>CM042159.1:73576222-73606222 GCA_023376005.1 Doryteuthis pealeii | reverse complement strand
GACAACGCTGATGATGATTTTATGGCAATTACCCGTTTGAAGGGCGGTGGGTTGGACAAACGGCCTGGATGATGACATGCAATTACCCGTTGATGGGGCTGTAGCCAAGCGGTGACATCCGCCTAGATGATTTTGACCATTGCAATTACGCCGTTGAAGGGATGCTGGCTGACATTGCCTAGTGATGTTTGAACATGCCAATGTACCGTTTGAGGGGGTGGGGTGAATCGCCGAGATGATTTTGGACATTGCAAATATACCGTTGAAGGCGGTGGTACATCGCCTCATGTGTGATTTGACATGCAAACGTTACCCCGTTGAAGGGCGGGGTGACCTCGCCTAGATCTGATTGACATGCAATTACCGTTGAAAGGAGTGGGTGACATCCCCTAGATGATTTGACAGATGGAATTACCCGTTTTTGAAGGGGGTGGGTGACCACTCGCCTAAGATGATCTGACCATGAGAGACATTTACCCCCGTTTTGAAAGGGAGTGGCCCGACTCTCAGGGCGGATCGAAAGTGGACATCGCCATAGACTTGCTCTGACACTGGAATACCCGTTGAAGGGGGTGCCGTCGGGTGACATCGCCTAGATGATGTTACCATGAATACCCGTTTGAAAGGGGGTCTGTGACATCGCCTAGCATGATTTGACATGCAATTACCTTTGAACGGCTTGCCGTCCATGACATCGCCTAGATGATTTTGACATGCAATTAGCCGTATGAAAGGGTGTGGGTGACATCGCCTAGATGATTTACATGGAACTTACCATTGAAGGGGTGCCGGTGACATAGCCTAGATGATTTGACATGCAATTACCCGATTGAAGGGGGGTGGGTGACCGATCGCCTGATGATTTGACATTGCATTACATTTGAAGGGTGGGTGACATCGCCCCTGGACTATGATTTGAACATGCAAATACCATTGAAGGGGGCGGTGGCCGGTGAACATCGCCCTAGATCTCTTGAAATGTGACATGTACCCACTCTGAAGGGGGCGTGGTACATCGGCCTAATGATCTTGACGATGCAATTACCCGGTTGAAGGGGGGTGGAGTGACAGTCGCCTAGATGATTTGACATAGCAATTACCCTGAAAGGGTGTGGGTTGACATCGCCTAGATTGAATCTTGACATGCAATTACCCGTTGAAGGGGTGGGTGACATCGCCTAGATGATTTGACACTGCAATTACCCCGTTGGGGGGTGCGGTGCATCCTAGATGATCTTGACTGCATTACCCGTTGAAGGGGGTGGGTGACTCGCCTAGATCCTTTTGACATGGAATTACCCGTGAAGGGGGTTCACATCGCCTAGATGATTTTGACCATGCAATACCCGGTTGAGGGGGTGAGTAGACAATTGCGCCTAAGATGATTTGACATGAATTACCCGTTGAAGAGGGTGGGTGACATCGCCTGAGATGATATTGACATGCATTACCCGTTGAGGGGGTGGTTGACATCGCCTAGATCTTATTGGACATGCAATTACCGTTGAAGGGTGGCGTGACATCGCCAGAATGATTTGAATGGCACATTACCCGTTGAAAGGGGTGGGTGACATCGCCTAGATGATTTGACATGGAATTACCATTCGAAGGGGGTGGTGTGACATCGCCTGTTAGATGATATTGACATGGATTACCCGTTGAAAGGGTGAGGTGACATCGCCTGAGATGATTTGACAGCAATTACCCATTACAAGGGGGGGGTGACATTCGCCTTGGATGATTGACATGCAATTACCCATTGAACAGGGCGTGGTGGGTAACATTCGCGCCTAGATATTGACATGGAATTACCATGAAGGGTGTGGGTGACATCGCCTAGATGATTTGACATGGAATTACCATTGAAAGGGGGTTGGTGACCATCGCCTAGATGATTTTGACATGCATTTACCCGTTGAGGGGGTGGTGACATCGCCTAATGATTGACATGGAATGACCCATGAAGGGGGGGTGAATCGCCTAGATGATTTGACATGGAAATAACCCATTGAAGGGGGTGGGTGACACGCCCTAGATGATTTGAACATGGAACTTACCCATTGAGGGGGTGGGTTGACATCGCCTAGATGATTTGACATGCAAGTACCCGTTTGAAGGGGGTGGGTGACATTCGCCTAGTGATTGACATGGAATTACCCATTGAAGGGGTGGGTGTTGACATCGCCTAGGTATGATTGACATGGAATTACCCATTGAAGGGGGTGGTGACATCGCCTAGATGATTACATGCAATTACCCGGTTGAAAGGGGGTGGGTGACATCGCCTAGATGACTTGACATGGACATTCCCCGTTGACAGGCGGGTGCAGTGGTGACATCGCTAGATGATTTGACATGGAATTACCCGTTGAAGGGGGTGCTGGTGACATCGCCTAGATGATTTTAACATGAAATTACCCGTTGAGGGGGTGTGGTGACATCGCCTAGATGATTGTGACATGCATTACGCCGTATTATGAAAAGGGGAGTGAGGTGACATGCTAGATGATTTGACCATGCATTACCCCGTTGAAGGGGTGACTTGGTGACATCTGCCTAATGATTTGACATGGTTACCATATGAAGGGGGTGGGTGACATCGCCTAGCATGATTTGACATGCAAATTACCCGTCTGAGGGGTGGGTGACATCGCCGGATGATTTGACATGCCCATTACCCATTGAAGGGTGGGTGACATCGCCTGGATGATTGACATGCAATTACCCATTGAAGGGGTGTTGGTGTGAGCATCGCCTTAGATGATTCTGACATGGAAATTACCCATTGAAGGGGGGTGACATCGCTAGAATGATTTACATGCAATACCGTTGAAGGGGTGGTGACATCGCCTAGATGATCCTTGACTGCAATTACCCGTTTGAAAGGGTGGCGGTGAGCATCACTAGTAATGTTGACAAAACTGCAATATACCGTTGAAGGGGTGCAGGGTTGACATCGCCTCAGATGGATTTTGACAGTGCAATTACCCGTTTGAAGTGGGATGTGGGGGACATCGCCTAGCATTGATTTGACATGCAACTTCCTCGTTGAAGGGGGTGGCGGTTGACATCGCCTGGTCATGATGTGACATGCTACTTACCATGGAAGGGCGTGCGGTGACATCGCGCTGGCATTGATTTGACATGCACATTACCCATTGAAGGGGCAGTGGGTGACATCGCCTAGGATGATTTGACTGGGAATTACCCACTTGGAACGGGGGTGGGTGACATCGCCTAGATTGATTTGACATGGATTACCATTGAAGGGCGTTGGTGAATCGCCTAGATGATTTGACATGCAATTACCCGTTGAAGGGGGGGGTGAATCGCCTTAGATTGATGACAGGAATTACCCATTGAAGGGGTGGGTTTGACATCGCCTTAGATGATTTGACATGGAATTACCATTGAAGGGGTTCGTGGGTGACACTCGGCCTCAGACTGAATGCACTGAGAACTTATCCCATTGAAGGGGGTGGGTGAATCGCCTAGAATGATCTTGACATGCAATACCCGTGAAGGGGGTGGGTGACATCGCCTAGATGATTTTTGACATGAGACATTACCCATTGAAGGGGGGTGACATCGCGCTTAGAGATTTGACATGGAATTAACCCATTTGAAGGGGTTCGGTGACCCATCGCCTAGCATGATTTTGACATGCAATTCCCCGTTGAGGGGTATGTGAAGGGTCCTTCTGCCTTTAGATCTATTTGACATGAGAACTTACCTCGTTGAAGGGGTGGTGCGGTGACCATCGCCTAGATGATTTGACATTTGGAATACCCGCATTAGAACGGGTGTTGGGGATGACATGTCCTAGAATGATCTTGATTTAGACATTGCTATTACCCGTGAAGGAGGGTGGCGCTGGTGACATCGCCTAGATGATTGAATCAATTACCCGTTGAAGGGGAGTGGGTGACAGTCGCCTAGATGATTTACATGCAATTACCCGTTGAAGGGCGTGGGTGCACATCGCTAGATGATCTTGGACATGGAATTACCATTGACTAGGGGGTGGGTGACATCGCTTAGATGATTCTGACATTGCAATTACCCGTGATAGGGGTCGCGGGTGTACATTCGCTGGATTGATTTTGACATGCAATTACCCCATTGAGGGTGGGTGACATCGCTGGCTGATTTGTACGATGCAAATTACCCATTGACGGGGTGTGGGTGACATCGCCTCTAGATGATTTGACATGGATCATACCCAGTGAAGGGGTGTGGGTTGACATGGCCCAGATTGATTTGACATGTCAATTACCCGTTGAAGGGCGGTGGTCACACGCCTAGATGATTTTGACATGCAATTACCCGTTGAAAGGGCTGTGGTGACATCGCCTATATGATTGAATGCATTACCCCGTTGAAGGGAGTGGGTGACATCGCCTAGATGATTTGACTGCCACTTACCCCGTTTGCAAGGGGTGCTTCGTGCACTTTCTGGGGACATCCGCCTAGATTGATCTTGACATCAATACGCCGTTTGAAGGGGGTGTACTTGACACGCCCTTAGAGATTTGACAATGACAATTACCGGTGCTGAAAGGGGTGGTGACATCGCCTAATTGATTGACATGCAATTACCCGTTGGCAGGGGGGACATGGCTGACATCGCCTAGATGATTTGACATGAACTCTACCCGTGAAGGGATGGTGGACGATCGGCCATACGATGAATTTGACATTGGAATTACCGTTGAGGGGCGGGTTGTGATCATCCGCCCTAGATGAGGTTTTTCTTGACATGCGTAATTACCTTGTTGAAGGCTCATGTGCGGTGACTGCTCGCCTAGATGATTTGTATGCGCATTAGCCTCGATTGAATGGGTGGTTGCATCGCCATAGTGGATCGATTTTTGACATCGCATTACCGATCTGAAAAGGTGGAGTGACAGGCGCCGTAGATGATTTGACTATGGAATTTACCCATTGAAGGGGTGTGCGAGTGGTGACATCGACCTAGTTGATTTGTACATATGGACCTTACCCGTTTGTAAGGGCGGTGGCGGTGACGATCGCCTGGATGATTTGACATCTACCGGCATTGTAAGGGCTGTGGGTCTGACATCGCCTAGGTAGACTCTGACACGTGCAACTTACCCGTGAGATGGGGTGTGGTGACATCGCCTAGCATGATTTGACATGGATTACCCGTTGAAGGGTGTGGGTGACTCGCCTAGATGATTATGACATGCAATTACCGTTGAAGGGGGTGGGTGACATCGCCTAGATTGATTGACATGGATTACCGTTGGAAGGGGGTGATACTGGGTGACATCCCTAGATTGATTTGACATGCAATTACCCGCATAGAGGTGGGGGTGACATAGCCTAGATCGCTGTGACATGCAATTACCGGGCTGTGAAGGGGCGTGGGTGACATAGCCTAGATTGATTTGACATGCAATACCCGTTGAAAAGGGGGGGGTGATCATCGCCTAAGATGATTTGACATGCCAATTACCGTGAAGGGGGTGGTGACATCGGCCTAGATGATTTGACATGGAAATTACCCGTTTCGAAGGGGGTGGGGTGACATCCCCTAGATGACTTTGAAATTGCAATTACCCGTTGAAAGGGTGTGTGGTGGTGACATCGACCTAGATCCTATTGACATGAATTACCCGTTGAGGGGTGTGGGGTGACATCAGCCTAGATGATTCTGACATGCAATTTACCCTTTGAAAGGGTGGTGGGTGACATCGCCTAGATGATATTGACTAATGAATTACCCGTTTTTAAAAGGGGTGGGTGACATCGCCAGATTGATAACATGGAAAATTACCCATTGATGGATCAGCTGTGGTTAGCGGGTGACATCGCCTAGACGATTGACTGAAGTTTACCCGTTGAGGGGTGCTGCGTGACATCGCCTAGATCTTGACATTGCAATTACCCGTTTGAAGGGGTGTGGTGACATCGCCTTAGGATGATTTGACATGGAATTACCTCATTGAACGGGGGGTTGTGGTGACATCGCCTAGATTTGATTTTTGGACATGCAAATATCCCGTTGAAGGGGGTGGGTGACATCGCCTAGATCCTTTGACATGCAATTACCCGTTGAAGGGGTGGGTGGAATCGCCTAGATGAGAGTTTGACATGCACATTACCCGTGTGAAAGGGTGGTGACATCGCTAGATGATTTGAACATGCTTACCCGTTGAGGGGCGATGGGTGACATCCGCCCTAGATGATTTGACAGTTGCAATTACCCGTGAAGAGTGGGCGGTGACATCGCCTAGGGATAGACGATTTGACATGAATTTACCATTAAGGGGGTGGGGGTGACATCGCCTAGATGATTTGAACATGGAATTACCGTTGAAGGGGTGGGCATCGCCTGGATGATTTGACAATGGACAATTACCCATGCCCGGGGATGGACCATCGCCTGGATGATTTGACATTTGCAATTACCCATTGAAGCGGGGGGGTGTTCGCCTAGATGATTTGACATGGAATTACCCATTGAAGGGGGTGGGTGACATCGCCTAGATGATTTGGAAATGGAAATTACCCATGAAGCGGGGCTCTGGTGATCATCGCCTTAGCATGAGTTTGACTGCAATTACCCGTGAAGGTGCGGATGGGTGGACATTCCGTCGCTAGATGAATTTGACATGGAATTACCATATAGAAAAGGAAGTGAGATGACAAATCGGCACTAGGTGATTTGACATGGAATACCCATGAAGGGGTGGGGTGATATTGCCTTATAGGATGATTGACATGCCATTACCCCGTTGAAGGGAAACATGGCGTTGAGGTGACATCGCCTAGATGATTTGACAATATTACCCCCATTGAAGAAGGTGGTGACATCGTAGATGATTGTCAATTGCAATTACCGTTGAAGGGGTGGACATGGTAGTGAATTAGACATGAAATACCCATTGAAGGCCGCGTGACCGGTGAACCATTTGCTAGATGATTTGAACATGGAAATTACAATTGGGGAGTTGGTGACAATGGCCTGGGATGAAGACGCCGATTAAGAGCCCAGAAGCGAAAAACGAAGCCGGGCGCTGAGCGGTTAGCGATTGAGCAAACGCCGCGCGTGCCGGTCCTTCGTGCTCGTCGCCCGTCCAGTAAAGGACGGGACGCACAGTCGAGCGGGAGCAGCAGAAGAACGCGCGAGGGCGACTGCGGTGCAGTCTCTTTTTTCCAAAAGACACTTGTTCGTCGACGTCATCGCCGAAGCCACCCCACCAGAGGACGGGCCAACAACGTTTTCCTTTTGTTTCTGCACGCGGTCATCGGAAGCGACTCCGCGGTCTGCCAGCGGGAGACGAAGGCGACTTGCGCCTGCGACGTCCCGTTTTCCATCGCGTCGGTCCCCTCGCCAATTCTCACCGGCAGACAGCAGGCACGGGAAGAAGAGACAGAGAGAGGAGCGCGAGGACGGCGAGATGTTTCCTCGCTGCCGTCGTTGGTAACAGCAGGAGGAAGACATGCCAATTTCCGCCTCTCGACCGGACGGGGCCCGAGACAAGGGATCTCGGAGCCGCAATGTGCGTTCGAGGTGTCGATGTTCACTGAGTCCTGCAATTCGCATCAGTTCTCGCGGCTGGCCGCGCTCTTCATCGACGGACGAGCCGAGTGATCCCCCGTCCAGGGTTTGTTTTTGTTTTGTTTTAGTTTTTGTTTTTGTTTTTTACGGTTTTGTGAGTGTGCGAGGAGTGACGAGAGACGGGACAGGTCGTCGTATTAGTCGGGCGGGGGCCGCGACAGTGACAGCAGCAGCGGCAGCAGAGGGTGGGAGAAAAGCGGCGGCGGCGAGACGTAAGACGGCGGTCTCGCGCACCAGTTATACTCCTTTCTCTCTGCTGCTGCAGCGCGCAACCCCGTAACAACAGACCTGCAAGTGATAGCGCCGCCTCTCGCGGGTTTCGTGTTTTGTTGCTGCCGACGGCCGGCTGCAACGGAAAACGGTAATGATCCTTCCGCAGGTTCACCTACGGAAACCTTGTTACGACTTTTACTTCCTCTAAACGATCGGGTTCGGTCGTCTTCTCCAGGCGTCGAACGCCGAGGCGGCACAGGCAGCGAACCACCAGGCAGCCCGGCGGCGTCGTCGGCCAGATCCGAGGACCTCACCGGACCGTTCGATCGGTAGTAGCGACGGGCGGTGTGTACAAAGGGCAGGGACGTGATCGACGCGGGCTGTTGACCCGCGCCTACCGGGAATTCCTCGTTCACGGGGTTGGTTACAGGCCCCGATCCCTATCACGGGAGGTGGTTGAGAGGTTTCCCAGCCCTCTCGGGCCGGGGCGAAGTCCCCGCTGATACCTCCAGTGTAGCGCGCGTGCGGCCCCGGACATCTAAGGGCATCACAGACCTGTTATCGCTCCGCCTCGTGTGGCTTTCTGCCACCCGTCCCTCTAAGAAGTGCGTGAGAAAACCGACCCGGACCCGGCGGAAACCGCGCGCACGACCGCACGCCGTCCGCGGCGGCGCCACGCACGCCACCGGCCGCCGACCACGAACCCGAGAGCCCGAAGCCGACAGCGAGAGACGCACGCAAACGCACGCCGGAAGCGACGCACGACGAACACGCACGGCCCGAGCCCGCCGTAGCAAAAAAACGCACACACATCGGCGCACTAGTTAGCAGGCCGGAGTCTCGTTCGTTATCGGAATCAACCAGACGGATCGCTCCACCAACTAAGAACGGCCATGCACCACCACCCACCGAATCGAGAAAGAGCTATCGATCTGTCAATCCTACCGGTGTCCGGACCGGGTGAGTTTTCCCGTGTTGAGTCAAATTAAGCCGCAGGCTCCACTCCTGGTGGTGCCCTTCCGTCAATTCCTTTAAGTTTCAGCTTTGCAACCATACTCCCCCCGGAACCGAACTCTGGTTTCCCGCAGGCTACCCGCCGGGTCATGGAAGCGAACGCCGGCGGATCGCCGGTCGGCATCGTTTACGGTCGGAACTACGACGGTATCTGATCGTCTTCGAACCTCCGACTTTCGCTCTTGATCGAGGAAAACGTGCTTGCCACACGCCATCGCTGCAGTTCGTCTTGCGACGATCCAAGAATTTCACCTCTAACGTCGCAATACGAGTGGCCCCGACCGCTCCCTTCGATCATTGCCTCGCCGTAGACGGAGACCGACAGACGTAGACGAGGCCCTCTTCCATCATTCCATGCTTATCGTATGCAAGCTTGAACAGCCCGCTCTGAGCACTCTAATTTTTTCAAAGTGAACGTACCGGCCGCCGCGGACACTCGGTTAAGAGCACCCTTGGAGGAGAAACCGCCCGACCGCAAACACGCGCGCACGACGGGAGATTGCGCGACACGACGACGACGAGCGACGCCGCGAACACGCAAAGATTCCTGCCGGCAGACCGCGAGGCGGATGTACATGGCAGTCGACACCGGCGGAAAGGGCCGGGAATGCGAACGGACGACCAAAGTCAACAACGGACGATGGCGCCGCCGCCCCGGGGCCGCGCGAGCGACCACGAACCCGAGTTCGGACTACGAGCTTTTTAACCGCAACAACTTTAATATACGCTACCGGAGCTGGAATTACCGCGGCTGCTGGCACCAGACTTGCCCTCCGGTTGGTCCTCGTTAACGGATTTGAAGTGTACTCATTCCGATCGCGGGGCCTCGACAGAGTCCCGCGTCGTTATTTTTCGTCACTACCTCCCCGTGCCGGGAGTGGGTAATTTGCGCGCCTGCTGCCTTCCTTGGATGTGGTAGCCGTTTCGCATGCTCCCTCTCCGGAATCGAACCCCGATTCCCCGTTACCCGTAGTAACCACGGTAGGCACTTAACCGACCGTCGACAGTTGATAGGGCGGACCCTCGAGAGACCCGTCGCCAGGCATAAAGCCGGTGCGATCGACCAGTGAGTTATCCAGAGTCACCAAAGCGGAGCGCGCCGCCATAGTAACCCCGCCGAGTCGAACGCCGAAGCGAACGGCCTCGAACGGGAGGACGGAAGAACGCGCATCGGTCTCAGTCTAATATGTAGCGCCGCGACCCGTAACGATCGACGCGGGTGCCCAAACCCAAAGGCTAAGGCGACGCAACGCGCCGACCGATCGCGGCTTGTGTCACATGTATTAGCTCTAGAATTGCCACAGTTATCCATCGCCTCCAGGAGGAGGATTACGGTCCCGAGGATTAGGTCCGGTTCCTGAGCCATTCGCGGTTTCGCCCGTTCTAATGCGTGGCGTGAACTTACACTTGCATGGCTTAAGCTTTGAGACAAGCATATGACTACTGGCAGGATCAACCAGGTATCATCGGTTTGGTACGATGACGATAGCGCCGACTGTCACATCGGACGACTAACTTTCGACAACGACGATGGCAGGTTCGCGGCGCGGAGTCGGGCGGCAAACCGCTAGTGATTTGATGGAATCATATATGTCGCTAGTCTTGCAGATGAAACTGATGATCGGTCTCACCAACCGCCCGTTCTGGGCCTAAGTAAGGGGTAAGTGGAATGTTGTAGGGTCACGTGATCTTCTTCCTCAAACATTGCGAGTCACACCAACGGTCAACTGATAGATTCATCTGTGGGGGTTTACCCCTCTGTAGGGTGCAGTCGATAGTTTCTATACTGCACCATCCGTTAATGGAGGAGTGGTAAAGCAACCAATAACACTGTCTTAACCTCCCCAGATCTCCAACCGCCCTGTCGGCTGTGCGGCGTTAGAAAGCACCGACTATGCACCTACTGCAGAGAAGGTTAAAGACTCCCCCAATTTGGTCACACCTGTTGGCCGTGGGTTGGCACCCCGTGATGGTGTCTAAGGATAAACCCAGGTTGGCATGAGCACTCATGGACATGCAATACCCACTTCGGCCCTATCTTGGGCTAGACGGGCCCGGTCAGTCAAGCCACCTAGCCCCCTATATGATTTTCCCAATCCCTATTGGCCTNTCTGTCCTCGTCCTCACACCCCCCCCCCCCCCCCCCCCCTCCTTTAGTCATTTTTACCGAAATAGTTTTTCTGCTGGTGTTCGTTTAAAGTTCATAAATAGAATTGATGACATAATATTCGCATACGTCTTTTGATTTTGATTTTGTTCTTGTTTTACGGCATATCAACCTCAATGGCGTCATTAATGCCAACTACGTTTTTGAAATGCAATGCGTGATAATGTTTTAATTCTTTGAGATTTTTTTTTTTGACATTATTTTTTTTTTGAATGGAACTTTTAGATGTTCTTTTTAACTATAATTTTTTGTGTTTTTCATTTTTGTCGGACGAAGTATTTTTAGATTGGTTGTAGATGTGTGCCTCTTTTTTATGTATCCCAAGTAGTTTTTCTGGGTTTAATTGTGGCTAGATATCTGTTTTAGATTTGTGTTTGGTAGTATTTTTTCGTATTTGTTTTAGTTGCTACATTCTTAAAATGGTGTGATTGTTAGGTTTTTGGCATGGTATGCTCAATATGGGGTCTTGCTTCTTTTTGAGGAGGTATGAATGGTAATGTATGAGTGTCCTATTCTAGTCTGGAAATATTACTTCTCTTTTCTGGATATTTTGTTTGATTTATTTTGATTTTTCTAATTGTGGAATTATTTTCATGTAGTTTGTTGTTTTGGAAGCTTATTCCAATCATTTTGCCATACGTCTTTTATTGAGGAAATAATTCAAATATATATATTATATAAAATCAATCCGAATGTGAATTCAGCCAGTAGATCCAATAAATGGATATGCCACTTAACCAGCTATCATATTCTGCCCCTTCTTTTGTGGCTTTCTAAAATACTTTGAAAAACATTTTTAAATAACTTCTAAAAACATTATCACAGAATAGTCACTAGCCAAAATACGCCTTAGCCTACGCAAAAACAAAAGGCAAACCAGTTAAATCCGATACGATACGACTGGTCCCCTTCTGCAATCAGCGACATACGCAATCGCTACATCGGTAACAGTTCAGGAAGATAATTTGACAATCCTTTCCAGGAGACATCAGTAACATATACTCCAAATGAGGAATACGAAAATTTTGTCAATGCCCACCTAGAAGCTGCAGCAGAATGCATTACCGACCAAACAAAAAAAACAAACATGCTGTTCCCTGGGAGACAGAAGCCAGTTAGAGTAAAGCGGGGAGATTATAAACTAAACAAAAAGCATCCCAACACATTTTTTCACAAACATTTTTTTGCTCCTAACAATGATTTCAGTTGAAACTAGTCGAGAATAATTAAAAATAATATAGATAAAATAATATTACTGATTTCTTTCATCTCTTTTTGCTAATCTTAGATTGATATGCAGGGAAGAAAAAATCCTATACACTAGCAATTTTGTTAAAATCTTTGAGTTGTTTGTGTGTTGTGTGTGTGTGTGTTGTGTTTGTGTGTGTGATGTTTTGCGTGTATTTTGAATCTTTCTGTGCTATATGTTTGGTGTGTGTGTGTGTGTTGTGTGTGTGTTGTGTGTGTTGCGTTTTTTTTGTGTGTGTGCGTTGTATTATGAATCTTTTCATGTTATATGTTGTGTGTGTTGCGTTTTGTGTGTTTTGTGTTTTGCGTGTGTTGCGTGTGCGTTTGTTGTGTGTTGTGTGTGTGTGTGTGCGTGTATTTTGAATCTTTCTGTGTATTATGTTTGTGTGCTTGTGCTGTGTGTGTGTGTTTGTTGTGGTAGTGTGGGTTGTGCGTTTTTGGGTGTTGTGTGCGTGTATTGATTTTCTGTGTATATTGTTTGTGTGTGGTTTTGTTGGGGCGGTTGTAATTTTTTTTGAAATCTTTCTGTGTATATGTTTGTGTGTTGTGTCTGTGTTTGCGAACAGAAAAAATTACCGTTTGACTTCGTCTGTAAATGTAGACATGCATAATGAAAAACCAATTACTATATATAATATATATATAATATTATATATATATATATTATATATATATGTATGTATATATAACACTTTCAATTTTTATTGTTCTTCTATAAGCTCCCTTATCAAAAAATCTATAAACAACTTTCTTTTCAAATAAGAATTTTCTCCTGCACTAGGTCGAAACTAGTTGAGAAATAAACAACATTATCAAGAAATATTCCTGATTCCGATCTTTATTACTTTTTTGTTCATACTATATATATATATATATATATATAATATATATATATTATTTAAAGATAAACTATGAGTCAGACGAACCATACAAAAGTTCGTGCTTAATGCTCTTCAGGGCTTAAGAATCTGGCGGTTTTGTATGAATATATTATATCTTTATATATATATATCATATAAATTGTTTTTTTTGTCCAAATATTGTACCAAATATATTATTTTTTGTTGGTACGATTTATCTTGGTCTCTTTTTTTTCTAAAAATTTTTCTTCCCGTGATTGTTTGGTAGTAGATTTTACAATCAAACTATTTAGCTGTTTTTTCTCACCACGAGGATTTACCAATAAGTTTGGTATATTAAATATATATATATATATATATATACTATATATATATATATGAGGAGTAGAGAAGCACCATATCATTCATGGACAGCTGTTAACAATGAATATGCTAATTTAGAATTACTTCACCCCTTCCTAAATTTAGAACACGATATCCATCATTGCGTACAGCTGTTAACAATGAAATGCTAATTAGAATTCTTCACTCCTTCCTAAATAGAAAACATCCCGAATTATCATCATGGACAGCTGTAAGATCAATGAAATGCTAATTAGAATTTCTTCACTCCTTTTCTTAAATAGAAGCACCAATATCCATCATGGACAAGCTTGTTAATCTATGGAAATTCTAATTTAAACTCTTTCACCCTTTCCTAAATAGAATACCCAATTATCATCATGGACCGCTGTTAACTTATGATAATGTTAATTATGAAATTCCATCACCCTTTCTAAACAGTATAGCTCAATATTAATTCATAGGACAGCTTGTTTATTAAATATTAAAATTGCTAATTCAGAATTCCTTCACCCCTTCCTAAATAGAAGCACCGAATATAATCATTGGGTACTAGTTGTTAATATGAAATGCTAATTAGAATCCTCACCCCTTCTCTAAATAGAAGCAATCAATATCATCCAATGCGACAGCGTGTTAACTATCGAGTGCTAATAAGAATCCATTAACCCTCCTAATAATAGAGCATCAATATCATCATGGACAGGAACTATTATAACTCTGGCATCTTCCCCAAATAGACACACCAACACGTTTATTGAAAATAAGCAGATGTCGATTGTGTTTTTAGTTTAGATTTGAAAACGAAGCTTGCAACAAACTTTTGCCCACAATCTTGATATTCTTTCTTTTAAATTCGTTGTGCATTCTTCCAATCTGAACGTTTCTGTTGATGCATTTCCGGTGTCATTATTTAATGGAAACTGGATCGTAATCACCGTTCATCCTCTTCATATTGATAATCTGAGAGATTCATGTCAGCCGACATGGAATTATATATAAAAGAAATGAAAAGGATTTTGAACGAGGATGATTCATTTTTATCTTGAAGAGTTTCTAGCAATAAACCATTTCATCTAACCGGTTTTTTGGGCTGGTTAAAGTAAGGACATTTAGATCGGCCTCTCTTTGAATACACGTGTTCAGGCTATCATAGTCGACATCTTCATACATACACTTACACACACACACACCCACACACACACACAACACAGATATCACATGTTACACACACTTGATACACATGCACACAAGAATTGCTTATGGGAAATGAGAGGAGAATTGGGGGAAATTATCGTGGCATTGAGAATATGTTGGCTCGTTTCAAGTTTAATCTTGGTTAGATGGGTTCATGCAACACTATAAAATACACATTTAGTCACCCTCTAATTACCGGAAAATTCTAACTGAAAACACACACACACACACAACACACATTATATATAGATTATATATATATACTAATCTAATAAAATTACGCATTAATATATATATATATATATATATTATTATTTATATTATTATATATAATATATATATATAATTATTTATACTATTATACTTATTTATTTATTTATTCCATTCATATTATAACTAATACAATTGTACCAAGGCCGGGTTTAGTTCAGTCGTTAGAAACCTTTTGGCACTTAGAAACCACAAGGTTCTTGTTTCAATACCGCCCTCGCCAACTCAGGCGTATGAGAGCACAGGGATCTGTGCGGTATAAGTGAGGAAGCTGATGGCAAGTGGCCGCTCCACTCAGCATGCCTTAAAAAACAATCTCCTTTGCGGTCAATGTGAAAAGGGGATAGACTTCCCTCACTGTCTTGGCTGATACCGACATTAGGCCGCCACGACATTTACTTTACTTACTTTATATATATATTTATAATATAATATATATATTATATATATTATATATATAATATATGTTGTATATTACAGAAAGATTGAAAAACACAGATTTGAAATGTAGTTAACTGGTGAGTTATCGGCCGACGCTGCAGTTTTTCGATCTATTAATTAGATGCATCTTCAGGGCATTTGTTGGTTATATGGAAGCGTAATAAGAAATTTTTACACAGAATAACGAGAAAAACGGAGACGGCTTAGTCCTCGTTAGCTCAGTCCTTTTTTTAAAATTTGAGCGTTTGAAAAAAGTTCTAATTATAGATCGCAACACTGCAGCGTACGGCCTAATAAACTTAACTCATTTAAACCTGCTGTTTTTTCAATCTTTCTTAATATACTACATACCGCGGACACTTTTCTCATCTCTTCACACTACACACACATCATCACACACACACAACACATATATGATATATATATACTATATATATATATATATATATACACACTCATTTATGTATTTGTGTAAATTTTTTATATATATACTATGCAAATATATGCACCCTCCGGGTGCCAAGTATTAAGTTTAATGCAATACAATTTGTATCAATTAGTAAAGGCTAATTTAAATACTAATATTAAGAATGCAAGTAAATGATTCGAAAACGAGGTGTATAATCAAAAAATAGAACAACTGAAACTTACTCTTCCATCACTCTCGTACTGTCATGCTAAAGTTTTTTCTAATTTATACTATTAGTTTAATAGGAAGTAAAGCAAAAAAATTACAGTTTTTTTCTTCTTGTTAATGGATTTCTTTAAGATTTATCCGATATTTTTGCATCATATTCATTAATGATAAAACCAAAACAATTAGAAATCATTGAATATCTAAGCACATATTTATTAAAATCAGATTTTTTATATCAATATTGCAAATTAGCCTCCCATTCACACTGTAAACTGCTATTTTGTTGTATATATGAATATAATTGCATGTATTAATATGTAGCATATTGTCAACAGCTATTAATAATTGTAAAGCAATTTATTAATAATTATTAATAATTGAGGTTTAAAATAAAATAAAATTCTAGATAAAAACTAGAGAATTCTGACTTGAGTAGTAATATGGTTTCCGCTTACAGACGGATAAAACACACACAATTCTCCATTATAATAGATTATATGTGTGCATTAATACTATAGTATAATATACTATATTTTATATATTATATATATGTGTGTGTGTGTGTGTTGTATATTACATATACACACGTTATATATATCATATTTAAACATTATTATTTTATATTCATATGTTATTTGCTATAAATTATATTCATTATATATTTGTGTGTAGTATATAATCTGTACAACACACACACACAACATCACTACAATATATAATATATAATATATATATAATACTTATATATATCAAATAACATAAATATGTATTGCATATATATTATGTATTTAGTGTAAATTATGCCTACATATATAATATTATATATATATATATAATATACAGAGGCGCTTATCTATTACATATATTGCTGTACATTGCTTATATGTCCGTACCCAACACACAAATTATATATTATCCTTATACATATATACATGCATACATATATATATATATATATATATTATATAAGTAAAGTCGTCAGGGCGGCCTAATGTTGTATCAGCCTGACAGCAAGGAGTCTATCCCCTTTTCAATAGCACTAGACCAAGCGAGATAATTTTTAGCGTCTGCAGGTGGAGCGCCTACACCTATCATCAGCCTCACATGTATCCCTAGTGCTACTCATACGCTGAGTTGGCGCAGGCCGGTACCGAACCTAGAAAACCTTGTGGGCCTTCTAGCCGAACGCGTCTACCGACTGAGGCTAATTTCGGCCCATTCTATTCTAAGCATCATTTGCTTTACCCAAGAACATTACACAAGAAACACACACATTACACACACTACACACATACAGATTCTATATGATTATATTGTGTTATCCTGTGTGTGTGCGTGTTGAAATATTATATGAATATACTTTTTTTGGCCATACCAGTTTTTATGTAGTATTGTAGATAATAGCAATTATTAAATAAATAACTTAAAAAATTTTTTATATATATATATTTTTAAAATATAAAAAATTAAAAATAATAATATAATTTTTATTTTTAATTTATTTAAAAATATATATTTTTAAAAAAAAATTTAATTATTTTATTATTTATAAATTTAAAAAAAATTTAAAAATTTTATATTTTTTTTTGTTTTAAATTAATTTTATAAAATAATAAATTTTAATATTAATATAATTTATTTATAAATTTAAAAAAATTTATTTAACATTAAATAATTTTTTTAATTTAATAATAAATAAATTATATTGAAGATTGTAATTTATATAAATAAAAAATTTTAAAAATTACAATATTAAAAAATTATTAAAATATTTTTAATTTTAAATTAAATTTATTATACAATATTTAATAAAAATAAATTTAAATAAAAAAATAATTTAATAATTAATAAATTTATATATAAATTATTTTATATAAATTTTTATTAATAATTACAAAAAAAATAAATGATAATTATTTTTTAAAAAATAAAAAAATTTATATAATAAATTAAAATTTAATATTAATATAAATTAAAATAAATTAATTAAAAAAATTTTTTATTTTAAAAATAATTTTCTATAATTTTATTTTAATTATTTTAATATTAATATTAAATAAAAATATATATTTTTAAAAAATTATAAATATTAAAATTTATTTTATTTTTATAAAAATCTAATTTTCTTTAAAAATTACATAAAATTTTTTATAAATATTAAAATTATAATTATTATTAATTAAAATAAAAATAAATTATATAAAATTAATAATTTTTTAATTATTTATAATTACAACTTCTCACTTAATTGTCCTGTACATATTCGGTCAGCCTCGTTGCAAATTCTCTATTGTGGCAGTGTGCGCGTTATTGTATTTTTGTATATCTCGCGATATAAATGAAGCTTTAGACAAGCGTTGACAGCAAAGATTAGATTGGGGCCATTATGTCCCCCCCTTCTCTCTCTCTCTCTCTCTCTCTCTCTCTTATCACTCTCATCTTCTCTCTTACACTTACTCTCTCTTCTCTCATACGTACACACATCACTCTTCTCTCTCACCTCCCCTCACTCTATCTCTCTCATACTCTCTCTTTCTCTCTCTCTCTTTCTCTCTTCTCTCTCTTCTCACATATTCTCTCGTTTTCTCCCTCTCCTTCCTTTCTTGTCAACTCTCTCTGCTCTCTTCTCATTCCATCATTTCTCCCTCTTTTTTTCCTTCTCTACGCGCCTCCCCCCCCTCTCTCTCTCTCCTCTCGCTTCTTTTCCCTGTCTCTCTTTTCCTTCCTCTTGCTTTTTACCTTAATTTTTGTCGTTTTCCATGTTTTTTGGTTAATAAGCATCGAAAGCGCGGATTGCTTTTGGTGTCAGGAAAGATTTTGATAATGAGAGAAAGAGAGATGAAGAGAGAGATAGGCGAGGGCGAGAGATAAATAGATAGAGAGAGAGAGAGAGAGAGAGAGAAAGGTGAGAGGAGAAATGATCGATATCGATTGAGAGAGAGAGAGAGAGCACACTACACCCAACTGTGCGAATCTTATTTCTTTTCTTACTTAGAGAATTTATCTATTGGACATTGAAGCGCAATAAGAAAAATGTGATTAAACCAATTTCTCAGCGAGTAATCTGTGATTACAGCAGTAATGCAGGTACATTGGCCGAAACGAGAAGAAGATGGGCGAGAAGAAGAAGAAGTAATGAGATGAAGAAGAGAAGAAGAGAAGAAAGAAGAATGAAGATAAGCAAATAGGGGAAGAAGGAAGTAAGAAGAAGAAGAAGAAGAAAAGAAGAAGAAAGAATGAAGAAGAAAAGAAAGCCATAACAGAGGAGAAGAAGAAGAAGAAGAAGAAGGAAGAAGAAAAGAAGGAAGAAGAAGAAGAAGAAGAAGAGAAGAATGAATGCAAAGTAGAGGTAGGAAGAAGGAAGAGAAAGAAGACAGATATGTAAGAAGTTAAGAAGAAGATAGTAAGATAAGTAGAAGAAGACAAGCAAAGCAGAGGAAGAAGAAGAAGAAGAAGAAGAGAAGAAATGGAAAGAAGGAAAAAGAGAGAAGAGAAGGAAAGAAGTGAAAGAAGAAAGAAGAGAAGAAGAAGAAGAAGAAGGAAGAAACAAGTTTTGGTATTAAATAAACCACAAGGGTTGATATCCATTTAAAGAATATAATAACAAGAAGCAAGAAGAATTGAAGAGAGATAAAGAAGAGCAAGAAGAGAAGAAGAAAGAAGAAGAAGAAGAAGAAGAAAGCAAAGAGGAGGAAGAAGAAGAAGAAGAAGAGAAGAAGAAAGGAAAGAAGAAAAAGAAGCAAGAAAAGAAGAGAAGAAGAAGAAGAGAAGAAGAAGTAGATGGGTGCAGAAGAAGAAGAAGAAGAAGAAGAAGGGGAGAAGAGGGCGAGAAGAGAAGAAGAAGCAAGAAGAAGAAAGAAGAAGAAGAAGAATAAGAACCCGAAGAAGAGAAGAAGAATAAGCATAAGAGAGCGAAGAAGAAGAAGAAGAAGAAGAAGAAGAAATGGATAAGAAGAAAAAGAAGAAGAAAGAAGAAGAAGAAGAATGAAGAAGAAGAAGAAGATGCGAGAGAAGAAGAGAAGGGCTGAGATAGTATATAGTATGAATGTGGAAGAAGAAGAAGAGAATAATATTCGTTGAAGTGGCTTTAGAAACTTGCAAAACACTACGGCAACAGTTTTTTTTTTTCATTGTATCTTTTTTTTTTTTTTTTTTTTTTTATTTATTTTTTTCTTTTTTTTTTTTTCTTTTTTCTTTTTCGACTAACTCATCAATCCGGCAAAAATCGTTGCGCGGGTAAGGCTTAGATAAATACAGGCTATGTGGCGTTGTTGGTCAAGGTTTCCCCCACATATACTTGATATTGTGTTCGACTGACACACACACACACACGCACACACACATCACACCACACACACACATATATATATATTATGGTTTGTTTGGTTGGTTGATTTGAAGGCTATCACAATGCAAGCCTGTAAAGATAAAAAGAAGGTATACTGTGTGTGTTTGTTATAAACCTGAGTATTTTATTTCAATTCTTAATTTCGGATAAAAAATCCCTTCTACACGAGATTTACTAGAACTTGAGGTGTTGTCTGTGCGCTGTTCATTTATTGTTTCTGTTTCATTGTCTCCAAATCTGTGTTGTTTTTCAATGATAATTTGTGTTTTTTTGTTTTTTATGTTAGTGTGGTGCTTGTTTATGCTGTGCGTGTTTTCGTTTTGTGTGTGTGTATAGTGTGTTGTGTGGTGCGCAGCGTCTCTATGTCTTTGTGTGTCTGTTCATTTCCCTTTTTTCCTTTTTAATTATTATTCCAGATTTGGCTTCTGCCCTCTAAGCCAGTTTTTTGTTTTACTAACAGGACCATCTGATCCCTTTTTATTAAATATGTGTGTGAGATTAACATTCCAGATATGTTTGATTGTTTTATGAGTGTCGGGTGGTAAATTTACTGTCTATTCAAAATCACCTGTTGTCCTGTTGTGTGGGGGGTGGTATTTCTTAAGTCCCCAACACCATATTATATTATATATATATATTTACTATATTACTATATATTATAATGAGGTTAAGCTTAAACAAACAAATGTGTTTATTTTGTTATATGGCTTTTAAGTCCGACAATTTCCCTTTGAATGATATGTGCCTTTCAATTGAAGTCATACCTAATTTTGAACAATTAATTAGTTAATAATATACCATGAATTTTAGGCGGCATATATGTTCAATGTAAAGCTTAAATTCAAATTCGAAAAATGTCAATTCCATGAATGTACATTTCGATCCTATAGTCTCCATCAGCAAAGCGTTTATAGGAAATGGCTGAGACTGCTCCGTGTGTGACTCGAAAACCTCAACAGTCAAGCTGACAGGCGAAGTCCTCAACCGCTTACACTAGCTTGCCATTTTCCCACATCTTTCGTCTTGTTTTTGAAACTTATTATATTCACTTTTTATTGTACTTCTACACGACAGTATTGAGGGGTAAGGTAAACAAACTAAAT
Organism: Doryteuthis pealeii; assembly: GCA_023376005.1. NCBI lineage: Eukaryota > Metazoa > Mollusca > Cephalopoda > Myopsida > Loliginidae > Doryteuthis > Doryteuthis pealeii. The sequence continues at coordinate 73,584,794 of CM042159.1, read as the reverse complement.
GTGGTTTATTTTTTATATGGCTTAAGCAATATATTATAATATTTATTCATATTTTTTTATTTTTCGATAACATCTAATCTTGAGTGAAACTAGTTGAGGTAAGAAGTAAAATGTGTAGTCAGAAATTGGCTCAAAGAACAGTCAATATAATTTTACGGGACAGGGATGCATGCTCTCATTCGAAAATGGAACATTGCTATTGAGAGAAACGGTGACTTATATGGAGAAGAAGGGTATGTGATCCACAGAGGACCAGATTTCATTAGATGCATAATGCATGTTCCTGTGTTGGTAATTATACCTGTCTCTAACCAAAATGGCATACGTTTTGACTCACCATCGTTCGAAAGTTAGAAAATTGCTATAGAGAAAACCTTGACTATGTGGAATAAGTTGAGATCTGATCCACTGAGGACAATGTTCATTTTGATGTATGATAAATTTTCCTGTGTTATTAATTATATATTTATACTGTCAAACAAAATGGCATTACTTTTTACTCACCTATTGATGTATGATACATGTCCTGCGGTGTAATTATACCTGTCCTAAACAAAATGACACACAACACACCACATACACACACAACATACACACACACACACACACACACACAAATATATATTATTATATATATATATATTATAAATATATATACGAAAGATCTTTGGTACAGGAGTAAATATATAATACTAAAGTGGTAGGAATCATATGTTATGTAGGGAGGTAATATCTTTTTTCAGTAAATATCTTAGTATTTATTATAAATAAAAATATAAAATAAAGGGAATACGAAGGCACACGTGCTCAAGCTCAAAAGGTGCTTAATGCAGCTCTAGCTAAAACTTCGTCATTTTGTGTCCATCTAAATGTTCTGATCCAAGTTTATTTATGCCATTTTCCATTCCCATCTCCTAATACTGTAATCAAATTTGGGTCAGCCTAATGGCGTACTTTGATTAATCGTATAACTGTTCTTTCAAAACTTGCGTGAGACTTATGTCCTTTGTGCCTCTAGGACATCATCAACAACCTGTATTGCAAATTTGGAGATTCTCAAATTTCTGATATGGTCCATTTGAAAATTTTTGTTCTTACATAAACTATTCCACAATAAATGCCTGTTTCTGTTCAGAATTCTTTGCAGTTGACTTCACCCATGCTCATGTCACTTCGTGTCTGACCAATCTGGTTTGTTTAATTTCCCTATCATCAACACTGTAGTTTTGGCATAATTCGATTCGTTTTTAAGTGCTAATTAATCTTGGAATACTGTTCAGTCGTTATTTTTTTGATAAAGAAAAGATGAAGCTGTTTCAGTAAATTATTTGTTCTTAAAACACTTTTGAAAAATCATTTTATTGCCTCTATAAACAACAGATTTGCATTAGATTCTCACACGGCTAATTTGTCTCATGATATATATGTATATGTTTACTTGTGTGTTTCATGTATGTTTCCTGTGAGCGTCCAATGGGTGGTCAGTCCATGGGATTAGCTTCACGCTATTAGGCATGGCTCCCTCCCTCTAATAGTAGTTTAAATCCAATAAAGTTTTTCTTTTACTTATATTTTTTTTAATAATTTTACTTACTATTGATTAATAAATTCTTATTTCTTATTTCTTATATTTTCGACCAGTTCTTCGATTCCCTTTATTTTATATTTTTTTTTATAATAAAATATTACCTCGATACATACATTGATTCCTCCACTTTTAGTAATTATATATATATATTAATATATATTATATATATATATATTATATATATATTATATATATATATGCAGAGCATTTACCTTCGCTTATAAGCTATGAAAACAACCTATTAAGTGTACTTTATGGTTATGTAGTGATATAAATGAAATAAATCCATTAAGAGAGACACACAGACAGAATGATAGAGAGAATAACTGGACATGAACAGTGCAATGAACAGGACAACAAATCATTTCACAAATAAAAACCAATGAATGGTTCGTTTAGCCTTGTTAATGTGTCAGTGATTGTCAAATTTCCTATTCACAACTAATATTACTCTCTCTCTCTCTCCCTCTAGTCTCTCTTCTTTTCCATTTCTCTCTCTCTCTCCTCTCTCTCTCTTTCTCTCTCTCTCTCTCTCTCATATATATATATATATATATATATATATAGGATATGTGCTTAATTGAAGTCATACCTAATTTTGAAAAATTAATTAGTTAATGATTAATGAATTAGGCAGGCATATATGTTCAAAATGTAAGGCTAAACAAATCGAGAAAATGTCAATCCCCAAAATGTACATTCAGGAATTGACATTTTCTCGATTTGTTCAGCCTTACATTTGAACATATATGCCCGCCTAAACTTCATTAATTATTAACTAATTAATTTTTCAAATTAGGATGACTCAATTAAGCACATATCCTCCAAAAATGTCGCTTTTAATGCCATATAATACAACTTAAACCTAATATATATATATATATATATATATATATATATAATATAAGTAAGAAATAACAAAAGATTTAGAGATTTTGGATTATAGTCTATTTCAGGGAGGTTAGACTATAATACAAAAGTCTTTTTGTTATTTTTTACTTAAATGTCTCTGTGACTCAACATTAAGAGCACACATTGAGCTCTCAAACTTCGACAGGTTTTTTAAATAAAACTCTTTTGCGTCGTAAGGAAAATTTCGACTTTGGATATTATATATATTATAATATATATATATTATATATATATATAATCCTTTGTTTTGTTTATTTCTGTTAGAAGTACCTATCACATTTGAAACTGTTATCTGTTTTGTACCAAGTGAACTTAGACCAATCATAGTAACTCCATCTACCGGATGTCTGACTAAATCTGTAGAATTTAAAAAATATATGAGTTACATGTTTAAATTTGTGAATTTGATGCTGTCTGGATAGAAAAATCAATACTGCTATGTGTACACTATGGTTTATGTTGTTGAAATGTTTTTTAAAGACTGGTGAATCTGTAATTGCTACACAGAGAGCTTTTCTCTGCTCATTCATGTTCGTCGGAAATGATGCTGTTTCGCTTAGTCAATGTTCAACCCATATATTTGGTATCGCGATTTGACATTTGCCGTAAGAGCAATTTTTGAAGAATATGGTCGGGACTTTAATTCATATATATATATATATATATTATATAATATTTACCAACCCCTCCACAGAGCAGGATGTGAACACAAGGTCAATTTCTTAAAAGGAGTTTAACAGGTTTTAATTCAGAGTTTTCCTTCTCCTAGATTGGTTGCCTAAACAAGGTTAAGAGCCAAGTCTGCTCATTATTTAACCATTGCTGGGCACAATAGTGGATCATACCTTTCACAAGGATATTAGTGTTGTATAAGCCGACTTCTGGAATTCAATAAAACCACAGACACGTATATAAAAAATAGCCCGTCTTTATTTTCTTCGGTGTGGTGGGTAAGAGGCGACGAGAGTTTACAATGAAAATGCCGCGAGCGTTGGTGAGGCGACGACGAGTGTTCATCAATGGAATGCCCGAGGGGGCTGATGACGGCGGGGGCGACTCGGCTGCTCGCTGGGGACTGATCCACCCATAATCCGCGTAGCCTTTTTATACAAAAATATCCCACGCATTTTTTTTATCTTTGATCTGATAACGATGATCATTTGTAATATCTTTTTTAAAAAGGAGATACGGATGAGAGGTGTTCCGGTCAAGAAGCATGGGAGAAGATGAAGAAATTAGATAAAGAAAAAAAGCGAAAACGGAAGACACCTCTCCGGTGAAGCGGCAGACCCAAAGCATAAAGAAATAATAACAAACCGTTATCAGATCCAAAAGATAAAAAATAAAGCGTGGGTATATTTTTGTATAAAAAAGGCTAGCGGTATTATGGTCGTGAAGATCAGTCCCCACGAGGCAGACGATCCGCCCCCGCCGTCATACAGCCCCCTCGCGGCCATTTCCATTGTGAAACACCGTCTTCGTCCCTCAACCAACGCTCGTGGCATTTCATTTTGTAAACTCTCGTCGCGCCTCTCTTCCACCCACACACCGAAGAAATAAAACGGATCCGTCCAATTTTTATTATATACGTGTCTGCTCGGTTTTTATTTGAATTCCAGAAAAGTCGGCTATACAACACAATATCCTTGTTGAAAGGTATGAATCCAATCATTGTCCCCTCCAGCTAATGGTTAAATAATGAGCAGACTTGCCTCCTTAACCTTGTTTAGGAACCAATCTAGGAGAAGGATAAACTCTGAATTTCAAACCCTTGTTAAACTCCTTTTAAGAAATTGACCTCTGTTGTCACATCTTCCTGCCTCATGTGTGGGGGTTGTAAAATATTTATAATATATACTATTATATTAATATATTGATTAAGTCCCGACCATATTCTTCAAAATTTGCTCTTATGTGCAAATGTCAAATCCCGATACCAATTATGCGTGACATCTATCTCTAAGCCGAAACAGCATCATTCCGAACGAACATGAAATGAGAATCGCATCCTACAGATTAAGTCTAAAAAAACTTGAAACATAACCAAGTTTACACCTGCGATTGATTGCCAAGCATTCAATTATAAAAGACCAAACAGCCCCTCATGCTGTCAGCATTCAAGTACCCTTTTAAAAAACATTTCAAACCAAATCATCATAGTGTAACCATCAGCAGTATTATTGATTCTATCCAGAACAGCAGTCATCTACCAATTGTAAACATGATCATATTTTTTAAATGTGTCAGACAATCCGTAGATGGATGTTACTATTGACTTGTCTAATGTCACTGTACAAAAACAGATAACAGTTTCAAAATGTGATAGATACTTCTATACCAGGAAATAAACAAAACCAAAAGGCATTAAATCTATATATATATACTAATATATTATATGATATACTATATATACATCCAAAAGTCGAAATTTTTCCTTACGACGCAAAAAATTTATTCAAAAACCCTATGTTCGCAGTTTATGAGCCTTCAACGATGTGCTGCCTCTTAAATGTTAGAGTCAGCAGAGAACACATTTTAAGTAAAAAAAAAATAACAATAAGACTTTGATTATGAGTCTAACCTCCCCTAAATAGACTATAATCCAAAATCTCTAAAATCTTTGTTATTTCTTTAACCCAATAATTATTATATATATATATATAATATATATATATATAGTAGTAACAAAAATTTTATTTTTATATGCTTAAGCCGACCACATTTTTGAGGCATATGCTGCTTAATGAATCTACTCTAATTTTTGAAAATTAATTAGTTTAATAATTAATGAAATTTTAGGCGGCATATATGTTCAAAATTGTAAGGCCTGAACAAATTCGAGAATATGTCCAATTCCTGAATGTACATTTTGGGATCTGACAATTTTCTCGACTTTGTTTAGCCCTACCATTTTGAACATATATGACCTGCCTAAATTCATTAATCATTAAACTAATTAATTTCTAAAATTAGGTAGCACTTCAATTAAACACATATCCCTTAATCATATATATAATATTAATAAATATATACATATATATAGAGAAGATAGAGAAGAAGAGGAAGAGAGAGAGGATGAAATGAGCCAAGAAGAGAGAGAACTAAGAGAGGATTGCAGAGAGAGAGAAGAGACTAAATATTAGTTGAATAGGAGATTTACAAATCACTGGCAACATTGTAACAAGGTACTAAACGAACCATTCTCATCGTTTTCATTTGTGAAATGGATTTCTTTTGTCACTGTCATTGCACTGCTTCTGTCCAGTTATTCTCTCTATCATTCTTTGTCTGGTGTCTCTCTTAAGGATATTTCGCATTTATTCACTACAGTAACCATAAAGTCACACTAATAGCGTTGTTCATAGGCTTATTTAGCCGAAGGTAAGAATGCTCTTGGCATATATATAGTATATATATATATATATTATACATATATATATATATATATATATATATATATATACATTATTATCAATGGAGGAATCATTATGCTATTGTTATCGAGTGTAATATTTTAATATAAAATAAAATTATAAAATATAAGGTGATATACGAAAGAACTGGTCGAAAAATTATAAGAACATAAGAAATTAAGAAATTTATTAATCATAAGTAGTACCAAATTAATTAAAAAAAAAATATATAGTAAAAGAAAAACTTTATTGGTTTAAACTACTATTGAAGGAGGCCATCCAATAATAAGACGTGAACTAATCCATGACAGACCACCCTACGCTCACAGCAAACGATACATAAACCACACAAGTATAACATATACATATAATATCATTGAACAAAGTTAGCCGTGTGAGTAATCCCTAAATGCGCAAATCTGTTGTATAGAGGCAAAAAATGATTTTCAAAAGTAGTTTTAAAGGTAAAATATAATTTACTAAACAACCTCTCATCTTTTCTTTATCAAAAAATAATCACTATGACTTGAACAGTATTCCAAGAATTTAATTGCATTAAACGAATCCGAAATTATGCCCAAAACTAACAGAGTGTTGATAGATAGGAAATTAAACAAACCAGTATTGGTCAGCGCACGCATTCGACTCTGAGCGATGGGTTGAAGTCCAACTGCAAAAAGTGTGCTGAACAGAAAACAGGCATTTATTGTGGAATAGTTTATGTAAGACTATAATAATATTTTCCACAATGGACGCATATATCAGAAAGATTTGAGAATCTCCAAATTTGCACTACAGGTTTAGATGATGTCCTAGACGCCACAAAGACATAAGGTCTCACCCGCAAAGTTTTTGAAGAACAGTTATAACGATTAATCAAAGTACCGCCATTAGGCTGACACCCCCAAACTTATTTACAGTATTGGAGATGGGAATGGAAAATGCATAATAAACTTTGATCTAGATCATTTTAGTGGCACAAAAATGACGAAGTTTAAGCTAGATCATTAGCCCTTTGAGCTTGAGCACAAGTGCCTTTCGTATTCCCTATTATATTTTATTATTATTAATTTCTATATGATAATAGATATTACCTCCCTACATACAATATTGATTCCCCACTTTTATATTATAATAATTTCCCTGCACCAAAGACTATCATAATATACTATATATATATATATAATAATCATAGATATAATATATATGTGTGTGGTGTTGTGGGGTGTGATGTGCTGTGTGTTGTTGGTGGTGTGTTGTGTGTGTAGGTGTGGCTGTGTGTTGTGAGGTGTTCATTTTTTTAGACAGGTATAATTTACCACCGCAGGAACATGTATCATTACATCAAAATAGTGAGTAAAAAAGTAATGCCATTTTGTTTAGAACAGGTATAATATATAATTAATAACACAGGAAAATGTTATCATACATCAAAATGAAACTTGTCCTCAGTGGATCACATCTCAACTTTTCCACATAGTCAAGGTTTCTCTCAATAGCAATTTTCTAACTTTGAACGATGGTGAGTCAAAACGTAATGCCATTTTGTTTAGGACAGGTATAATTACCAACACAGGAACATGCATTATGCATCTAAATGAATCTGGTCCTCTGTGGATCACATCCCTTCTTCTCCATATAGTCACCGTTTCTCTCAATAGAAATGTTCCATTTTCGAATGAGAGCATGCATCCCTGTCCCGTAAAATTATATTGACTGTTCTTTGAGCCAATTTCTGACTACACATTTTACTTCCTCACTTCTTCACTACAGATATAGTTAAAATAAATAAAAAAATAAATGAATAAATATATATATATATTGCTTAAAGCCATATAAAAATAAACACATTTGTTTGTTTACTTACCCTCATACTGTCGTGTAGCAAGTCAATAAAAAGTGGAATATAAATAAGTTTCAAAACAACGAAGAATGTGGGAATGGCAAGCTAGTGTAACGGTTAGAGACTTCGCCTGTCAGCTTGACTGTCGAGGTTTCGAGTCACACACGGAGCAGTCTCCCATTTCTATAACCTTGCTGATGAGACCTAATAGGTCGAAATGTACATTCAGGAATTGACATTTTCTCGATTTGTTTAGCTTTACATTTGAACATATATGCCCGCCTAAATTCATTAATTATTAACTAATTAATTTTCAAAAATTAGGTATGACTTCAATTAAGCACATATCATTCAAAAATTGTCGGCTTAAAGCCATATAAAAATAAACACATTTGTTTGTTTACTTAACCTCATATATATATATATATATATATTATATATATATTATGGTGTGGGGACTTAAGAACAAATACACCCCCACACACAACAGGACAACAGGTGATTTTGATAGACAGTAAATTTACACACCCGCACTCATAAACAATCAAACAATATCTGGAATGTTAATCTCACACACATATTAATAAAAAAAAGGGATCAGATGGTCCTGTTAGTAAACAAAAAAACATGCTTAGAGGGCGAGCCAAATCTGGAATAATAATTAAAAAAGAAAAAAAAGGGAAATGAACAGACACACAGACATAAGCGCGCGCACACACACACACTTACACACACACAAACACACGCATAAACAAGCACCCCCCCCTACACACACACACAGAATTTGGAAGACATGAAACAGAACAAAATGAACAG
>CM042159.1:73568722-73571222 GCA_023376005.1 Doryteuthis pealeii | reverse complement strand
GGCAAAAGTTTGTTGCAACTTCGTTTTTCAAATCTAAAACTAAAAACACAATCGACATCTGCTATTTTTCATAATGTGTTGGTGATGTCTATTTGGGAAGGAATGCAGGTTATAATAGTTCACCTGTCCATGATGATATTGATGCTTCTATTTAGGAAGGGGTAATGGATTCTAATTAGCATTTTATAGTTAACAACTGTCCATGATGATACTTGGTGCTTTCTATTTAGGAAGGGGTGAAAGATTCTAATTAGCATTTCATTTTAACAACTGTCCATGAGATATTTATTGTGCTTCTTTTAGGAAGGGGTGACTATTAGCATTTTGTTCTTCCAATATATATGGTCTTCTATTTAGGAGGGGTGAAAGATTCTAATTAGCATTTCATAGTTAACACTGTCCATGATGATAAATGGTGCTTCTATTTAGGAAGGGGGTGAAAAGATTCTAATTAGCATTTCATTGTTAACTGTCCATGATGATATTGGTGCTCTATTTAGGAAGGGGTGAAGATTCTAATTAGCATTTCATTGTTAACAACTGTCCATGATGACTTCTTTTAGTGACGGTTAACAACTGTCCATAAATTAGCATTTCATTGTAACAACTGTCCATCTCTATTTAGTGAAAGGGGTCCATGTGATATTGGTGCTTCTATCTAATGCATTGGGTCCATGCTCTAATTAGCTCATTAACATCCATGATGCTTCTATTAGCATTTAAACTGTATATGGAATATCTAATTATTTCATTGTTAACAACTGTCCATATGATATTGGTGCATTTATATTGTTATTCTAATACCAAACTATACCAATAGCCGTGAATGTATAATGGATATATTTCTCAGTTTATTGTTTGAATTGCCCATACTTCACCAAACTTATTAGTAAATCCTCGTGGTGAGAAAAAAACAGCAAATAGTTTGAATTGAAATATACACCAAACATCAACGGGGAAGAACATTTTAGAAAAAGAAAAGACCAAGATAATCGTACCAACAAAAAATAATCTATTGGTACAATATTCAAAAAAAAAAACAATTTATATGCATATATATATATATATATCATACAAAACCGCCAGATCTTAGCCCTGAAGAGGCATTAAGCGAAACTTTTAGTAAGGTCGTCTGACTCATTAGATTTATCTTTATATATATATATATATATATATATTATATATATATAATATATATATATATATGAACAAAAAAGTAATAAGACAATCAGGAATATTTCTTGTATGTTTGTTTATTCTCAACTAGTTTCGACCTTAGTCAGGAGAAAATTTCTTATTTTGAAAAATTGTTTATAGATTTTTGAAAGGGAGCATTATATAGAAGAACAAATAAAAATTGAAGTGTTATATAATACATACATACTATTATATATGGGTTTTCATTAATGCATGTCTACATTTACAGACGAAGTCAAACGGTAATTTTTTTTCTGTTCGCAAACACACACACACACACACACAAACATATACACAGAAAGATTCAAATACACGCACACACACACAAACATATACAAACGAAAGATTCAAATACACGCACACACACACACAAAAACGCAACGCACACACACACACACACACAAACACACACACACACACACACACAACACATATACATATACACAGAAAGATTCAAATACACGCACACACACAAAACACAACGCACACACACACCACACAAACACACAAACAACCACACACACACAAAACATATACATAGAAAGACACACGCACAACACAAAACGCACACACACAACACACACACACTCAACACACATACACACAAGATTCAAATACACAAAACACACACACACAAACACACACACCAACACACTACACACAAACACCAAAGATTTTAACAAAATTGCTGATGTCTAGGATTTTTTCTTTCCCTGCATATCAATCTAGATTAACAAAAAGAGATGAGAAAATCAGTAATATTTATTTTATCTTATTTATTTTTTAATTATTCTCGACTAGTTTCAACCTGAAATCATTGTTAGGAGCAAAAAAATGTTTGTGAAAAAATGTGTTGGGATGCTTTTTTTTTTATATCTCCCCGCTTTACTCTAACTGCTTCTGTCTCCCAGGGAACAGCATGTTTGTTTTTTTTGTTTGGTCGGTATGCATTCTGCTGCAGCTTCTAGGTGGGCATTGACAAAATTTTCGTATTCCTCATTTGGAGTATATGTTGCTGATGTCTCCTGGAGGATGTCAAATTTCTTCCTAACTGTTACCGAGTAGCGATTGCGTATGTCGCTGTTGGCAAGAGGGGACCAGTCGTATCGTATCGATTTACTGGTTTGCCTTTTGTTTTTGCGTAGGCTTAGGCGTATTTTGGCTGTGACTATTCTGTGATAATGTTTTTAGAAAGTTTTTAAAATGTTTTCAAAGTATTTTAGAAGCCACAAAAGAAGGGGCAGAATATGTACTGGTTAAGTGGCATATCCATTTATTGGATCTACTGGCTGAATTCACTTCG
>CM042159.1:73548722-73563722 GCA_023376005.1 Doryteuthis pealeii | reverse complement strand
AGAAGAAGAAAGAAGAAAGAAGAAGAAGAAGAAGAAGAAGAAGAAGAAAAGAAAGAAGAAGAAGAAGAAGAAGAAGAAGAAGAAGAAGAAAGAAGAAGAAGAAAGAAAGAAGAAGAAGAAGAAGAAGAAGAAAGAAAGAAAGAAGAAAAAGAAAGAAGAAAGAAGAGAAAGAAGAAGAAGAAGAGAGAAGAAAGAAGAAGAAAGAAGAAGAAGAAGAAGAAGAAGAGAAAAGAAGAAGAAGAAGAAGAAGAAAGAAAGAAGAAGAAGAAGAAGAGAAGAAGAAGAAGAAGAAGAAGAAAGAAGAAAGAAGAAGAAGAAGAAGAAGAAGAAGAAGAAGAAGAAGAAGAAAGAAAGAAGAAGAAGAAGAAGAAAGAAAGAAAGAAGAAGAAGAAGAGAAAGAAAGAAGAAGAAGAAGAAAGAAAGAAGAAGAAGAAAAGAAGAAAGAAAGAAAGAAAGAAAGAAAGAAAGAAAGAAGAAGAAGAAGAAGAAGAAGAAGAGAGAAGAAAGAAGAAGAAAGAAAGAAAGAAAGAAGAGAAAGAAAAAGAAGAAAAGAAGAAGAAAGAAAGAAGAAAGAAAGAAGAAAGAAAGAAAGAAAGAAAAGAGAAAGAAAGAAAGAAAGAAGAAAGAAAGAAAGAAAGAAAGAAAGAAAGAAAGAAGAAGAAGAAAGAAAGAGAAGAAAGAAAGAAAGAAAAGAAGAAAGAAAAGAAAGAAAAGAAGAAAGAGAAGAAAGAAGAAGAAAGAAAGAAAGAAGAAGAAGAAGAAGAAGAAGAAGAGAAGAAGAAGAAGAAGAAGAAAATGTTTTTATTTTTATTTTTGCCTTCATCTCAGCTAATTGGCCGGAAAGGAAAGTTTGTGTTGCCAATTAAGATAATAAATAGAAAACAGTTGAACTTTCACATTCTCTCTAATCTCATTCTCTCTAGTTTGCTCGTTGTTTCTCTCCCATCACAATGGATGAAATGATAGCACGTTTATTTCCGGCGCCAATAATTGTCGTTAGAGTATAGATAATGTCAAGGTTCTCTCCATCATCCCCACCCGCCAGATATACCCTGTACCCAGTAAGATGCTTACATCTAGTTCTGTTCGCCCCGGAAGATGAGTACAGCCAGGTACGAAGTCTGCGATTGCCGATTGTTTGTTTTAGTTGCCAATTAAATACTGAATTAAATTAACATACCGAAGAAAATAAAGACGGGTCCTATTTTTATATATACTAGCAAATATATGCACCCTCCGTAGGGTGCAAGTATTTAGGTTTTGATGTAATAAAAATATTGTATCAAATTAGAAACTATTTAGAAAATGATAACCTGAGGGGGTATAATCGAAAAATAGAACAGCTTTAAATCTAACTCTTCCATCATTTTCCATCACCCCGTCTTTCATTTTTCCTAATTTATCTATTTAGTTAGATTATGAAGTTATTTAATAAAATTACAATTCTTTCGACTTGTTTATGGATTTCTTTTAAGATTTATCCCCGAGATTTTTGCTGAGATTGATTAAGAGTAAACCAACCAATTAGAAATCAATAATACTAAGCATATATTTATTAAAATCAAATTCTTAATATCAATATGCAAATTAGCCTTCTCGTTCACACTGTAAACCGCTATTTTGTTGAATACATAAATATACTTGCATGTTATTAGTACGTAGATTAATCCAACAGTATTAATAAGGTATAACAATTTTATCAATAATTGAGGTTTAAATAAAAATAAATTCATGGTGAATGTGACGTCAATAACTAAGGGAATTGTGACTTGAGTAGTGATTTAGTTTCGGTTACAGACAAACAAACACACAATCTCCATTATAATAAGATTACAAAAAAAATATGCTTATAAAATCTACGAAATGACCTCCGTTGTTTTTTTTTATTTCCACGATTATTTTTTGTCTTTTTGTTAAAATCACTACATAGTTGTGCTATTACGTTCACTCTCGGACGAATACTCTTGGGAAAGGTATGAACACCCTTATAGCCCAGCTATGGGTTAAATAGTACCATTATTGTTCTTCCATAAGACTGGCTTTGGCCTAAATTAGCCCACGAAGGTTGATATGCCATTAAACAAATAAACCAAACCAAATTCCATGGGAAAGGTATAAATTCCCACATCCAACAAACTATGGGTTACGACTACTGTTCTTCTACAAGGCGGGCTTTGGCATTAAATAACCGAAAAATGTTGATATATTTGAAATATACCATCAAAGAAACCAAACCAAATCACTTTCGGATTAATGATACCTTTGGGAAAGGCATGAACCCCCACATCCCTCCAGCTATGGGTTAAATAGTACTACTACTGTTCTTCTACAAGGTTGGCATTAAATAACCCGCAAAGGTTGATATGCCATTAAACAAAGAAAACAAACCAAATCGCTTTCGGAGTAATAATACCATTGGGAAAGGTATGAACCCTCTCATCCTTCAGCTATGGGTTAAATACTACCACTACTGTTCTTCTACAAGGATAGCTTTGGCATTAAATAACCCACAAAGGTTGATATGCCATTCAACAAAGAAATCAACCCAAATTGATAACTAAAAATGGAAGGAAAGATAAGAAAGTGGGTGTCACTACCTACTGGTCGTTACCTACCTTTTAGAGCATAATAATAATTACTTATTTTCATAACATTTCCATATTCTTACGCAATATAAAGGATCGTCCTTCTGGTACAGCGGCTAACGTGCTGGACTCTGACATCGCTGTAAGCTAGATCGACTTCTACACGGGCTATAGCATTTAATTTCGAAATAATACCCTTCTCAAAAAACCCTTATCCCCAACTATGGGTTAAATAGTACCACTACTGTTTTTTTCTATAAGCATGGCTTTTACATGAAATAACCGACAAAGATTTATTTGCCATTAAACAAAGAAACGAAAAACTGAACAGACCTGAGGTTGCCGATTGCACCTACTGTTACAAAATGGTTACCCATCTCAGCACTAAACATGCGCATCACTGCTTAACTTTAGTGATCTTGTAGTAATTTGAGCTTTCGGGTTACTTCGACTATACGTTGGTGTTATTGATAATTTCATTAGTTATTTTCCTTTATCTGGATTTTTTTGGACTATTTTGATTTCTCGATATTTTGGAGACCTTGCGATTAGGATCACTCTCGTTTGTTTGTCTTGCGGCATATCATTTAATGCCGACAAAGATCTAAGTCTAAGTGGAGTGTTGCATGTCATGGACTGCTTATCCACTAGGATTCCGTCCTTAAGCATCACAGGTCACCACTGACGGCCAACAGGTGTCCCTATTGGGGTGGGGGGGTCTTATCTCTCTGCAAAGGTGCAGTCGGTGTATTCTAAATCCCCAGCTGACAGGGCTGCATCTAGTGGTGAGGCTCCGATACTGGAGCCCTGGAGAATGTGGAGTGCCCCTTGATCATCATTACTCCCAGGTCCACTCTGAATGGTAGTACCTGTTAGGGTTTGGTTTGGTTTACAGCATATCGACCTCAGTGGGTCACCTGTTAGGGTTCCATCTTTGTTATATACACAAGGTTTCGGCCGATGTGCTCCCCGGTCTTCTTCAGATGTTTATTGACCTGTTTATGTAACCTTCTCAAGATCGGAAACCTTCTCTTCGAACTCGGGATGATTAAACATTCTGAGGTAGGGGTTATCGTCCTTGTCTACGAGCCTCTCTATCGAACCAACCAATCACGAGACAGCATACTTTGGCTGCAAAGCCAGAAAGACAAATTATTTCACCCTCTTTCTGATTGACCAGCACCGGAGTCAGACGTCAAAATAGAACGTCTATCATATCCAGCGAATTATCAGATGGCCGTAGCTAAGGGGCTTCGATAACCAACCCTACCTCAGGATTTCAGCTAAGTGGACAAATTGTAAACATTTGTGCAGACAAACCAAAAATTCTGCAACCCTATTGTTTTATGTCTGTAATACATGTCTTTTATTCGAATTCTAGTTGTTTGGTTTTATTCTTTAACTCTTAACCTGTCTGCCACACTCGTGGTTATCTTCATATTTTGCAAACTTTGAGTACAGTCACGCATTCGTCGTCCTTCTTCTTTATAGGATCCTTCAAATCGAATTCGGTAGGCTTTATGTCATAATCGAGGAGCCTTTACGGAACTTCGAACCGAACAATCCACTAGGATAGACTATTCGCATTCTGTTAACCATGACCAGGTACAAGTGTTTAGCTATGTTAAGTATTCTATGTTATTATAGTCCTTGGACAGGATTGAACCTGCAATCTACAGATGATTGTCACTTAGAACTGTATTAACTCAACCCCTATATCCGTTGCGCCATGTTACATTATGGGGAAAAGAGGAAAAAAATAATTAAAAAACTATTTAGCCTCATCCCAAATTTTCAACTAATAGTTATTGTCCATTTATTCGAGCAGATTTTTATTTTGAATCTTTTAAAAATGTTATTTGTTGCAAATATAAACAGGAACCTTTGATATTTCTGTTTTTAATTAATCAACAAAATTCAATCATTTTGGCGGCTGGAGGGGTGGATCAGGGAGGGAGGGAGAGCTGCTTTTAAACTTTCCATCAGTGTCTATAATTTCACTCGGTCGGTGGCAGCCATAACTAATTTTAATCCACATTCATCACTCTTTCTATCTCGCTGTTTTAGAATCTAATCCATTTCTATTTTAATCCGAATATATATATATATGTGTGTGTGTGTGTGTGTGTGTGTGTGTATCCACCATCAAACAGTTTGTGCTGAGCTGTTCTTGAAGAGTCACTTCCGGTTACATTGAACTCATTTTATCTGCGTTTATTGGTAATATCCCGAAAGGCCAAGAGACCGGAAGTGCTGGCTACGGACCGTTGCAACAACAATAACTAGATCAGTATGGTAGCAAAGGAGAGCAAAATGTGATTTGTTTTATAATATGGGACAATTCGAGATCGACTACCTCTCTTTTTCAGTTTTCCTTTTTTATTTTTTTTGTAATATGTATAATGTTTTATGATAACTAGTTGGGGTATTAAAAACATTGGGGTCACGTGATAAGGCCAGAGGGAATCTGATGGTTGAGTCATTCTTTATAAATTTCTGTGACTTTAGGAGTTTCATAAATGTATATCATTATACTATATATATATATATATATATATATATATATATATATATATATACTAGCAAATATGCACCCTCCGGTGCAAGTATTTAAGTTTTAATGTAATAAAATATTGTATTAAATTAGAAAGGCTAATGAAACTAAGTAAGAATACAGATAAAAAGATTTGAAACAGAGGGAGTATAATAAAAGATTTGAAACAGAGGGAGTATAATAAAAAATGGAACAACTGAAACTTACTCTTCCATCACTCTCGTCTTTCATTGTTATTTTTTCTAATTTAAGTATTTAGTTAAAAGAGGAAGTAAAAATTAAAATTACAGTTATTTGTTCTTGTTAATGGATTTCATTTAAGATTCATTGAAGAGATTTTTGCTTATATTCATTAAATAAAACCAAACAGTTAGAAATCAATAATACTAAGCATTATTTATTAAATTCGATTTTTTAATATTAATATGCAAATTAGCCTTCCCGTTCACATCTGTAAACCGCTATTTTGTTGTATATATAAATATAATTGCATGTTGTTAGTATGTAGACATAGTTAACAGTATTAATAATGTAAGACAATTTTATTAATAATTGAGGTTTAGATAAAAATAAAATCATGGAGAATGTGATGTCAATAACTAAGAGAATTGTGACTTGAGTAGGAATATAGTTTCGGTTACAGACAGAAAAGCACACAATCTCCATTATATAATATATATATATATATATATATTATTATTATTATACTATAATTGGCATGTTGTTCGTCTACTTTGTTTTTCTATTTCATACAAGCCAAGAATATTTTTATTACAGGCAAAATAAATAAATGAAATAATATGAAATAAATAAAATGAAATAAAAACATAGTACCTGTATATCATGTGCTATTTCTAGAAATCAGACAAATAAATATATAAAATTATCCAGGACTTTTGTGCACGGTTTAATTTATATCAATCCCTTGAGGTAATTCTGATCGCAGGGCGGACTATCGTTTTGACGTGTGAAAGTTGTCTTCGTAAGTTTGTCAGTTTTGGAAACCACAGTTCCTTGCTAACATTTATAGTTTAAATTGAACAAACTCGGACACTTTATTTAATTCATACCAATCACTTGAGGCAATAGTTTGCAGGATACTAATAATGGGGGCGAGATATGATTTCGACGTGTGAACGTTGTCTTCGTAAGTTTGTCGGTTTGGAAACCACCACTTGTTGCTAACATTTATAGTTTAAATTGAACAAACACGGACACTTTATTCAATTTATATCGATCGTTTGAGGTAATGGATAGCAGACTACTAATAGTGGTGGCGAGCTATGATATCGACGTGTGGAGGTTATCTTCGTAAGTTTGTTGGTTTGGAAACCACAGCTCGTTGGTATCATTCATGGTTTAAATTGAACAAACCCAGACACATGATGCAATTTATATCAATCACTTGAGATAATGGTTAACAGACTAGTATAGCAGGGGCGAGCTATGATTTCTATGTTTGAAGGTTGTCTTCGTAAGTTTGTCGGTTTGGAAACCACAGCTCGTTGTATTTTTTGTTTAAATTAAACAAACCTGGACACTTTATTCAATTTATATCGATCGTTTGAGGTAATGGTTAACAGACTACGAATAGTGCGGGTGAGCTATCATTTCGACGTGTGAAAGTTGTCTTCGTAAGTTTGTCACTTTTGGAAACCACCAGTTCCTTGCTAACATTCATAGTTTAAATTGAACAAACCCGGACACTTTATTCAATATCGATCGCTCAAGGTAATGGTTAACAGGCTAATAAGTATTTACTGACATCCCACCATGTCAGTCGAATACAAGGATCATTATAGTGGGGGACCACGCACAAAGAGAAGCTCATACATGGCTAGTGTTTAAAAACTGCGTGAATCCCCTTGGCACTCATCTTTTAAGGCGCCTCAGGCACTGGGCAATAAACCCAGCCCTGTCCCGTTAAATCAAGGGTGCTAGTGTTGCCCAGAGGATAACCCCCTGGGATCACGCTAATTATTTAATATCTTACGGATTTTCGATTCCTTTGAGAAACAAAGAATTAATGTTGTTTTCAGTATCTGCTATTGCTTAAGTGGTCACCCAATTAACTGTTGAACAGGCTCATCGCTGTTTAACTTCAGTTTTAAGTTTTGGGTAATTTATGAGGAAGTGCGTCCCGGTCTCCCGCCTCAAAAACCGCTACCCGGTGACTATCAAAATAACAACCCTAGCTCGTCGTAATTCTTGTTTATTTATCGTAATTTGTCATAATTCTTGTTTAGATATGAAGATGGATATATAGTTTGGAATAGACTGAGATAGATAGATAGATAAACAAACAAAATAATATAGTTAGATACGAACAAATAGAGATAGATAGATATTTTCGACAAGTAAATGTATTTGGGGGGGGTCGCATCTTTTTTTGTCGTAATTCTTGTTTATTTAAACTAAAAACAAACATTAAACAAACATGAATAAAAAAAATCTTAGTATTTAAAGTAATATAGATAAATATGAACAAATTGAGATAGATAGATAGATGGATAGTTTTGAATAGACTGAGCTGGGTCGTTATTTTAATAGTCACCGGGCAGCAACTCTTGGGGCAGGAGACCGGGACGCACTTCCTCATAAATTACCAAGTTTTGTTTTGTTTTATGGCATATCAACCCTTTTCGAGTCATTTGATACCAAATCAAGTTATTTTGGTAAACAAAGAATTACAGTACCTGCTGTTACTTAAATGGTCACCCACTTAAGTATTGCACAGATTATTTGTTGCTTAACTTCGATGATCTAGCGGTTACCGATATTTTCACTTTGACTTGGCTGTAATATAAACTCTTTGGATATCAATTCTGATAAGGAGAAGGTTAACTTGTAATTAAGCAACTAATATACTTGGAAGGGTACCTGGTATTAATGGGATGCCATCCGAGGTCATTAATCATGGGGGAGAGATAGCATGAGTACATTGATTGTGGATGTGTGGAATGAATTACCATCCCTGTAGGAATGGGTTGATCCCAATCTAATATCATTGAATAAAAATTTGTTGGTTGGTTTTACGGCATGTCAACCCTTTTCGATCGCCCTGTCGGTGGGGGTACGAATACAGCGTCTGCACCTGTTACATAATCTATGCGGTTGCATAAGATTATTGTCAATCCCCTGTATTTCTAAAGGGATGGCCCTTTTCATATCACGGGCGGGACTTTCCATGGAATAGTACAGAAAGCCCGCGAAAATACGTGAAGTCACGTGGGACCTAGTTGGGTCCTCAGTTTTCAGTTTGGACGTCGGGCAGAGAAGATGTACTGCCTTAACTGGAACTCACCTGCATACGCGCGCTATGTTAGTCAGATGAAAAATGTTTAGTTAAGAAATAAAAGCTTACGAAAATAATATGGTTTTGTGGTTAATGAATGTCTTGGTAACAAGACTGACCTAGAAGACCAGACACAAAGTTCCCAAGACGAGGTCCCCAAGACGAAGTCCAGACGCTAGAAGAAGAATAGAAGTAAGTAAGGAAAGAAGTATGCAACACACCTTTGCAGAAGGGTAATATTCCCCTAATGTGGCCATCTGTTAGCCATGGCTGATGATCTGTGATGCTTAAGGATGGAACCCTGATGGCTGAGCAGTGACATGCAACACTCCACTTTAGTCCTTACTTGTGCTAGATGGGTGATCGGAGATGCCCCTTCCGGTCTTCATGTCTTGGAAATAAACATTAAACTCTATCTGATGGTGAGGTTCCAATTCTGGAGGTCTGGAAAATGTGGAGCACCTTTTCATTACCATTTCTCTCAGGTCCACTCTGACCCGGAGTGGTAGTACCTGTTAGGGTCCCATATAATTTTACTATTAAGTAAAATGTGTTTATAGAAATATTGAGTATTCATTAAGAATGAATTTATTTCAAAACATTGTCGGCATCATATGACCCACCGAGGTTTATATGCCGTAAAATAAAACAAAACAAACCCTTTTCGACTCATTTAATGTCGAATCAAATCATTTTGATATTCAGTTGCTTACAGTATCTCATGTTGCTAAAATGGTCACCCATAGCGCTAATACCCATGGGAAAGGTCTGCATCAAACTACCCTCCCTCCAGCTATGGGTAAATAGTAGGGCAGATTGGGCTCTTTAGGTTAGGCAATCTGTCTAGGAGATGGAAAACTCTGAATTCAAACCTGATACACACCGCTCTACAAATTGACCTTGGGTCACACCCTGCTCGTTCGGAGGGGCTGGTATATATATGAATGGTCACCCATCCATGAATTGAACATACTCGTCACTGCTTAACTTCACTGATCTTGCTCAGAATCAGTACTTCCACCGTGACTTAATCGTAATGTGATTGATAGTTGTTGTTTTTGTATTACGGTATATCAACCCTTTTGGGGTCATTTAATGTCGATTCAATTCATTTGGATAAATGTAAATTGCCTACAGTACTTACTGTTGCATAAGTGGTCACCCAATAAAGTATTGAACAGGCTATTTGTTGCTTAACCTCAGTGATCTAACGGGAAACGGTGCTTTCACCGTAAGCACTAAATAAAATAAAGAGCTGTAAATAGCTGGGCATACTGGATCTTTAACCCTGGTACGGCAACTAGGAGAGGGGAAACTCCGCTTAGGAAATTGACCTTGTGGAGCGGTTGGTAATATGTACGATACTTTATATTGTATGTTATATGGAATTTGACAGATAACACAATATACATAGACATCCAAGCAGATGCTGAAAAATCCTCGATCCAACAAAGCATTTTAATAGCTTTCCTTTTTATACTCTCTTTCTTTTTAAATTCATTTTCCCAGGAGTCTTGTATTATTCAAATCTATAAATCAATACTCGTGTTATTTAAAAGTACGACCGTTATCATCCTGAAACTATATATGTTAAAAATGTGACCATCCAAATCGTCCAAGATGAAATGCAAAAATATGAATCCTGATTATCTGGTGTTGCTTATCCGTTGAATTCTTATTTCTTATAAGTGTACGCACCTCGGCTAAATAATGGACCATTCAATTTTTATTATAAAGAAAGAAAGGAGAGGAAAAAGGACATGCTACATTTGGTGTCAAATTGAAGTCAACGTTTGTTTCTTAAGATATTCGATTTGAACTGTCCGGTTATTTTGTATTAGAAATATTCGAGGGAAAGAAAAAACAAGGACAGCGAAAGAAAGAAAAAATAGGTTAAAAAATTTGGTTTAATAAGAGAATGACAATAAGGACGATACACCAAATAAAAACGAATTTAAAAATCAAAAAATCAAAAACAAAAAAAAAAAAGATGGCCACCAACTTTTGTTATTTGTAACAAAACAGCCGATAACATCAATCACGTGATTACGAAAAATCCTTTAAATATTTCTTCAAAAGAAACAACCGACATTTAATTTCCCGGCCTTTTTTAAACTGATGTATTTCTATCTGTTCATTGTTTAACGTCATTCATTCACATCTTTTTTTTTCTTTTTAACCATTGTTACCGATTTTATATTGAACCGGTGTAAAATGAAATATTTCAACCCATTCTTCTTCTTCCTCCCGGTGTTCCATTTTAAAACCGACATCAAATAAATATTTTTAATTTTGGAAATAAACTAAACAATTATGGCTTCAGATATCAATAACCGATGACACATGACACGCTTATGTTAAATAGGCAGTTCAAATGATTATTAATAACTAGTTGAAATACACGTCTACGTCGGGTATGAGGAAAATACCAAAACTACCATTTTATTTCATTTTTATCAAAAATGACCTTTTTTAATTGAAAAAAAAATTAATATAATCTATTAATAATGGAGATTCGCTTCCGGTTTTTGTCTGTAACAAAAATTACGTCACTACTTACGTCACATTACCTAAAATCGTCATAACATAGAATAAATACACTCAAAATTTGAACATGCAACATTAGACAGTCCTCATTGTTTTTTAAAAACAAGTTTTAATAAATACATGACTGGTATTATATATCTACATATAGTTTGTTTTATTTTAATACATATTTAAAGTTTACATTTCAAATTGTTTTATTTTTTTTAATCCTTCAATGAATTTGATGATTTTACTTACTTAGGGTGCAAACTCGCTGACATTGAATTTTTTTACTCCCACCCCTCAGGCAATATGTTTCAAAAATCTATTTTTACATAGCAATTCAGAAGAACAGCATGAAAATAATCATGTAACAGAATTGATAATACGCTTAGGAATAGTAAGTATAGGTCACGTGGATACAGTGTTAGGGTTAGGGTTTACGGTTGGGATTAGAGTTAGGGTTTAGGGTTTGGTTTAGGGTTGAAGTTAGACTTGGGGGTAGAGGGTTAGTGTTTAAGGTTAGGGTTAGGGTTAGGGTTGGAGTCTAGTGTTAGGTTTAGGGTTAGGGTTAGGGTTGGGGTTAGGGGTTAGGATAAGGAGTAGGTTTAAGGTTGGGGTTAGGATTTAGGGGTAGGGTTAGAGTTGTGGCTAGCGCTAACCCTAGGGTTAAGAGAAAAACACAGAGAGAGAGAGAGAGAGAGAGAGAGAGAGAGAGAGAGAGAGAATGGGATATATATATATATATATATATCCTCATATTTAAAGAGAGAGAGACAGAGACAGAGACACAGATAGAGTTAATTTTGGTGTTCCAACTGACCGAATGAAAATAGAAGAAAGCGAAACGATAGACAAATACTTGGATCTTGCCAGAGGACTAAGAAATTGTTTAAAATGAGGGTGACCATGACATCGATTATTGTTTGTGCCCTTGAAATGGTCCCCTGGAGGAATTCGAAATGTAAAAAAAAAATTCAAACCAACACCATAGTTAATTGGAATTGGAACATGAAGGTAAAGGTCGTACCAATTGTAATTGGGATTTTTGGAACAGTCTCCAAGGATTTGGAAAAGACTCTGTGTGAATTGAAAATCAGTGGAAAAATAGAGACCATCCAAACTACAGCATTTTTAAGATCGGCTGGAATACTCAGAAGAGTCCTGGAGACCTGAGGAGACGCTGTCTCAGCTTCCAGTGAAACCGGCTAAGGTGGGTGTGAAAACTCAATGGAGTCAAATAATAATAATAATAATAATAATATAATAATAATAATAATAATAAGTGCCTGTAGATCACAGGGTGAAACTAAAGGAAAATGAAAAAATGGACAAATATCTGGACCTTGCCAGAAACTGAAAACGTTATGAAATATGAAAGTGAAAGTGATACCAATTGTGGTTGGTGCACTTGGAACAGTCCCAAAAGGATTAGAAAAGGGTCTGGAAAGTTTGGGAAATCAGAGGAAGGATTGAAACCATCCAGAACACTGCACTGCTGCAATCTGCCGGAATACCCAGAAGAGTCCCGGAGACCTGAGGAGACTTGCTGTCACTCAGACTCCAGTGAAAGACCATCAGCTAACACTGGTGTGAAAACTCAAAAGGAGTGAATAATAATAATAATAATTCAACAATGAATCGTTTTGTGAAACTGATTGCTTTGATCTCCATATTGGAATCCTATAAATAAAATATGGAACATGTTTCTTCCGTAATATTTCATCTGAAATATTATTTGCTTCCTTCCAGGATGTGTGTTTGCTAATTTAGCCGAGACTATGTGTGTGTGGGGGGGGAGAATTGACAGTGGAAGAGATTGGTTGATAAAAGAGAAGAGATAGTGAGTAAGTTGTTGAGAGAGGGGGTGAATAGTAAAGAGAGAGAGAGAGAGAGAGAGTGTGTGGAAGAGAGAGAGTGGGAGGAGGGAGAGAGGAAGGGAGAGAGTATTGTAGTTGAAATCGAAGAAAAGAGAGGAAATATGAAGATAGATGAATAGATACAGAGAGAGAGAGAGAGAGAGAGAGAGAGAGAGAGAGAGAGAGAGAGAGAGTGAAAGAGCGAGAGAGAAGAAGAGAAAGGGAGTAGTAGTAGAAGTAAAAGAAGAGGTAAGTAAATATGGTAATAGACTGAGAGAGAGAGAGAGGGGGGATAGAGAGGGGGTAGTTGTAGAAAACGAAGAAAAAGAAAAGGAAAGATGAAGATAGATAAATAAATAGATAGATAGATAGATAGATAGATAGATAGAAAGAGAGAGAGAGAGAGAGAGAGAGAGAGAGAGAGAGAGAGAGTAGTAATAGTAGCAGAAAACGAAGAAAAAGAAAAGGAAAGATGAAGATAGATAAATAAATAGATAGATAGATAGATAGATAGATATAGAAAGAGAGAGAGAGAGAGAGAGAGAGAGTAGTAATAGTAGCAGAAAACGAAGAAAAAGAAAAGGGAAGATGAAGATAGATAAATAAATAGATAGATAGATAGAAAGAAAGAGAGAGAGAGAGAGAGAGAGTAGTAATAGTAGCAGAAAACGAAGAAAAAGAGGGAGTAGTAAAGATGATAATAGATATACAGATAGATAGTGAGTATGAGTGTGAGAGGGAGGGTAGTGGTAGAAAACGAA
The DNA here is from genome assembly GCA_023376005.1 of Doryteuthis pealeii. Taxonomy (NCBI): domain Eukaryota; kingdom Metazoa; phylum Mollusca; class Cephalopoda; order Myopsida; family Loliginidae; genus Doryteuthis; species Doryteuthis pealeii. Next base: position 73,550,142 of record CM042159.1, on the reverse strand, counting down.
GAAAAAGGAGAGGAAAAATGAAAATAGAATATTAGAGAGAGAGAGAGAGAGAGAGAGAGAGAGAGAAGAGAAGAAAGAGAGAATAGTAGTAGTAGTAGTAGTAGTAGTAGTAGAAAAACAAAAAAGAAGAGAAAATGAAGATAGATAGATAAATAGACAGATCTCTGTGCTACTCATACGCTGAGTTGGCGGGGCCGGTATCGAACCAAGAACCTTGTGATTCCTAGCCGAACACTCTACCGATTGAGTTAAACCGGCCCAAGAGTTCTAAGCCCCCCCCCCACTAAAAAGGGTGTCTCCTGGATATGGCACTCTGATGAGGAGGAAGAAGAGGAATCGGTTGAAATATCTCATTCTACACCGGTTCAATCTTCCTCTGATTTCAAATTCACCCAGACTGGATCTCTGGATAGCGGGGAGTACCACTTCATTACTGCCAAGCCGACTGAACACAATTCCCTAACCACAAGAGGTTGGTATGGCATTACAATCAATCACCATGGCTTACAACTTCAAGGAAATAAAGTTGGCGGCGAAGTAGTCATATATGGACATGCAGTTAGAGTCGTAGGAAATGGACTCGTCGACCAGAGTTCAAATCCTGGACTAGGCTGATTGCTGCATATCAATAATATCACATAGAGCTAATACCCTTATAAAAGGTATGCATCCAGCTATGGGTAAATAGTAGGGCGGACTGGGCTCTTTAACCTTTGTTAGTTCTTGTTTGTCTAGTTAAAGGAAAACTCTGAATCCAAATCTGATAAACTCCACGTAAGTAATTAACCTTGTGTCACATCCTGCTCATGCCGAGATATATAATTTTTTTTTTTTGAAAATGATGGTATTTTTTATAACTGTATTCTCGTGTTACATGAAAAAAAAATCATTTAACTAGAAATACCATAACAAGACGACTTCAGTTCCAGTGATCTTCTGAAAACGAGATTTTATCTCGAAAATGCAAGAATAAAATACAGGTTAACACACAACACCATTGTTAACTCATTCTTTAGACCTGCATTGTGATAGCATTCAAAATCAACCACCAAACTAATACAACACACACACATATATATATATATATATATATATATATATATATATATATATATATATATATATATATGGTCGGTATTAGTTGAGTAGCAACGGAGGTGTCCATCCTCTTTTTACTAGCATTAAACCAGGGAGATTGTTTTGGCGTGTAGCGAAGATGTTGTTAAATACATACCAGTTAAGATAATGAAAGTTAAAACAGTATTTTGTGGTGACATGACTTTCGGACTATATCTTTTTGTATACTTATCAGTTACTTATCTCTCAGAATAATTCTGCCTATGGTCTATAGAATATTTATTTCAACTGAAATACTCTTTACTCATAACGACAAAAAGTTGTATTATTTGGATTATTCAGA
>CM042159.1:73531222-73543722 GCA_023376005.1 Doryteuthis pealeii | reverse complement strand
TCTCTCTCTCTCTCTCTCTCTCTCTCTCTCTCTCATTCTCTCGAGTTTAATGAATCAAATATGGCTGCATATTAGCGAATGGTATTTTGCGTGGGTGGAGTTGAAAGCAAACCCAACGCAGTTTTTTTTCTCTTTTTTGAATGGTCAAATATTTATTTTTGATATGGAAATAATTGTGATTGATATGGACACGGAAACATGCATAATAATCAAAGCCTGATAATCAGTCAACCTTACCTTTTGACGTGTACGAATATATATATATATATATATATATATATATATATATATATATATGTGCCAGTTACAACGTTCGTAAACCCCGTATGAAAGTACAAAGGAGCCCCATATACTATAGAGTGGTAGACTTTAGATGATCTCTAACCATATATATATATAAATGCATCCAAGAGATGTGGACTATGCTCTACAGAAATTTCTCTGAATGTTTGAGATGAGGTTTGATGATTAGTATTATCTGCGTTATTCCGACTATTGGACACATGGCCTAGTGGATAAGGTAGTTAGGTTAAGACAGTTCTAAGTGACAGTTATCTCTAGATTCCGGGTTCAATCCCGAGTAGAGGCAGTAACATAGAAAAATAATTAACACAACTCCTACCCCAGCTATGGTTAGCGGAATGAGAACATGATACCCCCGTGGACTAAATAAAGGGTTAGGTTCAAAGTTCCGTGATGGCTCCCGATTACGACAAGAAAGTTCCCGAGTTCGAAAAGAAGGTTCCCGAGTCCGACAAGAAATACCTGAAGAAGGCCGGAGGGCATATCGGCCGAAACGTTGTACAAATAACAATGAAGATGGGGACAATAGTCCGAATAACGCAGATGATACAGAAATATTCCGGATCATACAAGGACTAGCTTCAGCGCAAAAAGCCTAAATACTAAATCGGAAATATTCAGAGCTTGTACGCACAGAAAGAAATTTTCATTAAACTCTTGGACTGTAAAAATAACAATACAAAATCATCAGATAGCCTACTACATAATGACAGAACAAATATATATATATATATATATATATATATATATATTATATATATATATATATATATATATACCAACCCCCCCGCACGAGCAGGATGTGACACAAGGTCAATTTCTTAACCGGAGTTTATCAGGTTTTGAATTCAGAGTTTTTCTTCTCCTAGACCGGTTGCCTAACCATGGTTAAATAGCCCAGTCTGCCCTACTATTTCCCAAGGGTATTAGCGTTAAGTGAAATGCAATTACCACGTCCAGGATTTGAACTCGGGGCGACGAGTCCATTTCCCATGACTTTAACCATTACACCACGCGCTCCTTGCATAAATATATAAGTTTGCATCAATATTATCATGAATTGTGGATGTACAGGAGATATTGATTTTGAAGTTATTCGGATATATTTTATCTGTCTGTTGGCTTTCCTATTTTAGATGTGATTTAAGTAATATCTAAATTATATATATATATATATATATATATATATATATATATATATATATATATGAGGTTAAGTAAACAAACAAATGTGTTTATTTTTATATGGCTTTAAGCCGACAATTTTTGGAGGATATGTGCTTAATTGAAGTCATACCTAATTTTGAAAATTAATTAGTCAATAATTAATGAATTTAGGCGGGCATATATGTTCAAATGTAAGGCTAAACAAATCGAGAAAATCTCAATCCCTGAATGTACATTTCGACCTTGCTGATGAGACCTAATAGGTCGAAATGTACATTCAGAGATTGACATTTTCTCGATTTGTTTAGCCTTACATTTGAACATATATGCCCGCCTAAATTCATTAATTATTAACTAATTAATTTTCAAAATTAGGTATGACTTCAATTAAGCATATATATATATATATATATATATATATATATATAGTTTAAATGTTGTGTATTTTGGCAGCAAGTTATTTTTTAAGCATGTGCTATTGAACAACACGGAGTACTCTTTCTTCATTTTTACAACAATAATAACAAAATCAATCTATATTACAGAAATCAAATGCACAAAAACTACAAATCTGATGAACATGTAATAACCAACATCATACATCGACACATCAAACCCGTCGACCAACAACAAAACATAAAACTAATTATCTACTACACCAAATTCAAAACATCAAACCTCCTCATTAAAAATAACACAAACTCTCCTAAAAATCCCCTAAGCCAAACGAACGTAGTCTATAGATTCATTTGCCCATTCCGAGAGTGCCTCTCAGAAAATACACTAATAGCTACATTGGCCATACAACTACAACACTGTCCCGCCGCCTCACATACCATCTCTCCGACACTAGCTCTATAAAACAACACTTTATTAAAAAACACCCAGAAAAATCCACCTCCCCCGAAATTAGAAAAATCTTAAACGAAAATACTAAAATTATCTACAAAAATAATAAGAAGAAACGCCTACAGATCCTAGAAGCCATATGCATTAAAAATAAAAAACCTAACATCAATAAAATAGCATTTAAAGTCGGACACAACGTATTAAATATCTTTAATAACTAACAGACTTAACTTCTTTTAAAAAAATAATAGACTGTCCAAATTTAATAAAAACATAGATAAAACGAACTAAAAAAATGAACTAAAACCATTTTATATATCCCATGATGACGACTGGTGAAACCGTCGAAAGTGCTCGGAATAACAGTATGGGAAATATTTTATATAAAAAAAAAAAAAAATTACAAATATTGTCGGATTCAATATCCATTTTACCTTTCACACTGTCCACAGAAAAATCAAAATTGGAATTATATAAATTATATAACCGGAGGCTCAAATTTCGAATGTAATAAGGAGCCCGACACTGCGAGTTTATCATCATTGCAGATTCCTGTTGTTGGACTTGTTATATTTTTTAAACTTTCATTTGTAACCTGAAAATTTCCCTGAACTTTTTGATATTCATATACACTTTTACTGCAAACTCTTTTGAGCTTTTTTCTAATGATAAAAATGCTTATAATTTTTTAAAATAAAATTTATTTATTTTTAACATAAATACGCATTTAAAAATTTTTTTTTTTTTTTTAATTCCGGTACTGATCGAGAGCGTTCTGTGCCTCGTGATTAATGATATATTTATTTCGTCTTTCCGTTTACAATGTTGCTTTGATAAAGACATCTTCAGAAGGTCGAAACAGATTTCTGTCAGCAAAACTTTTAACATCTTGTTTTTTCTACAAAACTTTCTACACATATTGTCGGATTCAATATCCATTTTACCTTTCATGTATATATATATATATATATATATATATATATATATATATGTGTGTGTGTGTCTGAGTGTCTGTGTGTGGAATGTACCAGGTGTGGAATGAGATTTATGAAAAGATAGCATGTCAGTTTGATCCTCATTTCTCGTCCGGTTTTGTATGGCCTTTCGTCCGATCAAACTCAGCATCGAAAAGAAATTCTTTCCCTATTTTGCTATTTCGATCGGCGTATGAAGGGGCGTCGGGGGTGGGGGGGGGCTAGTGGTGGTATTGTTATGAAACCGACACGTGCACTCGTTCGGGAACGTCGTGTATGCGGATGTGCCTTTCACAGCAACTGATTTTCTAAAAAGGAAACTGGCTGGTGAGGTCAAGTGTTGTTAACGCTTTAGCGACCAGATGTCTTAAAAGTACACAACAAACACAAAAAAAAAACAGAATAAGAAAGAATTCTTCACGCACCCCGAAGCTGAAAGGAGATTGATCTTCAACGCCAAAGAAATTTAAAATTATGCTACAATATATATAAAGTAATAAATATAAAGCCGGGGATAAATATTGCCATCTATGTACTGAAGAAAAACTGGCAATTGTTAGTTATTTAAATAATAGGGAACTACTAAATCAAAGATCTGAGGTTCTCAATAGTTGTAAACATAAAAAAAACATGGCTTCTTCGAGATGTAATGTAAGGTATGTATTAGAACTAAAGTAGTAGGATTCAAATAATAATAATAAAAATAAAGAATAAATTTTTTTTTTAAATTAAATAAATAAATAAATAAAATAATAGATTTAAACAGTGTTCTGTGTTTTGTCTTTTTTCTTTGTTTTTCATTGGTTAGTTTAGTCTATGCTCATTTATTTAAATCTGGGTGGAAGATGTTGTATAAATATGAGTTTGCTCCTAATCTCTTTAGTCGGATCTTAGCCCTGAAGAGCACTAAGCGAAACTCTTAGTAGGTTTATCTGACTCATCAGGTTTATCTTTATATATATATATATATATATATATATATATATATGCGTGCGTGTGTGTGTGTGTGTGTGTGTGTGTGTGTGTGTGTGTGTGGGAAAAGTAGACAAACACGGGGTGTTATGGAAACTTGATGTTTATTGTCGACGGTGCAACGTTTCGGTCTCTTATTAGACCATCTTCAGGACTTGGATATAGTTCTTACTCCAATGATGGAAATTCTCAAAATGAAAATAAGAGACCGAAACGTTGCACCGTCGACAATAAACATCAAGTTTCCATAACACCCCGTGTTTGTCTACTTTTCTCCACATACTGTTGGATTAACCTCCTCAAATTTCTACCATATATATATATAATGAGCTCTCTAATTGGTAATTTAAATTAACTCTCACTACTAAGCAAATAAGCAATGATCATTTCTCCGGAAATTTGATCTCTCAGTGACCGAAAGATACATTCATTCTTATGTATTTAATAGTTTAAAAACACCAGTCCCCGCATCAGCTGTCAGTGGGCGAGGGGATAAGATATCGGACTACCATGCGGTCAGTCTGAGTTCGAATCCTACCCAAGGATAGTTGTGTCTAGCCACACTGAAGAGGCATGATATGCCGAAACACGTGTCTGTGGATGACTTATTAATATATATATATATATATATATATATATATATATATATATATATATATATATATATGCCCCCACCTTTACTTACTGGAAAATTTTAACTGAAAATACACTTATACTGCACGAAGAAAAAAAAAACTTCAAATACCGAGTCCCTATATATCAAACAAAAATATAACACGTTAAACAAGATAAAATTTGAAACCAACATATCCTCAAATTCCTATAATTTCCCGCCAATTCTCCCTCCACCATTCCTCATACATTCTTATAAACTTGTAATCCCCCTCTTATTAATTCCGACTGCTACTGTGTGTTTAAACGAAACCCGCGAGCCCCTCCTCCTACTAATTCCTACTGCTACTGTTCGTTCTTTTAAAGAGACAATGGAAACATCCAACCAGTTCCACACCTAATGAAATGTACAAAGTCGGGTAGAAAGCGCTCGTGAAAAATACACCAATTCCACCCGAATATTAAAAAGATGGCCAGACAGTTAGAAAGGATCGAAGAAAAACTCGCCCGACAAGAATTGTACGTTGAGTTTAACAAAACACACACACACACATAATATATATATATATATATATATATATATATTCAACATATATATGTGTATACATTCATTCCACATATATATATATATGTATGTATGTATTTACAACACACACACACACACGCACACACACGCACATATATATATATTATATATATATATATATATATATGAAGATAGGAGGGTTGGAGTAAAATCTGACAGTATGAGGTGAGGTAAAAGGAAGAATTAACAAAAAATAATGACTCAAACAAGTCCAAGTAGTAGATAAATATTTCGTCCTTCTGACGTGAAGAACTTCCCCAGTCGGTCTGACTTTTTATTCAAAGCAAAATACGTACATTTGAGTTTATTTCAATTCCACTAACTCACTTTCACTTCTATAAACGCATTTATTTACTTCTTATTTTAACTAAAAAGTAAATAGGAAATTTTAGCTATGAAAGACGGGAGTGATGGAAGAGTAAGTTTCAGTTGTTCTATTTTGCAATTATACCCCCACCCTCTGTTTCAAATCTTTTTATCTGCATTCTTATTTAGTTTCATTAGCCTTCCTAAGTTAATATGATATTTTATCATATTAAAACTTAAATACTGGCACCCTACGGAGGGTGTATATATTTGCTAGTAAATGTAGTAACCATGGGGATTGTAAGAGAATAGAATGCCTATTCACCTGTGACGATAGTCATTTATAATGATAATGTTTGGGGACTTTTAAACTGGCGGGAAATTGAACAAAGAGGCTGATTTATTCATTCATCATCACAAAAACTTGGTTCAGGGAATTGATACAAAAACCCTTAAAACGGTTCAATCAAAGGAGATCAATGAAAGGGTTTTTGTTAAATTTGACCTACAACCAAGCTTTGTATATGAATGACACACACACACCACACAATTTATTTAATAAGTTTATATGATGTGTGTCGGTGAATATATATTATTATTCTCTTACACAAAGCGATGTGTTATTAACAGTTAAAATATACCACCTGTAAGCCTATTTATATGATTTCAATTCCGGCTGTAGGAAGCTTAATGAAACTATGAAGAATTGATAAGTCGAAAACATGGGGGTATAATTGAATAGAAAACTGAACACTTATTCCATAAGTCTTTCGATAAAAAATTTCCTAATTTAGTTTTTTAGTTAAAAAGGTAAATATTGCTCGTATTTTTGCTTTGAATAAAAAGTGGGGAAGTGTCTTAGTCAGAATAGAATCATTATTACTACTTGGACTCAGCATCAAAACCTCACCTCATACTGTCAGATATCTTAATATATTATATATATATATATATATATATATATATGTGCGTGTGTGTGCGTGTGTGTGTGTGTGTTGTAAATACATAATACATATATATATATATGTGGAATGAATGTATACACATATATATGTTGAAATATATATAATAATATATATTATATATTATATGTTGTGTGTGTGTTTTGTTAAACTCAACGTACAATTCTTGTCGGGCGCGTTTTTTCTTCGATCCTTTTCTAACTGTCTGGCCACTTTTTAATATTCGGGTGGAATTGGTGTATTTTTCAACGAGCGCTTCTACCCGACTTTGTACATTTCATTAGGTGTGGAACTGGTTGGATGTTTCCATTGTCTCTTTAAAAGAACGAACAGTAGCAGTAGGAATTAGTAGGAGGAGGGGCTCGCGGGTTTTCGTTTAAACACACAGTAGCAGTCGGAATTAATAGAGGGGGATTACAAGTTTATAGAATGTATGAGGAATGGTGGAGGGAGAATTTGGCGGGAAATTATAGGAATTTGAGGATATGTTTGGTTTCAAATTTTATCTTGTTTAACGTGTTATATTTTTTGTTTGATATATAGGGACTCGGTATTTGAAGTTTTTTTTCTTCGTGCAGTATAAGTGTATTTTCAGTTAAAATTTTCCAGTAAGTAAAGGTGGGGGCATATATATATATATATATATATTATATATATATATATATATATATATATATATATATATAATAAGTCATCCACAGACACGTGTTTCGGCTATCATGCCTCTTCAGTGTGGCTAGACACAACTATCCTTGTAGGATTCGAACTCAGACTGACCGCATGGTAGTCCGATATCTTATCCCCTCGCCCACTGACAGCTGATGCGGGGACTGGTGTTTTTAAACTATTAAAACATAAGAATGAATGTATCTTTCGGTCACTGAGAGATCAAATTTCCGGAGAAATGATCATTGCTTATTTGCTTAGTAGTGAGAGTTAATTTAAATTACCAATTAGAGAGTCATTATATATATATATGGTAGAATTTGAGGAGGTTAATCCAACAGTATGTGGAGAAAAAGTAGACAAACACGGGGTGTTATGGAAACTTGATGTTTATTGTCGACGGTGCAACGTTTCGGTCTCTTATTTTCATTTTGAGAATTTCCATCATTGGAGTAAGAACTATATCCAAGTCCTGAAGATGGCTAATAGAGACCGAAACGTTGCACCGTCGCATAAACATCAAGTTTCCATAACACCCCGTGTTTGTCTACTTTTCTCCACACACACACACACACACACACACACACACACACACGCACACGCATATATATATATATATATATATATATATATATATATAAAGATAACCTGATGAGTCAGATAAACCTACTAAGAGTTTCGCTTAGTGCTCTTCAGGGCTAAAGATCCGACTAAAGAGATTAGGAGCAAACTCATATTTATACAACATCTTCCACCCAGATTTAAATAAATGAGCATAGACTAATAACCAATGAAAAACAAAGAAAAAAGACAAAACACAGAACACTGTTTAAATCATTATTTTTATTTATTTATTTATTTAATTTAAAAAAAATTTATTCTTTATTTTTATTATTATTATTTGAATCCTACTACTTTAGTTCTAATACATACCTTACATTACATCTCGAAGAAGCCATGTTTTTTTTATGTTTACAACTATTGAGAACCTCAGATCTTTGATTTAGTAGTTCCCTATTATTTAAATAACTAACAATGCCAGTTTTTTTCTTCAGTACATAGATGGCATATTTATCCCCGGCTTTATATTTATTACTTTATATATATTGTAGCATAATTTAAATTTCTTTGGCGTTGAAGATCAATCTCCTTTCAGCTTCGGGTGCGTGAAGAATTCTTTCTTATTCTGTTTTTTTTTTTTTGTGTTTGTTGTGTACTTTTAAGACAATCTGGTCGCTAAAGCGTTAACAACACTTGACCTCACCAGCCAGTTTCCTTTTTAGAAAATCAGTTGCTGTGAAAGGCACATCCGCATACACGACGTTCCCGAACGAGTGCACGTGTCGGTTTCATAACAATACCACCTAGCCCCCCCCCCCGACGCCCCTTCATACGCCGATCGAAATAGAAAATAGGGAAAGAATTTCTTTTCGATGCTGAGTTTGATCGGACGAAAGGCCATACAAAACCGGACGGAAATGAGGATCAAACTGACATGCTATCTTTTCATAAATCTCATTCCACACCTGGTACATTCCACACACAGACACTCAGACACACAACACATATATATATATATATATATATATATATATATATATATACATGAAAGGTAAAATGGATATTGAATCCGACAATATGTGTAGAAAGTTTTGTAGAAAAAACAAGATGTTAAAAGTTTTGCTGACAGAAATCTGTTTCGACCTTCTGAAGATGTCTTTATCAAAGCAACATTGTAAACGGAAAGACGAAATAAATATATCATTAATCACGAGGCACAGAACGCTCTCGATCAGTACCGAATTAAAAAAAAAAAAAAAAATTTTTAAAATGCGTATTTATGTAAAAATAAATAAATTTTATTTTAAAAATTATAAGCATTTTTATCATTAGAAAAAAAGCTCAAAAAGAGTTTGCAGTAAAAGTGTATATGAATATCAAAAAGTTCAGGGAAATTTTCAGGTTACAAATGAAAGTTTAAAAAAATAATAACAAGTCCAACAACAGGAATCTGCAATGATGATAAACTCGCAGTGTCGGCTCCTTATTACATTCGAAATTTGAGCCTCCGGTTATATAATTTATATAATTCCAATTTGATTTTTCTGTGGACAGTGTGAAAGTAAAATGGATATGAATCCGACATATTTGTAATTTTTTTTTTTTTTTATATAAAATATTCCCATACTGTTATTCCGAGCACTTTTCGCGTTTCACCAGTCGTCATCATGGGATATATAAAATGGTTTTAGTTCATTTTTTTAGTTCGTTTTATCTATGTTTTATTAATTTGGACAGTCTATTATTTTTTTAAAAAGAAAGTTAAGTCTGTTAGTTATTAAAGATATTTAATACGTTGTGTCCGACTTTAAATGCTATTTTATTGATGTTAGGTTTTTTATTTTTAATGCATATGGCTTCTAGGATCTGTAGGCGTTTCTCTTATTATTTTTGTAGATAATTTTAGTATTTTCGTTTAAGATTTTTCTAATTTCGGGGGAGGTGGATTTTTCTGGGTGTTTTTTAATAAAGTGTTGTTTTTATAGAGCTAGTGTCGGAGAGATGGTATGTGAGGCGGCGGGACAGTGTTGTAGTTGTATGGCCAATGTAGCTATTAGTGTATTTTCTGAGAGGCACTCTCGGAATGGGCAAATGAATCTATAGACTACGTTCGTTTGGCTTAGGGATTTTTAGGAGAGTTTGTGTTATTTTTAATGAGGAGGTTTGATGTTTTGAATTTGGTGTAGTAGATAATTAGTTTTATGTTTTGTGTTGGGTCGACGGGTTTGATGTGTCGATGTATGATGTTGGTTATTACATGTTCATCAGATTTGTAGTTTTTGTGCATTTGATTTCTGTAATATAGATTGATTTGTTATTATTGTTGTAAAATGAAGAAAGAGTACTCCGTGTTGTTCAATAGCACATGCTTAAAAATAACTTGCTGCCAAAATACACAACATTTAAACTATATATTATATATATATATATATATATATATATATATATATGCTTAATTGAAGTCATACCTAATTTTGAAAATTAATTAGTTAATAATTAATGAATTTAGGCGGGCATATATGTTTTCAAATGTAAGGCTAAACAAATCGAGAAAATGTCAATCTCTGAATGTACATTTCGACCTATTAGGTCTCATCAGCAAAGGTCGAAATGTACATTCAGGGATTGAGATTTCTCGATTTGTTTAGCCTTACATTTGAACATATATGCCCGCCTAAATTCATTAATTATTGACTAATTAATTTTCAAAATTAGGTATGACTTCAATTAAGCACATATCCTCCAAAATTGTCGGCTTAAAGCCATATAAAATAAACACATTTGTTTGTTTACTTAACCTCATATATTATATATATATATATATATATATATATATATATATATATATATAATTTAGATATTACTTAAATCACATCTAAAATAGGAAAGCCAACAGACAGATAAAATATATCCGAATAACTTCAAAATCAATATCTCCTGTACATCCACAATTCATGATATATTGATGCAAACTTATATATTTATGCAAGGAGCGCGTGGTGTAATGGTTAAAGTCATGGGAAATGGACTCGTCGCCCCGAGTTCAAAATCCTGGACGTGGTAATTGCATTTCACTTAACGCTAATACCCTTGGGAAATAGTAGGGCGACTGGGCTATTTAACCATGGTTAGGCAACCGGTCTAGGAGAAGAAAACTCTGAATTCAAAACTGATAAACTCCGGTTAAGAAATTGACCTTGTGTCACATCCTGCTCGTGCGGGGGGGTTGGTATATATATATATATATATATATTATATAATATATATAATATATTATATATATATATTTGTTCTGTCATTATGTAGTAGGCTATCTGATGATTTTTGTATTGTTATTTTTACAGTCCAAGAGTTTAATGAAAATTTCTTTCTGTGCGTACAAGCTCTGAATATTTCCGATTTAGTATTTAGGCTTTTTGCGCTGAAAGCTGTCCTTGTATGATCCGGAATATTTCTGTATCATCTGCGTTATTCGGACTATTGTCCCCATCTTCATTGTTATTTGTACAACGTTTCGGCCGATATGCCCTCCGGCCTTCTTCAGGTATTTCTTGTCGACTCGGGAACCTTCTTTTTCGAACTCGGGAACTTTCTTGTCGTAATCGGAGCCATCACGGAACTTTGAACCTAACCCTTTATTTAGTCCACGGGGGTATCATGTTCTCATTCCGCTAACCATAGCTGGGGTAGGAGTTGTGTTAATTATTTTTCTATGTTACTGCCTCTACTCGGGATTGAACCGGAATCTAGAGATAACTGTCACTTAGAACTGTCTTAACCTAAACTACCTTATCCACTAGGCCATGTGTCAATAGTCGGAATAACGCAGAATAATACTAATCATCAAACCTCATCTCAAACATTCAGAGAATTTCTGTAGAGCATAGTCCACATCTCTTGGATGCATTTATATATATATATGGTTAGAGATCATCTAAAGTCTACCACTCTATAGTATATGGGGCTCCTTTGTACTTTCATACGGGGTTTACGAACGTTGTAACTGGCACAATAATATATATATATATATATATATATATATATATATATATATTCGTACACGTCAAAAAGGTAAGGTTGACGATTATCAGTTTGATTATTATGCATTTTTTTTGGTTTCCGTGTCCATATCAATCACAATTATTTCCATATCAAAAATAAATATTTGACCATTCAAAAAGAGAAAAAAACTGCGTTGGGTTGCTTTCAAACTCCACCCACGCAAAATACCATTCGCTAATATGCAGCCATATTTGATTCATTAAACTCGAGAGAATGAGAGGAGAGAGGGAGAGAGAGGAGAGAAGAGGAGAGAGAGGAGAGAGAGAGAGAGAGAGAGGGGGGGTGCAGATGGAATTGGGCGTCTATGAACACATATCACAAAATGTTGAATGACTGCTAAATTGCATCCATCAAAATGGCGGTTATAAAGAAAAATAGATACACAATTGACAATAACAATAAACGTTTCTGCGATTTCTAAATATTTTGGAGATATCCTTGAAAAAAGGGCAACTGTAAACAATCCTTGGTTATGGCGCC
>CM042159.1:73518213-73531122 GCA_023376005.1 Doryteuthis pealeii | reverse complement strand
GAGAGATCTTAAACACACAGATGAATCTTAATCTTTGCTAGTCGACCCACTCTGGTGCGTCCATGTTGTACGTGTCTTGTTCGTCTTACTTTGATGGTTTGTATGATGGTAGGTAAGTGGCCATACAGCTACTTTTTGTGGGATGCTGCTTCCAAGATTAGCTCAGAACAGCACAAGTAGCATCCTTGGGGAGTACCCATCTAGCTTTTTAATCAAAGTGTTTCGTTAAATTACTCTACAGGAATGGTGCCCCCCTCAAAAAAATATGTAGCTGTACAGCCACTTACCTCCTATCACACAAAACCATCCAAGTAAGATCAAGAAGACAATGCGGGCGCAATGCTGGAAGAATGTAGGACGAACTCCATAAGTGACATTCTCCTGCAGAGAAGGGGTATTGCAGCACTCCACCAGAGCTCCAGAATTGAAACCTCACCACTAGATGTAAATTAATGTCATACACAGGACACACCTATAAAAAGGTGATTTAAAAAAAATTATTCATATTTGTGAGCAATGTTCTTTTTTTATGATTATATATATCTTATTATAATGGAGATTGTGGGCTTGTCTATCTGTAACCGAAACTATATCACTACTCAAGTCACAATGCCTTTTGTTATTTACATCACATTCTCCATGATTTTATTTTTGTTTAAGCCTCAATTAATAATAAAATTGTTTTATATTATTAATACTGTTGACCATATCTACATTCTAATAACATGCAATTGTATTTATATATACAACAGAATAGCGGTTTACAGTGTGAATGGGAAGGCTAATTTGCATATTGATCTTTAAAAATTTGATTTTAATAAATATATGCTTAGCATTATTGATTTCTAATTGTTTGGTTTTATCTTATTGAATATGAGCAAAAATCTCGATAAATCTTAAAAGAAATCGATTAACCAGAAGAAATAACTGTAATATTATTCTTAACTTCCTATTTTAACTAAATAGTTAAATTAGGAAAATTTGCCAATGAAAGACGGGAGTAATGGAAATGATGGAAGAGTTAGTTTCAAAGTTGTTCTATTTTTCAATCATACCCCCTTTGTTCCAAATCTTTTTATTTGCATTCTTATTCAGTTTCATTAGAGTTTCTAATTTAACATGATATTTTATTATATTAAAACTTAAATACTTACATATATTTGCTAGTATATATAATGGGTGGTTCTTATTATACGTTAGAAGGCTCAGAGTAACCTTCCAACGTAAGTACATATATACATAAAATAATCCGGACAAAGAAGTACAACATAATAACAGGAGTGGACCTGGGAGTAATAGCGATAAAAGGGTACTGAATTGGGGGTTTTATTCATTTCTTGGTGGCTACTCATTTTTTTAAATCTTTTATAACAAGATAAAAAAAAATATCTACCTAATCCGTTTGCCAAAGTGTCAAAAAAGTACGAAGTTTAAAGCTGTATTTACCAAGATAGAAATGAAGAATGAATGGAACGTTAATTTTTTCGAATACAAGGTGTGTCAAAAAGTACCTTCAATCTCGATACTTTTTTGAAACACCTTGTATATGAGTTGTTTAGATTCACGTGTATTAATAAGTAATTTACAATTAACATGTGTGTTAAGTTGGTAGGAATAGTTTTTGTGTTAGATTTATCATCAATTTCACAATTATTTGCAAAGAGATATATTTGACCCATAGATGACCCTAAAGAATAAATAAAACGAAAATTTATTCGGCATAAAATAACCCAGCAAAGGTTGACATGCCGTAAAACCCAACCAACCTTCACAAGCAATAACCTTACTCCCCAGAAAACAGGAATAAAACAAAACAAAAAATGACTTCAGCATAAAATAACCCAGCAAGGATTGACATGCCGTAAAATCCTGACCAACCTAACCAACCACATTCCGTTAACCCTGCCTGAGGTCAAGTGTTAAGCTCTCTTAAGAATTTTGTTATTTTCGCTTGTAGTCAGGATTGAACCTGTAACATCCAGATGATTTCACTTAGAACAGTATTATCTCAACTTTTATATCTGTTATACAATGGGCACCTCACGTGGTGTAATGGCTAGCAAACTAGTTTTGGCAGACCATTGTCAGCGAGTTCGATTCTCATTGGGTGCTCATACTTATTGTTCTGTGCCACATCTAAGCTAAGCCCTAGTAAATAACTGTTGGAATTTTAGTATAAAAGGCGTGTGGTAAATCCCTACTCTACTTATTGACTCGCCGATAAGCACGTGACCAACCAATTGACCAACCACTGCGGTATTCTGCTGCTGTTATTATTATTTATACTGGCTGATTCTAATCTTAGCTACTCACTACTACTTGGATCTTCTTGGACGACGGAACGTAGAATTGTACCACGGGACTTATTGACTTACCAAAGGATTCTATATCATAGGACCTATTCACTTACCAAAGGATTCTATAACTCGGGACTTACTTACTTATTTACTTTAAGTTCTTTACAACTGGCCAAGGATGGCGGCCAGATACTTAACAATAACTATGGTTAACAAGCTAGGTTTGCAGACCATTGTCAGTGATTAGTATTATCTGCGTTATTCAGACTATTGTCCACATCTTCATTGTTATCTGTACTACGTTTCGGCCGATATGCCATCCGACCTTCTTCAGGTATTTCCTGTCGGACTCGGGAACCTTCTCGGACTCGAGAACCTTCTTGTCGTAACCGGGAGCCATCACGAAACTTTGTATCTAACCCTTTATTCAGTCCACGGGGGTATCCTATTCCCATTCCGCTAACCAAAGCTGGGGTAGGGGCGTTAAGCTGTGTTGATTATTATTCTATGTTGTTGTAGTACAGATAACAATGGAGATGAGGACAATAGTCCGAATAACGCAGATAATACTTATCATCAAGCCTCATCTGAAACATTCAGAGACATTGTCAGTGAGTTCGATTCTCACTGAGCGCCCCATACTTCTGGCCTTGCGCTGCATCTAAGATACGCTTAGTAAAGAGCAGGGCACCTCACGTGATGTAATGGTTAACAAGCTATATTTGCAGAGCATTGTTAGTGAGTTCGATTCTTACTGGACGCCTCATACTCCTTGTTTTGTGCCACATTTTAGCTAAGCTTAGTGAATAACTATATCCGTAATGCCATTTAGTCCAATTTCGGATAGCAGGAATGTCTGAACAAATACTTCGACATCATTGGCCGATTCCTTTGACTCCTGCAATGCGAATTTTGGTAAGAACAATGATGCTTTCTCTTCAGAAGTCTCTAAAAATAATTCCTCACAATTCACCATTTTCAATTTCCTTATCTAATCAGAGGACTAAGAGCTTTCCCAAGGTCTTTAAGATATGGGAAAGTAATGGGCCTTATCCATCCACGCTGACTAGCAATATGTTTGAAGGGGATTTAAATTCACAGCTTTCCTTCTTCTAGACTGATTTAGATATCTAAGGTAGGAAGGGGAAGAGATGTGCTAGCAAAGGGATTAGCGCGAAGTGTGTATTTACCCAACCCCTCCACTATGAAACCATGAAATAAACTAAAATGACATTAATTCATTCCAGACCCCCCCAAAAAAAAATCGTATAAAAACATTATAAAATAAAATATACAAAATTATGTGTCGTAATATTTGTTTCCTTTTGAGATTCACAGATGCTGGACATTTTTAAGTAGAATTTCAATGCTATTTCTATGTACATTTTTTATTATTTTTGAATATCTTCGAATATAAATCAAATCTTCATAATTTTTTTCATAAAAAGCAAGAACCGGTGATATTTAATGTGTATATATATTGATATTTGTCGTTAATTGTTTTATTTTCATAGTTTCATACGGCTATACATACATACATACCAACTACCCTTTACACACACACACACTCACACACACACACACACACACATACATACATATATTTATATCATATATAAAATGAAGCATGGGGTAGGGTGCTGATGACATCATATGAATTGAAACCATGGTAGACCCTTAAGTCTTTTTCCCTACTATAAGTATTATATATATATATATATATATATATATATATATATATATATATATTATATATATATTAGATATGAACAGTCCAAAATACATACATACATACATACATATATTACATACATAGGAACAGACTAGGGTAGATAGAATAGATAATAGGGGTGCCACCTTTATTCTATTATTTGATAATAGGGGTACCACTGTCATCAACCTGGAGAATACATCTGCGAAGGGATCTCCCCTGATCACCCACCGGACCGGAAGATGCGTCGTGAAGATCAACAGAAAACATGGCTGACAATGTGGGCTGATCTTAAACGAAATATCGGCCCTTACTGGAACCCTTATTGTTTAGAGATCACCCATTCGTTCGCATCGGATCGCCAGGCATAGACGGCCTTCGTGAGGGACTCAAATTCTATAGATATAGTCGGCACAACCCATCTTGGGTGAATGCTGCCACAATCAACTAGGTTTGTTCTTTAGAGGAAAAGACTATCTACTATTTTCTGAAGTAGTATTATGTGTGGGCCGATAACCTCGAATGTTTCGAAGTCAACTGGTTCTACAATAAACCAGTTTGAAAGAGACGAATATTTGGCCAGTTTGCGATCCATGGTAACTCAGGTGGCCAGTACCGGATGCTGGACTGACGTGAGGAGATTTTATATCACAGCTGGTGAAAACCAATACTAGAGACCTGTTCTATATTAATAGTTAAGAAATTATATAATACTGAGAATACTTAGAAAGAAAGCAAAAGAAAAAGGAAAAATCAACCAGCAAAATAAAAACATCAGCTAACAAAGCAAAAAGCATCAGCAAAGAAAACAACAAAAAAAACATCAGCAAACAACAAAAAAATATCAACAAACATAAAACAAAAATAACTGTAAAAAAAAACAAAACAAAAATCCTCAGCAAACAAAACAAAAGCATCAGCGAACAAGAAAAAATATCAGCGAAAAAAACAAACAAAAAAACATCAGCAAACAAAACAAAAACAAAAAACATCAGCAAATAAAACATTTAAAAAAATCAGCAAATAAACATTTAAAAAATCAGCAAATAAGACAGGAACAAAAAAAAAAAAAAACATCGACGAAAAAACAAAAAAAAAAACATCGACGAAAAAACAAAAAAAAAATCGACGAAAAAAACAAAAAAAAATCAGCAAAGAAAGCCCCCCCCCAAAAAAAAACCACATCATCAACAAAATGTGAAACATTTCAAGTTATTCCTTTTTTAAGTAGAACAAGCCAACACTAAAGACAAAAATGATTGATGGATCCGACGGAAGAAAGAGTTCCCTTGTAATCGGTATGGTAATGGTTAATGGTTTTTGAAATTCAAGAAAGATGAATTTCATTTGAAGACCAAATCCGTTCGACAGGAAA
Source organism: Doryteuthis pealeii (assembly GCA_023376005.1). Lineage (NCBI taxonomy): Eukaryota > Metazoa > Mollusca > Cephalopoda > Myopsida > Loliginidae > Doryteuthis > Doryteuthis pealeii. Next base: position 73,525,739 of record CM042159.1, on the reverse strand, counting down.
CCACAAGAATTTGGAAATAAAGTTTATATTTATTCAACCCGACAAATGAGGGCAGAATGTTGCACAAGGTCAATTTGTAAGCGGAGTAAAGCTGGTTTCAAATCACAGTTTTCCTTCCCCTAGTCTGCTTGCTCTATTAAGACCCAGTCTGTCCCGCTATTCACCCATAACTAGGGGAAGGGCATTAGCACAATGTGAAATGCAAACAGTCTCGTTCAGGATTTGAACTCGACAGTTTGGAAATAGAATATCACCCATAAATAATTAATTAGATTGGTTGGTTGGATTATACGGCACGTCAACCCTTGGGTTATTTTATTCCAAAAAAGTTTTGTTGTGCATATAACAATAAAGGTGGGGACAACGATCTGAATAATCCAAATAATACAAATTATCAAGTCTCATTCCAAAAATTCAGACAAGAAACACCCGAAGAAGGCCGGAGGGAACATCGACCAAAACGCTGTGTATATAACAATAAAGATAAGGACAATAGTCCGAAAAATCCATATGACTCAGTGGCATTCGCATTTATTATCAGAAGAAGACTGGGAGCAACTTTCAACTTAAAAGAAATAATTTCATAAAATCAAGGATTAATCCATTGGACACGATCGACTTATACACGAGTATACGCGTTAAATTAACCCCACCCCGTCGACAACAGATGTGTTACGACGAGTCGCTCGGAATATTAGGAAGACAATGTACACAATGGGAACTTTCCAATTTCCACGACTGTCTCCTCGGTGCAAATCCCGGTTTCATTTGAAGTGGTATTAAGTCACTGGCCTCGCTAGAATCAATTCTGCAGTGTCCCAATTAGTTAGGATTAAGCAGTAATCCAATCACCCTAAATACATATGCAACCCCCGACCCCTCATGTGACCCCAGGATAATCTCTCATATCTTGAAGTTGTGTTTAGATCTCTGTCTACTCGTCTCGAACTCATGATGAACAGTAATCAAAAGAATCAGTTCGGTGTGTGTAATCTTCGAGTTTGTTTTTGTCTTCTTTTTCTTTTTCTGGGGACGTTTCAGAATCCTTCAATAAATGTCATCTTCATTTATTTCCAATTTGTTTGAATTGATCTACTTAATTAACAGTCAGGTAACCTTCAGTCTGTCCAACCATCCATCTCAATGTCTGAGTTGTTTGGGTGAAAGATAATAAAGAATAATAAAAGATATAAACCGCCCTGTCGGCTGAGGCGTTAGAATACACCGACTGCACCTCTGCATAGGGGTAAGACTCCCCCAATGGGGCCACCTGTTGGCCGTGGGTGGCGACCTGTGATGCGTAAGGATAGAACCCAGGTGGATGAGCAGTCCATGATCTCCAACACTCCACTTAGACCCTTACTTAGGTTAGACGGGCGGTCGAAGAGGCTCCCTCCGATCAATCGGCCGGTCACGTCAAACCCTAGGACCTATATGATTGCCCCAGCCTTATTGCCCTTATGGCAAGCCCCAACCTTTTTTATCGTATGCGTGCTAGAAGGCGTTGGCTGAGGTTCTATTCCTGGGAATGACGTTATCTGATGGCGAGGTTCCAGTTTTGGAGGTCTGGGGATTGTGGTGCACCCTTTCATTACCATTGCTCCCAGGTCCACTCTGACCCGGAGTGGTAGTACCTGTTACGGTCCCATCTATGGGTTAAATAGAAAAATGTATTTATAAAAAAATTGTGTATTCATTAAGAATTAATTTATTTCAAAATGTTGTCGGCATTAAATGACCCATTGATGTTGATATGCCGCAAAAACCAAACCAAGCCAAAATATATAAAAGAATAATTAAAAGAGACGTAGAATTTCCACGAAACGAAACAAAAAAAATCAAGAGTGTAGTATCGTATCGCTAATGATATCTCATTAGCGATATTTATTCTATAAAAAAATATATATGTATATATGTGTGTGTGTGTGTGTGTGTGTGTGTGTGTGTGTGTTTGTTTGTGTGGGCCCAACCCCTCCGAAACAGTTAAGATAGGACAGAAATTCAATTTTTAAGCAGAGTAATGGTAATTTTAATTTAGATTTTTCCTACTTCTAAACTAAGGCTAAAGACCCAAACTGCCCTTTTATTTAGCCATGCTTGCATTAACACAACTTAGCAGTAAAAAAGGAATATTTTTGTGGCAGTTTTTTTTTTTTATTGTCCTTACCTACTTTCGATCTTTAAAAAGGAAAAAGTTTTGGTGAAAAATATTTGAGATATTTTAAAGATAGTTTGTAGCTACATTTAAATGCTATGAAATAAATGACGAGACATCAACCAATGACGTTTCATATCCATTTTTGAATGAAAATGTTATGTATCTAAATTGCAAAACAGATATATTTGTTTGTTTTCTTATTTAATGGCGAGTGGCCATTTGTGTGTAATTTAATGCCATAGCCATACTTGTAAAAGAACAGTAGTGATATTATTGAACGTATATCTGGGGGAAGAGCGGATTCATACTTCATAAGAGTATACGAAAATAATAAATAGCTTCAAGAAGCAAACTCTGAACATATGACTATGAAGTGTCCTTCTGCCATGGACAATAGACTTTTCTGCCACTTGAAAATAATTTTTAGGGTCTTTGTCACACATTTTCTGATGTCAAGATTGTAATATTTATGAAATTTTAATATTTTTCAGAATATGATGTGTCTTTTTTTTCTTGAATGTTTACTTGGATTATTTGTCCAGAAAGAGTATTACAAATGCTTCAATTTGATACCCAGTTTGTTGTTCTATCCAAATTGTAAGAAAAGTTACAGGTGAAAAACTGTCTGGCAGAAGGCAAAATTTGGCACTTTTCTACTATCGCGGGCTTAATAGCTTGAGGTCCAATGAGGCAAAGGTTCCTGACATTCTACCTCAAAATGGTTGTGATTTTCGGCTTTTCCAGGTCAAAAAGCATGGGAAACCGTGCAGGAAAAGGAAAAAGTTGATTTTTGAACAGGTCTAACGGGTCATAAGAGTATACGATAAATAATAAATAGCGGAACCACAAAATAGTGACAGACGGCTACTGCATGTTACCGAGATTGATTCACCTCATAGCAATATGGCGTCGCCGATAGCACCCTCTTGTTCCTTAGAGGACCCAGATCGGGTCGAAACTTAGACTTAGGTCACCTGTAAGAAGAAGTCCTGAAAATTATGTAATACATCTCTAATAAATATATATTAGTATATACAATTGATTCTTAAAATGTCATGCGCTCAAAAAATTACAGTTAATTTAATATTATTGACAAAGGAAAATAACTTATTACCTTCTATAATTTTAGATAATTTATTTTATCACATAATATCTGTTTTGAATTTAAGATATCTCAAACAAACCCCTTCACTAGTTAACTAAGTTCATATTTTTACTTTGTTTCTAAAAGGAATAAGTTCAAGGTGAACACTTTTATGATAACAAGTTTAAATATTGTAACATACCTATAATAATTATGATTTACTAGCAAATATATGCACCCTCCGGGTGCAAATATTTAAGTTTTAATGTAATAAAATATTGTATTAAATTAGAAAGGCTAATGAAACTAAATAAGAATGCAGATAAAAAGATTTGAAACAGAGGGGCGTATAATCGAAACTGAAACTTACTCTTCCATCACACTCGTCTTTCATTGTTATTTTTTCTAATTTAAGTATTTAGTTAAAATAGGAAGTAAAGTATAAAATGACAGTTATTTTTTCTTCTTAATGGATTTCATTTAAGATTCATTGAAGAGATTTTTGCTTATATTCATTAAAATAAAACCAAACAGTTAGAAATCAATAACACTGAGCACATATTTATTAAATTCGATTTTTTAATATCAATATGCAAATTAGCCCTCCCGTTCACACTGTAAACTGCTATTTTGTTGTATATATAAATATAATTGAATGTTGATAGTATGTAGATATGGTTAACAGTATTAATAATGTAAAACAATTTTATTAATAATTGAGGTTAAAATCAAAATAAAATCATAGAGAATGGGATGTCAATAACTAAGGGAATTGTGACTTGAGTAGTAATATAGTTTCGGTTATAGACAGAAAAATTCACAATCTCCATTTTAATAAGATCTTTACATATAGTTAATTCTTTAAAACGTAATACCCTCTTAAAATTACGGTCAGTCTAGAGCTGTTAATATAAGCAAAACTGAAAGCCCGCCTAGATTTCTGAGAATCTTCTAAAGATGTCAGAGATCTACGAAGAGTATAAAGCTATTTCGGTTCAGTGAGGTGTAATATCATATGCAAATGAGATAATACTATAAAAGCATCTTCAATATTTAATGTTGGCGAGACCCGTTCCCCCTTCTTTTCTTGGCACATAAAGTCTGTCTATGCCGTCTCTCTCGGATGTAATGTAATTGTTCATGGTCATGAGTTTCCTTGTCCTTTGTTCCATCTGCCGGAGCTCCTCTCTTGTCCATTTTAGGAATGGTCCCGAGTATCTTACGAAAGGGACAGCCCATGTGTTTATTCACTTGATAAGGTTTCCGCTATATATCTTGGTATCTAGGAGCTTCCTTGTTCTTCTGATATATTCCTTTCTTAATTTTTCTTTCTTTTCTGTTTGTTTGATTATTATTATTATTATTATTATTATTATTATTATTATTATTATTATTATTTACTCCTTTTGAGTTTTCACATCAGTGTTAGCTGATGGTCTTTCACTGGAGTCTGAGTGACAGCAAGTCTCCTCAGGTCTCCATGACTCTTCTGAGTATTCTGGCAGATTTCAGCAGTGCAGTGTTCTGAATGGTTTCAATCCTTCCTTTGATATCCAAACTTTCCAAACCCTTTTCCAATTCTTTAGGGACTGTTCCAAGTGCACCAACCACAATTGGTATCACTTTCATTTTCATGTTCCATAACTTTTTCAGTTCTCTGGCAAGGTCCATATATTTGTCCATTTTTTCATTTTCCTTCAGCTTCACCCTGTGATCTGCTGGCACTGCAAAATCCACCAGTTGACAATTATTATTATTATCATTGTTATTATTATTATTATTATTATTATTATTAGTAGTAGTAGTAGTAGTAGTATTTAAATGGAGCGTGGTGGTCATTAATGATATCCTCTTTTTGGGCCTTCAGATGTCTCATCTATAAACTGATAGTTTCATATTATCAATATTGCTAAGGACAAATAAACTGGAAGCAATTTGATCAACAACAAAAACATTATTGGCGTCTCGTCTGCAACCCCCCCCCTCGCGCCCCCGGCGGCCCAATGAACTGTTTTAGTTGAAAATGTCGGTCACTCGAGTAAATCTCTAATAAACGGTTTGGCGTGAAAAGGCTGAAAAGAAAACAAGAAAGCTCAAAGCTTTTTCGAAGACGTTCTTTAAAGAGAGCCACCATTGATTGAATCTAAGAAGAAGAAGAAATATGGACGTTAAGCTGACTCCTCGCAGGTCATGAGTTTCGCGCGCAATAAATAGCTGGACAAAGAGCCATAACCCAGATCTTAATATTAAGATGCCAATATCATTTATAAGATTTATAGATGAGAGGATAATCCGCTAAAAGTAACATAGATGATTTAATGCCATGAATTTGCTCTCTTACGATTACATTATATATATATATATATATATATATATATATATATATATATATATATATACTATAGTGTGAGATGGTCACTGTTTCAGCTTTTGCTGGAATGGTGTACCAAAGGCAGTATTATTGGTAGAGTGCTCAATATAAAATAGAGCTGTTATATAATATAATAAGATAAATATATAAAGGTTTTACATATCTATTTATTAGGTGACAAAGGAACATTCACAACCATATTGGTTTCATGCGATGAAATCATCAAATTGAAACATCTTCACCTGATGATTGCATCGCATGAAACCAATATGGTTGTGAATGTTCCTTTGTCACCTAATAAATAGATATGTAAAACCTTTATATATTTATCTTATCATATATATATATATATATATATATATATATATATATATATATATAATATGAGGTAGGTAACTTTACCCTCCTCCCTTGACCTACTCCTGTGCCCATCCACTCCTAACCTACTCTCTACTTCCTGTAAAGTATCCCCACACTTAATTCCTGTCAGCCCCTATCCTCCCTACCCTTGACTTCCGCTACTAACTCACCACTTCACCAAATCACATGTACATGCACGTAATTTTGCTTTCAATAAAAATCTTTCGACTGAGGATGTCCGTATAAATCGGACGAAATGTTTCAACTCTTAGATTTGTTTTGAGTTATCATTTCTTGTTCACTATCCTTTTACCTACCTCATACTGTCGGATTCTACTACATCCATCCTATCTTCATATATATATATATAAATATATATATATATATATATATATATATATATATATATATATATCAATGAGTGAAGAGAAATGGAAGTGAATCCGACGATATGTAGTATAGTGAGAAATTTTTTAAAAAATACAGGTTTAAATAAAATGAGTGGTAAGTTTATTAGTCGACGCTGCAGTGTTTCAATCTGTTGAGTAGATCTTCTTCAGGGATTTTGTTGATATGAGGAAGAGTAAAACTTTTTTTTTTTACTTTTTTAAAAAATTTTCCTTATATCAACAAAAGCCCTGAAGAAGATCTACTTAACAGATCGAAACACTGCAGTAATAAATTTACCACCCATTTTATTTAAACCTATGGTTTTTCAAATTACTCACTATACTACACATATCAATGTGTATAGTTGGCACTATTACACTTGAAGAGGCAGTAGTGATCCAACGTACAGTATTATTAGAAGAGTGCTCAATATCTGTGATAGAGCGTTAATAGATAAATAAACATTTTAGTATATATCTATTTCCATGGGAACAAGTTTGCTACCATTTGTTTGCTATGTAAGCTTAATGTTTGTTTTTTGTTTTTTCAAACCTTTTTCGCTTCCCGATGCCTGCTTCCATGGAAATATATATATACATACATATATATATATATATATAATATATATATATATAATCCAAAGGTCCAGAGAAGAAATCTTCCTTACGACACAAGAGTTTTATTTAAAAAAACCTGTCGCAGTTTGAGAGCTCAATGTGTGCTCTTAATGTTAGAGTCACAGAGCAAATATATAAGTAAAGAAATAACAAAAGACTTAGAGATTTAGCATTATAGTCTAAGCTCCCTGAAATCGACTATAATGCTAAATCTCTAAGTCTTTTGTTATTTCTTTACTTATATATATATATATATATATATATATTATAATGGAGATTGTGGGTTTGTCTGTCTGTAATCGAAACTATATTACTATACAAGTCACAATTCCTTTCGTTATTTACATCATATTCTCCATGATTTTATTTTTATTTAAACCTCAGTTATTAATAAAATTGTTTTACATTATTAATACTGTTGACCATATCTACATACTGACAACATGCAATTGTATTTATATATACAACAAAATAGAGGTTTACAGTGTTAATGGGAAGGCTCATTTGCATATTGATCTTAAAAAATTGATTTTAATAAATATATGC
>CM042159.1:73495713-73510713 GCA_023376005.1 Doryteuthis pealeii | reverse complement strand
CGTCACTTCAACAGAGCCTACGAAGGATGAAAAACCAATGGTGGTTAAACATATCGGAGAGGATACAGAAGGCTTACGACAGCAAGGACACGAAAACTCTCTACCATCTAATCAGACAGGCTTTCGATCCACAACGATCAACAATGGTTCCTCTCAAATTGAAGGACGGGTCTCTTCTCCATAAGAGTACTGAGGGCATCATGAAACGATGGACAGGTCACTTGACAGACCTCTTTCACAACCCCTCAGTAGTCGACGACAGCGTCATCAACAGCCTACCTCAAAGGGAAACGATCCACGAAATGATGGATCACCCCACCATCGGTGAGGTCCGCGTAACAATTAAGGAAATAAATACTGGAAAGGCACCTGGCCATGATGGCACACCCGTTGAGGCTCTCCGCTACGGTGGTGACAAGATCGCCGCGGAGGTCCATCATCTTATCTCTGATGTATGGTTGGGTGCTCCTGTACCTCAGGACTGGGTCGATGCAATCTTGGTCGCGCTATACAAGGCCAAAGGTGTGCGGTCGGTATGTGGCAATCACCGGGGCATAAGCCTTCTCGAGGCAGTGGGCAAGGTCTTTGCCAAGCTCTTGCTCAACCGACTCACTAAGTGGATCTGTCCCGTGGTTATCCCAGAATGCCAAAGCGACTTCAGACCTGGCCGTGGAACGATGGACATGATCTTTTCCGCTCGGCAACTTCAGGAGAAATGCATCGAACAGCAGATAGCACTCTACCAGGTCTTCGTGGACCTAACAAAAGCATTTGACACGGTGAATAGAACCGCGCTATGGATTATTCTTGGGAAACTCGGATGCCCTTCGGAATTCGTTCAGATGCTTGACTCCATCAAGGCATGAAGGCACGCTTTCACTTTAACGGGTCCCTCTCGAAGCCAATACCCATCGACAACGGTGTTAAGCAGGGTGATATCCCTGCACCAACACTTTTCTCTATCTACTTTGCGATGACTCTATCATACGCCTTCCAAAACTGTGATTCCGGTGTCCTTATACGATTCCGTACCACTGGCAAGGTTTTCAATCTTGCCCGTTTCAAGGCTAGGACGAAGACCTTCCAGACCCTCGTCCGTGAGCTGCTCTAGATACAGATTTCGTTGCCCACACTGAGGAAGACCTACAGGAAATAATGAATCACTTCTCTGAAGCATGTACTGTCTTTGGACTTACCATCAGTTTGAAGAAAACGAAGGTGATGCTCACTCCACCACCTGGACAAAGGTATGTGGAGCCCAACATCTACGTTAACGGAACCAGATTGAAGGTAGTTGATTCATTTGTCTATCTTGGCAGCACACTCTCCAGATGTGGAACCCTTGACTTTGACGTTTCACTAAGGATCGAGAGAGCAAGCAGAGCCTTTGGTGACCTCGAAAAACGAGTATGGTCGGATAGAGGTATTACCATCAGGACGAAGCTCAGTGTGTACGAATCATGTGTCTTATCTATACTCCTGTATTCCTCGGAAACGTGGACTACACATCGTCGACATATCAAAGCCTTGGAGAGATTTCATCAGACATGTCTCAGAAAGATAGTAAACACAGGGTGGCAATCCCTCACGTCAGACGCTGAAGTCCTGCAACAAGCCAAAACGTCCGGCATAGAAATGCGCATTATACGTAACCAGATGCGCTGGGCTGGGCATCTTGGCAGAATGCAAGACAGCAGACTCCCGAAGCAATTGTTCTACGGAGAACTGCAATGTGGGAAGCGTCCGAGGCACAAGCCCAAAAAGCGTTTTAGGGATGCTATCAAAAACAACATCAAAACTCTCAACATAAACGTTCATGAGTGGGAGAGAATAGCTACGAATCGTACAGTATGGAGAAAAATTGTCTATGATAGCTGCAAGGGCTTTGAGGTAAGACGGCTCGAACACTCCATCCTGAAACGGTCTCTACGCAAATGGCACATGACGGACGTCATGGACACATTTCCTACATTTAAGCCGGACTATATATGTGGTGCGTGTGGCAGGGCCTGTCTGACAAAGGCTGGGTTTCTTAGTCATGTACGGTCGCACACGAGAGGAAACCGGGGAAGAGGCTCATATGTATAACAGTAAATAAAAACAAAGCTGAACGCCTGGGCACCGCGCAATCACCGTCGAACTTGTAGAAATGGCCTTATTCTGTGAAGAAGTGGCAATCACCATATATATATATATATATATATATATATATATATATATATATATATAAATTCACTCATGAACTTGAACAAAATCACACCCTACCATTTTTAGACACACTTATAAACAATAACATCATTTTAGAATTTAAAGTTTATCATAAGAATACCAACAAAAATGACTACATCCATTTTTATTCCCACCATAACAATAAGATAAAAAGTGGTATCATAATAGGCTTCTTTCTTAGAGCACTTGGGATATGCAATAAGAAATATTTAGAAGAAGAATTTAATATTATTCAAAAATCTTTTCTTAAATTACAATACCCTTTAAACGTCATACACCGTGCTAAAAAAAGGCATTGAAAATACATAATAGAAAAAATAACACTACATCTCCTAATAACACACAACATAACAACAATAACGATTCTGATAGGTACATCATATTTCTCAATAATCCTATCACTGATAAAATAAATAGAAACCTAAAAAAGATAGGTATGATGAAAATAATTATAAACACACACATTCCGAAGCGAGGGTCTACAAAATAGATTGCTTAAATTGTAACAAAAATATGTAGGAGAGACTTCTAGATCTTTTACTAAACGGATCTCTGAACGTATATATATATATATATATATATATATATATATATATATATATATATATATATTGATTTAATATGTATTTGTGTGTGCTTCTCTGAATGAACTAAATGTGTAAACAATATTCCATTCATTGGATATCATCCTTTTTTTTCACCCTGTTGAAAGAAATTAGCGCATTGTGTTAGAATATTGGAATATAGGAATAGTCCCGTGACACCATTCTGTTATTCCGTTATTTGTTTAACCTTTGGACAAATGTTTACTTAACATAATGAATTTTCTTTTTACCTGACGCGAAGAAAAACAAAACGGATTTGAATTAATTATGACAAAAGTAATTGTGGATTTGAACAAGGAATGTTTTCAATGCATTGCATTTATTCACAATCAAAGAAAGAAAAAATCATGCACACGTGACTGGTGATGTGTAATATATATATATATATATATATATATATATATATATATATATCCATCCGCCACACCTAACATGCGATAGCGCTAACATTATATACTATATATACTGCACACAATGTAGAAATAGTGGATATGTGGGAGAAACATCAACAACCTTTAGACTAAGACTAGATAACCACAAATCCACTATAAATCTCAAATCCCCGCATAGTACAATAGCACTTCATTTTAACACCTTATCACACAACCTTACACACCTCAAATGCATCTTATTAGAACACGCATTTCCAACAATCAGAAACTAAATGGATTCTAAAATTACAAACGCACGTGAAGGGATTAAACGCAGACATCGGAATTCTCCGTTATTACAAATATTTCACAGACGCTGCCACTGTCGATAACATAGACAAAGAAGCCGTTAAACAGTAATAACATTTGACAAAGGGTATCTAACGAACCTGAAAATTTATGACAAAAAATAATTAAAAAATAAGTGAATCCAATACTCCATAATATCGATTTCATTCATTTATACATTTTTAATGCTTCATGATAACGCCCAATTTTTTAAAAAAATGTTTTTTAAATATATATATATATATATATATATATATATATATATATATATATATATATATATATAACATTTATTTATAACTCTTCTATAATGCTCCCTTTCTAATAATGTATCAACAATTTCTTCAAATAATAAATTTTCTCCTGAAGATGACCGAAGGTCGAAACTAGTTGAGATTAAACAACAGACAAGAAATATTCCTGATTGTCTTAAAAATAATTTTTGTTCACACTATATATATATATATATATATATATATATATGATTTATACATAATTATATGGTTTCAAGTATACTTATATGATACAAATAATTTATACACAGTTATATAGTTTCAATTCGTCGGGGTGGCCTAAAGTCGGAATTAGCCAGACAGCGAGGGGGTCTATCCCATTTTCACTAGCACAAGACCAAGGAGATTGTTTTTTTTAGCATTTGAGGTGGAGGGCCACACCTACCATCAGATCCCCACTACACATTTATACACAATTATATGGTTTCAAGTATTCTTATCTAATACAAATAATTTATACACAATTATATGGTTTCAAGTATTCTTATCTAATACAAATAATTTATACACAATTATATGGTTTTAAGTATTCTTATTTAATACAAATAATATATACACAATTATATGGTTTCAAGTATTCTTATTTAATACAAATAATATATACTCAATTATATGGTTTCAAGTATTCTTATCCAATACAAATGTTCTATACACAATTGTATGGTACCCAGTATTTATTCTCTTTTAAAATCATCATATGTTTGCTTACAGTTATATTACCTCAAACAGCTCTCAAAGGACGGATCAGCGGACAAAGATTAAAACTGATACTACATCTTTCTACTTCAAGAAAGGATCAAACTTTATGCCACAAGAGATCTCTACTGTAAAACTAATTTCAACTACAGCCCTAAAATGGTTACACGAATTGTAACAGTAATCCCTATAACGAGAACCCAATGTAATTTTGTATTTCATCTTGAACGATTTGGACGGTCTAATTTTTAAACCAGAGGGTGTTGCAAGATGATAACGGTCGTACAAATAAGGAACACGATTATTAATGTATAAGTTGGCGATTTCAGAACGTTATTTGTGATTTGTTTTCGTCATATTTCAATTTGAAAAGTTTTCGGAATTGAGTCAGAAAGAGAGACATTAAAATCAGCTGCACCCTTCGTACTGTCGGGAGTGCGGGTCTTGTAATACGCTGACTCTATTTTAACGGGTCCCACCAAAGTGAAGTGTTCTGAATATGACCTTAAACTGCATCTGATGTTGGTTTTTTTTTTTTTTAATAAAACTAAGATCTACATTGAGACCCTAACGAGTGTAGCAATATGACCCTTGTGAGCTAGAACTGCTAATGGAAGGAGGAGGAATATAAATAACAAAGGCTTAAAAAATAGTGATGACCCAAAAGAGGAGAGCGATGGTTTTGACCGTAGCGTGACCCCGAACGAAGAATTGAGGGGCAAGCGGAAGTCGGGTGTTGACCGGAAGTCGGGTGTTGACCGGAAGTCACGTGGTGACGTGGGGGAAGGAAGAAAGGCTTCGTCCTCTTTTTGCCGGCGTCCGTCGTGGGGGACAGACCTCATTAGAGCCCAGTAATCTAGTAGTGCTCTCTCTCTCTCGTTCTCTCTGCCTCCCTTCCTCCCTGGTAGAAGCCACTAGACGAGCACGTTAATAAAGGCTGGGAGTTGTGACGACATGTTTCTCGTGTTATGATTTTTTATCGGAGTTTTAGTACCAAGAAAGAAAAGAGACTACGGTGCTTGTATCGTTTTAGTACCGTGGGTATTGCAACGTAACATATATCGTTTTGGTGCCCGTTGACCTCGGAGTTCAGGCACGGACTCATAAGGAACCAGTTTACCACGACAACGAGGGGATACGAAAAAAGAAAAGACATCGGCCGTAATTGTAACAGAAACTAACGTAAACGAAAGAAAGAGCGAGTCAAACAAACAAAGAAAAAGGACCCACGTGTGACGAAAAAAAAAAGGGAGTGACCTGTTGAGAAACGAGAGAGAAAGAAAAAAAAAAACAGAAGTAAAAGAAAAAAGAAAGAGCAACAACAGCGAGCATTTGAAGAGAAAAAAGGGCTTAAAAAGAAAAAAAAAAAAAAAAAAAAAAAGACCCACCTTGAAAAAAGAAAAGGGAGCAACCTTTTAAAATCTTATTAAAGGAGATGAACGACAACAACGAGTCAACAGACAATTGAGAACTTAAAAAAAAAAAAAAAAAACGGACCCACGTGTGAAGAAAACAAAAAGAATTTAAAAAAAAAAAAAAAAGGAGCCACGTGTGAAGAAAACAAAAAGATTTAAAGAAGAAAAGGACTTATAAAAGAAGAAGGAGAAACCCACGTGGAGAAAAAAAAAAATATATACGTCCACGTGTGAATTTAAAAAAAAAAAAAGAAGAAAAGACGGAATTAATGAACATTACAAAGAAAAAAAAAAAAAAAAAAGAACTTTTTTAAAAAAAAGGAAAAATATACGTAGAAGTGACAAGGTAGGTGATAATTTTTTTTTCTCTTGTTCTACAGTTGTGTATTTTTTTTCTCTTCACTAGTTATTGATATCATTAATATTAGTATAAGTCTTCTATTATTCTGTGACTGAAATTGTTTATGCGAAATGGAGTCTCAGACTATTAAAGAGTTTTTGCAGAATCTCACCGCAGGCTTGGTTGATGCATTAAATTCTGTAACGAGTGCTTTAAAAAGTGTTGAAAAGGGGTTGGATAGGGCCTATCAAAGAACACTTTTAGAGGATAGATTAAGAACAAGTAACAATAGGAAAAAATTTAACAAGCAGAGTAGAAACGTACCTACAGTGAGGAATTGCAATGTGCATCCTCAGATAGGTAATAGAGACCGGACTGGACGTTGTTGGGGTGTAATAGCAAGTATCACCTCATTAGAAATTGTCCCGTAAAAATTAATAAAAAGTGGATGGCACCTACCCCTAAAAGCACATCCGAACAAATTAAAAATAGAGACAAGCATGGGATAGCCCTCAAAAATCAGCACCACGCTTTGTCTAATATGAATGGCAAAACTAAGGAGGGCACACAAGTCCATTCTACGTCCTCGGAACATATCTCAGAAAATAAAGATAAATATACAGCTATTAAGAGAGAAAACTCCGATAAGGATAGTAATACTTCACATAGTGATGTGGATACCGAGGGTACAAATCACACGGGTGAAGGTGATAGGAACAATGAACAACTATGTCCCAATAGAAAAAGAAAAAGAAAGAGAAATTGAACAGACAGGTGGACGTTAATAATAATAAAAATAATTTTGGAGTAATGGCTAAAATGGAAAGCCACAAAATAACTCCAACAGTGAATAGCATCACAAAAGATTCCCCTAAAACAGTAAGGGCTAAGGTAAATACCACACCGTCAGATAGTGACTACAGAGAAATAAAGAATATGTTCCCCTAATGGAAAGGAAATAGCTATGCTTAGAGTTGCAATGAAAGAAAGTATTGAAAACGCTGGGAGTACAAATGATTATGGTAGTAGCAGCGAGCTCACCCGGGGTCAACCAGTACTGCCCACAAGGAAACATGATACTCCACCAAACAGCGACTATGAAGATAGCTTTAAAGGCCTGTGGTTCAAGTGTTTGTTCACACAGCAGATACCTTCCAGAAAAACCTAGTTTTGGCGCTCGGAAATAAATTAGAGATAGATGAATGAAAAAAAAAAAAAAAGAAAAGAAAAAGGATGAGAAAAATGAGTAAATGAAAATACGAATTACACGGAATATGAGATGGAATAATGACGAAAAAAAAAAAAGATAAATAAATGAAAAACTGAAAGGGATTAAAATGAATAGATACAAAAAGAAAAGGAATAATAGAGAAAAGAATTATTGACCAGCTGAAGAAGGCGACGATAACGCCGTTGCTTGAAAAAAAAGCTATAAATCAGTATAGGTCTGCAATTGATAAGAATGAAAAATAAATGAGTAATTTTTTTTTAAAATTCAAATTGGAGAGAGTATTTCCAAAAGAAAAAAAAAAGAAGAAAGAAAAAATGAACAAATAAGTAGGTAAGGTCAGAGCACAATTGTGGAGCAAGGAGGAGAATATCACCTGCTTTAATGATTTTGTAAATGTTCTTTTTACTTTATATATGTATGTGTTTTTTGTATTATTGTAAAATTGAATGCTCGTGTGGCTCTATCGGAGAGAGGAAGGTCTATATCGGATAGAAGAAAAAAAAAATCTAATGAATAATTACGCATATTCTTGAAAAAAAAAAGAGATACTTTTGAAAATTTTTACGGGTAAAAATTTTAGAATGATGGTAAGGGAGGAATTGTAGCAATATGACCCTTGTGAGCTAGAACTGCTAATGGAAGGAGGAGGAATATAAATAACAAAGGCTTAAAAAATAGTGATGACCCAAAAGAGGAGAGCGATGGTTTTGACCGTAGCGTGACCCCGAACGAAGAATTGAGGGGCAAGCGGAAGTCGGGTGTTGACCGGAAGTCGGGTGTTGACCGGAAGTCACGTGGTGACGTGGGGGAAGGAAGAAAGGGTTCGTCCTCTTTTTGCCGGCGTCCGTCGTGGGGGACAGACCTCATTAGAGCCCAGTAATCTAGTAGTGCTCTCTCTCTCTCGTTCTCTCTGCCTCCCTTCCTCCCTGGTAGAAGCCACTAGACGAGCACGTTAATAAAGGCTGGGAGTTGTGACGACATGTTTCTCGTGTTATGATTTTTTATCGGAGTTTTAGTACCAAGAAAGAAAAGAGACTACGGTGCTTGTATCGTTTTAGTACCGTGGGTATTGCAACGTAACACGAGGCCCAGAGCAAGAATCCGACGAGTAAGACCCAACTTGCCAATCGACAATGTCCTCCTTCTGTGTGACAATGCTCGATCACACACAAGCATCAGGACAAGGGAGTAAATCGCCTCATTCGGGTGGACAACTTTACCGCATTTTCCATACTCACCAGATTTAGACCCATCAGACTATCATCTCTTCGGCCTCATAAAAGAGTGTTTGAGAGGCAAACATTATTCCAGTGACGAAGAAGTTAGATCTGTAATGAAGAAATGGCTTAAAGAACAGTCAACATAATTTTACGGGGAAGGGAAACATTCTCTCATTCGAAAGTAGAAATGCGCTATTGAGAAAAACGCAGACTATGCGGAGAAGTAGGGATGTGATCCACAGAGGACCAGTTTCATTTTTATGTAGGATACATGTTCCTGTGTTGGTAATTATACCAATCCTAAACAAAATGGCATTACTTTTTTACTCCTCTATGTGGAGAAGTAGGGATGTGATCCACAAAGAAGCAGCTTCCTTTTGATGTATGATACATGTTTCTGTGCTAGTAATTATACCAGTCCTAAACAAAATGACATTAATTTTTGACACACCTATGAGGAGAAGTAGAGATGTGATCCACAGAGAACAGATTTCATTTTGATGTATGATACATGTTTCTGTGTTGGTAATTATACCTCTCCTGAACAAAATGGCATTGCTTTTTGACTCACCTATGTGGAGAAGTAGATATGTGATCCACAGAGGATCAGTTTCATTTTGATGTTATACATGTTTCTGTGTTGGTAATTATACCTGTCCTAAACAAAATGGCATTACTTTTTGACTCACTTATGTGGAAAAATAGGGATGTGACCCACCTGAGGACCAGCTTCATTTTGATGTATGATACATGTTCCTGTGTTGGTAATTATAGCTATCCTAAACAAAATGGCATTCTTTTCGACTCATGTTCAGGAAGAACAAAGGCATAGAATAACACCAGACAGGTTGACATGCCGTTAAACTCTGTGTCAACCCGTTTGTAGCCTGTTTGTTTCCACCGTGTGAGAAACTGGATATTTCTATGGCTGCGGTTTAAGATACGCAATCACCTTGCATAGATTTGACACTAATTGTCATATGCAACTGAAAATGGAGACACCTATGACAGGTGAGAGAGAGAGAGAGAGGGAGAGAGAGAGGGAGAGAGGGGGAGAGAGAGAATGAGAGAGAGAGAGAGAGAGAGAGAGAAAGAGAGAGAGTGAGAAAGAGAAAGAGAGAGAGAGGGGAAAGAGTGAGGGGGAGAGAGAGAGTGAGAGAGAGAGAGGGGTAGAGAGAGGGAGAGGGAGAGAGAGAGGGGGAGAGAGAAAGAGAAAGAGAGAGAGAGCGAGAGAGATGGAGACAGAGAGAGGGAGAGAGAGAGAAAGAGAGAGAGAGAAAGATGAAGAATGACGTCATCGGATAACGAGGTTCTTCGGAGACGGAACTAGACTATTCAACATTCAAGATGGATACCGTGTCCTTGGCAAAAAAAAAAAAAAAAAATGACGAGTGGGGAAAAATGTATTTATAGATAAGGATGTTAGTGAGAGATCGTGGAAGTATTGAGTACAATGATGCGTGGGCTGCTGTATGTATTTTATGACTCACAGGTGGCAAAAATAATTAAGGAAAAATAATATAATGAGCAAAAAATGGGGGTGGGGTCAGGGAATGTTGGGTAGAAGCGATGAAATGGATTATTGTTGGTAGGTAGTGAATTGCGCGGGAAAATTTAGGGTCCATTTGTAGGGTTTTCAGAGAAACAACTGTATCTCTTCTATTTCCCCTACCCTCTCTCTCTCTCTCTCTCTCTCTCCCTCTCTCTCTCTCTCTCTCCTCTCTCCCTCTCTCTCTCTCTCTCTCTCTCTCTCTAGTCACTCTCACATATACAGCATACGCTCAGACACATAGGACATACACACACATAACACATACAATCACAACCAAATACACACTTTTACACACTCATGTATATATATATATATATATATATATGTGTGTGTGTGTGTGTGTGTGTGTGTGGAGAAAGGTAGACAAACACGGGATGTTATGGAAACTGGATGTTTATTGTCGACGATGCAACGTTTCGGTCTCCTATTAGACCATCTTCATGACTTGGATATAGTTCTTGCTTCAATGATGCACATTCTCAAAATGGGGAAACAGGAGGTCATCAGTAGGTGGTTGGGGGGGGGTAGTGGATTTTCTTCTCTCTAGATGGGGAGTGTATCAGAATGGAAATGGTACTGCATGTGTTAGTCCAGTATATATTAGATTGTAAGGATTGGTTAAGATATATATATATATGTGTATGTGTATGTGTGTCTATTTGTTTATTTATTTATTTTTATTTTTATTTTTTTATATGTATTGGGGAACTGGATTTGTCATTAAGTTATAGTTTGTGGCTGGTATGTTTGTGTGAGGGTTTTTTTTAAATAAAATAATAGTTCTATAAAATATAGATTTTATATATATATATATATAAATGAATAGATACCTTGATATTCAAAAACTGAGTTTCTTCTATTTCACACCATCATTCGCATCCGATGAGTCGGGAGAGTTAGACTATTTGTCTAAGCTCCCTGAAATAGACTATAATGCTAAATCTCTTCTAAGTCTTTTGTTATTTCTTTACTTATATATTTGCTCTGTGACTCTAACATCAAGATCACACATTGAGCTCTCAAACAGCGACAGGTTTTTTAAATAAAACTCTTGTGTCGTAAGGAAGATTTCTTCTCTGGACTTTTGGATTATATATATATATATATATATATATATATATATATATATATATATGTGTGTGTGTGTGTGTGTGTGTGTGTGTGTGTGTGTGTGTATAGAGGAGGGCTAATATTGAAGATACTGTTTGCTATATCTAAAACCAAGAATGTTTCAATTTGTTTAAGCGTAAACATAAAATAGCATAAACATAAAATAAAAGCCATATGGTAACTGTCAGTTTCTCACCTATGCGTAGGTAACAAACTGACAGTTACCAAGCACCACCAACAAAGCCTACAATATTTTTTTTCATTTAGCCAAGTGTTATAGTCTTAACCGATTATTTTCGGTTAGTACGACTCTCTTGGTCTTTTCTTTTTCTTTTTCTTTTTTTTTTCATCCCCCCCCCCCCCGGTATTTTGGTAGTATATTTTTACTATCATACTATTTGCCGGTTTTTTTTATTATTACCACTAGGGTTTACAAATAAGTTTTGTATATGAGAGCATTTCCTGATATTTTTTTCCTTTATCTCTCATCTCATCTGTTTTGTTCCCCCTAATCTAATCTAACTTAACGTAACATAATAAAAATAATCCTAACATTAATAATAATAATAATAATAATAATAATAATAGTATTGTGTGCCCCTAATTAGAAACAGCTGCTTCTTAAAAAGAAAAAAACAAACATCATCATCATCATCATCATTATCACGCTAGCAGCGAAGATATCCATGGCAATCTCTCGCCAACCTTCCCTATCATTCATCGTCCTGGGGAGGTCTTTTGCGTAGCATCCAGTATCCGCACAGAGCTGGTCTATATAGGTCTTTGCAGGACGGTCTGCACTGGCATGGATATGTGCTTGTTTCCATTGGAGAACATCACTTATGAGTTCGTCCTTGCTCCTCCAGCAATGTCCAGCATGTCTCGTTCGTGTGATTGAGGGCAAGTGGCCATATAGCTGCTTCCTTGTGGGGAGTTGTTTCCCCGATTTATTCAAGATCGCACGCAGAATTCTTGGGCAGCTCCAATCTAGTTTATTCTCCAGACGCTTCGTTAAGGTCCAAGTGGTGCAGCCATACAGTAGCACTGATACAACTTTCATTTACTTTAATTGTCTTTTTCATATTTGATTTTCTTGAAATAATATTTTTATTTTCATAAATACTTAATCAATTATTTCAATTTATTTTGAATACATTTGTGATTTTAAAACGTTTGTTACGTGTATTAAAATCTAATTCTCACTGGGAGAAGAACAACAAGACCTAGCCAGAGAGCTGAAAGAACAGTGGAACATGGAGGTAAAGGTCGTATCAGTTGTAATTGGGAAACAGTTCCCAACGATTTGGAAAAGAGTCTGTGGAGGGGATTAGAAAGGGGAATTAGAGACCACCCCCAAAAAACATTATTGTTAAGATCAGCTAGAATACTCAAAATCGCCCTGTAGGACTGAGGAAACTTGCTGCGAACAACCAGCTCATGGCGATAATAATAATAATAATAATAATAATAATAATAATAATAAACAAAGACTAGAAAACAAAAATGGAAAGAAAAACAATTATATGGACACTTTAAACGACAAATCGAAGAGGTTGCACATGGAAAGACTTGGGCTTGGTTAAGAAAGGGAAACCTCAAAAGAGAAACAGAATCATTAATAATTGCTGCACAAAATAATGCCATAAGGACAAACTATATCAAAGCGAAAATTGATAAGACCCAACAAAATAGTAAATGTAGACTATGCGGTAATAGAGATGAGACTGTAAACCATGTACTCTGCGAATGTAGCAAACTAGCACAACGAGAATACAAAACTAGACACGACTGGGTTGGGAAGGTGAACCACTGGGAATTATGCAAAAAAATTAAATTTTGACCATACAACAAAATGGTATATGTATAAACCAGAATATGTTCTTGAGAACAAAACACATAAAATTCTCTGGGACTTTGAAATAAAAACGGATCACCTTATCCCAGCAAGAAGCCCAGGCCTAGTGTTGATAAACAAAAAAGAAAGAACTTGTCAACTGGTGGATTTTGCAGTGCCAGCAGATCACAGAAGAAGAATTATGGTTAAATATGTTTATTGATTTTGCCTACTTTAAACCACTCAATGCGGCTCACCCAGCACTACGATCCTACCGTAGACCGTAAGCCGTAGTTCATTTTAATTGAGCAGAAGGACTCGGATTACAATAATAATAGGACTTTATTTGAATAGAATGAGTTCTGAGGTGAATAAATAGTTAACTTTGAAATATCCCATCATAAAGATTTTTAAAAATACCAAGTGAATTTGGTATAGACGTCGGGAATATTTGATAGGCAAGAAATTAAGCCGCCCACAGCGGCTCTCCCACTACACCCAAGCAAAATACAAAAACTGATGGTTAGTCCATTATAACTGAGCAGAAGGATTCGGGTTAGAGTTATAATAGTCGGACTTAGTGAGTGAACGTTGAAATATCCCATCTTACAGGTTAAAGATATCAGGAAAATTTGGTACAGCCATATTGGGAGGGGTTAGGTAGGCAAAGGGTTAAGTCAATCGTAGACACACAAACACATGCACACACATATACACGCACATACACAGACACACACACATAGATACATATACACTCATACACACATACACATACTCACACATACACATATACATAAAAACACATATACACACATACACACCGCCCTGTCGGCTGGGGCGTTAGAATAAACCGACTGCACCTCTGCAGAGCGGTAAGACTTCCCCAATGGGGCCACCTGTTGGCGGTGGGTGGCGACCCGTGATGCTTAAGGTTAGAACCCAGGTGGTTGAGCAGTCCATGACTTGCAATACTTCACTTTGGCCCTTCCTTGGGCTAGATGGGCGGTTGGAGAGGCCGCCTCCGATCAATCAATTTTCCCAACCCTATTGACCTTATGGCAAGCCCCAACCCGTTTTTATCATATGGGTGCTAGAAGGGGGAGGCTGAGGGTCTACATGTCCTGGGGATGACATTAAATTCTATCTGATGGTGAGGTTCCAGTTCTGGAGGTTTGGGGAATGTGGAGCACCCCATTCATCCCCATTGCTCCCTGGTCTACTCTGACCCGGAGTGGAAGTACCTGTTAGTGTCCCATCTATGGGTTGAATAGAAAAATGTATTCATAACAAAATGAGTATCCATTAAGAATGGCTTTATTTCAAAATTTTATCGGCATTAAATGACCCACTGAGGTTGATATGCCGTAAAACAAAAGAAAACAAACCAAAACAAACACATACACACACATGCAAATACACACACATACACTCATAGAGAGAGATATAGATAGATATATAGATAGAGAGAGAGAGAGAGAAAGATAGATAGATAGATATATAGAGAGAAAAAAATAGATAGATAGATAGATAGATATAGAGAGAGAGAAAGAGAGAGAGAGAGAGAGAGAAAGATAGATAGATAGAGAAAGAGAGAGAGAAAGATAGGTAGAGAGAGAGAGAGAGAGAAAAATATATATATATATAGAGAGAGAGAGAGAAAGATATATATATATAGAGAGAGAGAGAAAGATAGATAGATAGATAGAGAGAAAGAGATAGAGAGAGAGAGAGAGAGAGAGAAAAAGAGAGAGAGAAA
>CM042159.1:73488213-73490713 GCA_023376005.1 Doryteuthis pealeii | reverse complement strand
AAGGTGTAACTTGAACACCGAAACCCTGAGAGTCAGAAAAACTTTTTCTACAACTGTAAATGTTCTTTATATTACGAAATATATTGAGCATTTTTGGGATTAAGTACTAATGCTATTACAATGATAACGTTGTGTCAGCATTTAATTAAATAAATATATATATGTGTGTGTGTGTATGTGCGTGTGTGTATGTGTGTGTTTGAAAAAAATACAAAAAAACATGAAGTATTCCAAAAAGATGAACATATTCTTGATGGTGAAGTTGACGTCATAATGTTTCGGTTTTTATATTTTTTTATTAACTTCTTCGTTTTTTATTTTTCTACATACCGTCGGAAATAATTCCTTATGTATCTACATAAATATGTATACACACACACACACACACACACAGACTGACACACACACACACATACAGACATAACACACACACACACACATATATACATATATATATATATATATATATATATATATATATATATATATATATATACATGTTATGATATGATATGATTTAAAGTTTACTTACCTACGCCGTGCAAGGTGAGTCCATGATAAATATTGTCTGACCCTCAAAGAAATTAAAAACAAAGCCAAAAAACTTTCACTTTTTGTTTTAAATCTGAGAATTTTCATTCGACTTCATCGTCCGTATTTTTGCAATTTACGTTCACGTTATTTACTCAGTTATTGTCCAATTGAAGAATCTGCGCTTATTATTTTTATCATTGCAAATAATATTAGTCTGCAAATTGTGACAAGCCATCCAAGACTGGTGGTAGTCCGGTGTTGCAGGCACCATGTGATAAAAACAGCAGGGGGAGAAAAAAAAGAGAAAAAAAAGGAAGAAAAAGGAAAAAAAAGAGAAAGTGATGAGGGAGGGGGGGGTGTTTCGAAGTCTGTGTGGGAGTCGGGGCGGGGGGTAGGGTAGGATATAAGGTTGAGGGGAAATCAAAATTCTTTTTTTTACCTTTATTTTCTTTCCTTTTTATTTTCTGTATTTATTTAAGGGGAGAATGGTAGATTTGGATTTGGATAAAAGTATAGGACGGGGGGGGGGGTGCAGTTAGGGGTGTATGGAGGTGCGGTGGGGGTAAGAGAAAATTGGGGGGGGGCGAGGTAAGAAATAGAAGGCATAAATTGCCGAAAGAGAAAGGTGAGACAAAGAGAGGACAAAAAGGATATGGTTAATGAAAGATAGATAGTTAGATAGATATGAACAGACTGAGATAGATAGATAGATAGATAGATAGATAGATAGATATGAAACAGACTAAGATAGATAGATAGGTAGAAGATAGATAGAAGATAGGTAGATATGAACAGACTGAGATAGATAGATAGATAGATAGATAGATAGATAGATAGATAGATATGAACAGACTGAGATAGATAGATAGATAGATAGATAGATAGATAGATAGATAGATATGAACATACTTATGTAGATAGATAGATAGATAGTTCTGAACAGACTGATATATATATATATATATTATATATATATATATATATATATATATATATATATATATATATGTGTGTGTGTGTGTGTGTGTGTGTGTGTGTGTGTGTTGTGTGTGTAAACACACGGGGATAGATAGATAGACAGATAGATATATAAATAGATATAAACACACGGGGATACATAGACAGATAGATAGATAGAGAGAGAGAGAGAGGGGGAGAGGAAGAGAGGGAGAGGGTGAGATAGATAGATATGAACAGACTGAGATAAGATAGATAGATAGATAGATAGATAACGGAACTTGTTTAGTGTTTTGTCTGTTTGTCTGCCTACTCTCCTCTCTCTCTCTCTCTCTCTCTCTGTGTGTGTGTGTGTGTGTGTATACATATATATATGTGTGTGTGTGTATGTAT
This sequence comes from Doryteuthis pealeii, assembly GCA_023376005.1. Lineage (NCBI taxonomy): Eukaryota > Metazoa > Mollusca > Cephalopoda > Myopsida > Loliginidae > Doryteuthis > Doryteuthis pealeii. Next base: position 73,488,829 of record CM042159.1, on the reverse strand, counting down.
GTGTGTGTGCGTATACATATATATATGTGTGTGTGTGTATGTATGTGTGTGTGCGTGCATAGATAGAGAGATAGATAGAGAGATATGAACAGACTAAGAATAGAATATATATATTATATATATATATATATATAGTATATATATATATATATATATTGTATATATATATATAAATTTTTCTAAAACATAATCCATTTTACGGACCTTCTTTTTTATAAAATATAGATAGATAGATAAATAGATATACGCAGGTTCCAAACTATATAATGGAGCCTGTTTATCTCTCTCCTTCCCCCGCCTCTCTCTCTCTCTCTCTCTCTCTCTCTCTCTATATATAATATATATATAATATATATATATATATATTTATATGTGTGTGTGTGTGTGCGCGCGCGCATAGATAGATATAGATAGATAGATAGATAAAATAAATAGGAACAGACTAAGATAGATAGAAAGATATATATATATATATATATATATATATATATATATATATATATATATATAGATAGATAGATAGATAGATAGATAGATAGATAGATGGATTGGAGAAAATCTCAAATGAGAAAATCAGGGCAACTGGTCGGACAGTATGATAGAATGGCGGCAAACA
>CM042159.1:73388213-73483213 GCA_023376005.1 Doryteuthis pealeii | reverse complement strand
GTTTCGCTTATAAGCTCATCAGGGCAAGTATGTGACAATTTCACTCTACTTATGTATAGAGCACTTTTTTTACATTATAACTTAGAAAAAGCTAGCGGTATATATTTTTTTCTTTTTCGCAAATGATATAGTGTTAATCGGTATATATATATATATTATATATATATATATATATATATATATATATATATAGTCTGTTCATATCTATCTATCTTTGTATCTATCTATAATATTTTTAACTATATCTATATTAGGATTTTGTCTCTCTTCCCACTTTCTCTCTCCTCTCTCTCCTCTCTCTCTCTTCTTCTCTATATATATATATATATATATATATTATATATATATATATTATTAGGTTGTTTATATCTATCTATAATACTTTGAATTATTCGGATTTCGTCCCATTATCAGAATCTTGACATTCCTTTCGATGTTCCGGCTCAAATAGTTATTCTGATTAAAGATCACCGTAGAGCGGTGGGCATTATTGGGAACTAGAAGAAGCTACCCGGCATTGTCTGGGCCACAGGGGGAGATAATAAAAAGTTAGTCTCGCAGATTCATTGATTGTTTTGGTTTTCTATAATTGATTTGTTTATGTTTTAATTACGAACGCCACCAATGACTTTCCCATCTCTTCAATTCCTAATTTTTAAATACCTTCCCAAATAGCAATGAAAGCTTCATTACTTTTGCACAAAAATCTGGTGATAGTGAATGTGTATATATACGAGGTTGAGTCGAAAAGTAATGCCATTTTATAATGCCAGGTATAATTTCCAACTCAGAAACATGAATCATACATCAAAATAGAGCTGGTCCTCTGTGGATCACATCTATACTTCTCCATATAGGTGTATCAAAAAGTAATGCCATTTTGTTTAGGACAGGTATAATTACCAACAAGGAACATGTATCATACATCAAAATGAAGCTGGTCCTCTGTTGATCACATCCCTACTTCTTCACATAGGCGAATCAAAGCATTTTGTTTAGGAACAGGTATAATTACCAACACAGGAACATGTATCATACATCAAAATGAAGCTGGTCCTCTGTGGATCACATCCCTACTTCTCCACATAGGTGAGTCAAAAACTAATGTCATTTTGTTTAGGACAGGTATAATTACCAACACAGGAACATGTATCATACACCAAAATGAAGCTGGTCCTCTGTGGATCACACCCCTACTTCTCCGCATAGTCACCGTTTCACTCAATATCATTGTTCCACCTTCGAATGAGAGAATGTGTCTCTGCTCTGTAAAATTCTGCTGCCTGTGGGAAGGCAAACTGATTAGAGATTACTCATCAGATTCAGCATCTTCAGACTATCATCTTTTCGTCTCCATGAAAGAGGTTTTGAGAAGCAAACATCATTCGAATGAGGAGGAAGTGAAATCTATTGTGAAGAAGTGGCTCAAAGAACAGTCAACAGATTTTTTACGTTTTAATTTGTTACAATAATATTGAAGCTAAAATCAAATTATTAAAATGAATATTTATTCAAATTTAGACTGTCCGTTAATACGTTGGGTTCCCGTTGTAACAGCAGTCCATGATTATATCGGTGCTTCTATTTACAAAGGAATGAAGAGTTCTTATTAGAAGTCCATCGTTATTTTTGTTTTATCCAGAATTTGGTCGATTAAGAAATTACGTTTAGCGCGAGTGCAGACCCCACACAATCATTATTCAGTTTCAAATTGAACTGGAGATTGCTTTATTCACTAAATTAGAACATGTTAAAGAGTATTATTTCTCTGAATGTTTGAGATACGGCTTGATGATTAGTATTATCTGCATTATTCGGACTATTGTCCCCATCTTCATTGTTATTGTACAATGTTTCGGCCGATATGCCCTCCGACCTTCTTTAGGTATTTCTTGTCGGACTCGGAAACCTTCTTTTCGAACTCGGGAAAACACTCGGGTGTCCAATTGGACACATGGCCGAGTGGATAAGGTAGTTAGGTTAAGACAGTTCTCAGTGACAGTTATCTCTGGATTCCGGGTTCAATCCTGAGTAGAGGCAGTAACATAGAAAAATAATTAACACAACTCCTACCCCAGCTATGGTTAGGGGAATGGAACAGGATATCCCCGAGGACTAAATAAAGGGTTAGGTTCAAAGTTCCGTGATGGCTCCCGATTACGACAAGAAAGTTCCCGAGTTCGAAAAGAAAAGAAGGTTCCCGAGTCCGACAAGAAATACCTGAAGAAGGCCGGAGGGTATATCGGCCGAAACGTTGTACAAATAACAATGAAGATGGGGACAATAGTCCGAATAATGCACATAATATTAAATAGTATTGTGCTAATAAGAATCACGCTAGGTGGTGCCTTTTTTCTGGATAACATTTTTAATGGGAATTTTAGCTGTAGATAGGTTTAAGGGCGTTCAGTGTGCCTTCCCATGTATCTTCTCAAACATTTCGCAAGATATATTCTATTCATCAGTCAAGTGATCAAATTTTAGTTGCTTGCACAATTCCCAGTGAATTACCCACCCGATCAAATCATTAGATTGAAAACATACACACACGCATACAAAAGTTACGCATACCCACACATGCATATACGAGAACACACACACATACTAACACACGCACGAACACACACATATATAAATACACACGAACAGACTCACGTGAAACCTCTCTCAAACACACAGACGCGCACACACACATACATTTAAACACATACACGAATGCACACATACGTGAACGTACACGCACGAACACACATGGACACTCACACTCACATTTTTACACACACACACACACACACACACACACACGTGTATATGCGATCACACACATGAACATACTGGTATTTACATGTGTCCCACTTTCACACGATATGGCACAAGGCCGTTTTATGTGGGGACCACCCACAATTCGGGTGGTAGGTAGAAAAATTACGTCGATCCCTTCGGCATTCCCCCTCAAGGGGGCGCCTCAGGCGCTGGGCAATAAACCCAGCCCTGCCCCTTTAAGTACAATAAGGCAGGTATTGCCTGTAGGGACGGCGCTCTGGGATCGACGCTATTAATTTAGCATCCCACCGGTCCAGAGGCCGAAGCTCATTGGACCCTCGTCCCGAAGGACGGGTGTGTGGCAGCTGTACTTGGGTGCACGTGAACACACACATACACGAACACTCATGTACATAAACACTTACACCCCCGAACACACACGCAAGAAATTGGCAATATAGTTACATGTTTTGGAACAGGTAACCAATAGGCACCCCAGCTGAAAGCTTTTTTGAAAAGAACACCTTTTGCTTTTCATTGTAATCTCCCGGTTGTTTGTTTACAAAAAAACATACAATTTTTTTTTCATTAGAATTTCACTGTAAGATTTTTTTAAAAGTCTGTTCATGTATATTTACAACCCAAAGGCTTAAGTTTTTATACTAAAATAATTTTCGATTTTCATTTAAAAAAATTAGTTATTTCATGTTGTTAATTCAATAGGAATTTTTTTTAAAGACACATTTTTATATCAAAATAGTTTTTATTTAATCAGAAATGCAGATATGTTTATTTAAATGAAAATCTTTTTTATTTACAAAATATTTTTTATGTTTATTTAAATAAAAGGATGTTGTTCGGAAATGGTATCACACAATTTATAAAGTTTATTCTCCATGTGTCTCTCGTACCACTACCGGAAGTATGCGGTAAAAAGCAAAAGATGTTCCTTTCGAGGCGGCTCCCAGCTGGGGTGCCTATTGGATACTTGGTTCCATTTTCTTTTTCCAAGGAAATCAATAGTGATATGTCATTTCATGTCTCAGAAAACTGTTAGCATAACCTTCTTTACTGAATACTTGGGCAGGTTGATTTTTCACTTTTGGGACATCAAAAATTAGATTCCTAACTTTAAAACTCATTTGAGCATTTCATTTTAAAGATAGTAAACAAAAATATACACAAATACCTCAAATTGAAAGAGAGAGATAGGGTTCACCCAAATTTTCAATGGGGGCCAGATAATTGAAAAAATAACCAGCATTGAGTTCGAATACTTTCCTAGCCAGAAGGAAAGCTGAGAGAAAAGAATGTAAATACTAAATTTATCTTCCATGTTATATCATGGATGAGTGGCGTAAGATACATAAAAAACAAATTTAACGCAACATATTTTATTTTCAAAACAATTATCGAAGAAAAACAACATTCAAATACCCATCAGTGAGCCAGATAAAATGTCTTCAAGGGCCAGATTCAGGACTGCAGCCATAGTTTTGGTGACGCCATTATCTAACATTAGGGTAGTTGTTCTATTCTGCTGGCTAACCATAACCAGGATAAGTATTAATCGTATGTAAGCTATTATTTGTTATTTTCATCTGACAAAACACTTGAAGAAGAACTGGAAACATATCAGACAAAATGTTGTGTATCTACAATAAAGATGAGAACAACAGTCAAAAATCTAAATAATTAATATTATCCTATTATTTTCTTGAATTTTTTTTTCATTCAAAATCTTCAGAATCTTATGTTTAAGAAACCTTAGTACTTTAGGAGTACTTTAAGATTTTTAGAAGCATTCAGAAGATAAAATTCTGACTATTATTTTGCATTCAAACCGACCATGATATATAATAGTCATGAACCAATCAGATGAAGTGTTGAAATGATTTTGTTTCTTTCATCTGTTTTTAAATATTAATCAGATTAATTAATTAAATGTATTGATTAATTTTAAATAGTGAATTCAATTATTTCTATTTGATAAAAAAAAATTTCTGCCTTTTCAGTGCTAAGCAAAATTCACTGTCATTTGCCCTGTGTGTTGAATTCAAAGAATTCACTGAAAATATTATATCCTTTTAAGGTTAAAAAGTTCTCTATGTTTTCATTGAAACTAGGTTAAATGTTTTTCATTATATATATATTAGATATTATATGAGATATGTATATATATTCAATCAAAATATAATTTGATATTAGTACCAAACATTTTTTAGTACTGCGCAGAGGAAGGTGTCCTTGAACACTGAAACCATGGTAGAGATAAAAAAACTTTTTCTTACAACTATATATATAGTATATATATATATACTTATTATATTTACACATTAGTAAGTTAATCATATTTAATTAGTGTGTACTATGTGTATAACTATTTTTAAAATCATGTATAAATATGAGATAGCGACAGTTTGTAGCTGTATCATACATTTATCCAACCATACATATAAATACAGATACTTCATACACACACACACACAACACACACACACACAACCACACATATATATATACTATATATATAATATATAATATATATATATATATATATATATAGTATATTAAAAAAAAATTCAAGATAAATCATTTAAATGATAATATGCTGAATGATGTTTAGCTTTTGCGTTAATAATTCCTCCAAACACACATATATTGTGTACATATATCGTAATATGTATAGCATTATATATGCCAAGTATGAGCATATGTATGTCCAAAACTATAAAATATGACTGATGAATATTATCAATATTATAGTATATTGAATTATACACCACATATAATAAATCTCATATTGAGCACTCTAAAATATATAAGAATGTTTTTTTTAAATCTCTGTAATAAAAAAGCTCTGCATATAAATATACATACACCATGTAATATATACGAAGTAACATAATTATATATTATATATATATATATATATATATATTATATATATATATATTATGATGTATGTATGTATTATATATAGGGATATAGATAGTAGATAAGATATGATCGATAATATGTACGGACTGAGAACACCTAAGCTAGCTTAAATAGATAGATATGCACATAGTGATAGATTGTAGATAATGATTACAGTAGGACTGAGAACAGAATAGCTGATAGAAGAGAGAGATGAATATCACCACTTTAAAAAAAGTGATCTGTAATATAATGAATGCTTAAATATGTGTGGTAATATGTGTCTTTGCTGTCCATTTCAAACACCATCATTTTGAACACTTTGCATCATCATTTTCTATAATAGTAGGGTTAGTGATGTGTGTGTGGTGACGTGTAGTAAGTAGCGAGAAAGTGACGCATTATAACTCATTATATATATATATTATTATAAATTTATTGTATAAGTATATATATCTAATACTGTCTGTCTATCTATGTATACATGTTGTTTAGTATTAGTATTCCAATATAAACTGTTCAACTATCATTACCAAATACGCCGTCCAAAATCGATACTTGCCTACTAACACAAGACATTCATGCAGATGTTGTAAATTAGACTTGCAATTGGTGTATATATCTTCTGTCCCGAATTTAAAAATGTTACATATAAAAATCAGCAGCTCTTTCTTTTTCTTTTTCTTTTGTGGGGCGTGTGGTGGGGGTTAATTTCCTTTGTTCCCAGACAAATCATATGAATCCGAAGTGTATATTTCTGACCATTTTTCTCAACTTATTATAATTTTTATTTTTCTCTCAATTTAATAAAAGTTAATCAGTGATTCTCAATATTATACTTTAGGTTACACAGTTGGAAAACCGGATGTGTGCTTAGTCTTTTAGTTAAATGGAAAATATCAAAAAAGATTTTTGTTTTTTCTTGGTGTGTCGTTTTTTATATTCAAACTGAAGTGTTAAGTCAGAATGCACGCTACGTGTGGCATAGTTCTCTATGCAATCCAGACAATGAAAATCTCACTGCATATGTGCATGGGTGGCCGCTTCTACAACTTTGTGAGAAACCCATTATTTCTAATGGTTTTCAGTAAAATAAAAGTTACCAGCCATTAGGTAGTAGGTGAGATCCGTCAATGTAGGTCGGAATGGGGATAGACGACGTGGGGAAGGCCTCATGTGAACCAGGCGATTACCAACCCAATCCAAAACTTGTAATTTCTGAAATGAGTGTCCAAGATTTAGTTTTTATCTGTGGACTCTTTTACATGAAACATCAAAAAGAGATGCTGATGTTTAAAGTCGTAATGAATGTTTAATGAGATTAGATAGAGTGGACATTTAATTTGGGCAGTACGAGATAGAAAGTCGTATCAATGAGTTTGAGCAGCAAATGACAACTAGCAGCACAGAACGAGCAAGAGGGACAAAGCAGACAACAATAAGCCCTAAGAAAAACAATCATATCCTGTGCGAAACATTTGATGAAAATTGAAAAGAGCGATCATGGGAAATATGATCATTATCCATGTTCATAAGGGGCGGCAGATAGCTTAGATATGAAATATTAACGACTAAGCTCTTATCTATTAAATTTAGCGCTTTAAAAAAAATATTAATCTATACATATTTCTAGAGTATTCAACAAAAATTATGACACAAAATCTTTATTTGTTGACAAAATATATTGGTTTGAAAAATAAAATTAAAATTTATGGGGCAGTTTTTTGGCAAGAAGCGTAAAGTGGACAGAGAATATTATTGTTATCAATTTGAATTTTAGAGTATATGTAATGAGTGAAACTATTAATTATGCAGTTAAGAATTATATTCACTGTCGTCACAAAACGTTTTTTTTCTTTCTCTTCTCTTTTTCTAAAATATTTAAGGAGCCCAGTGTGCTTGATAAAAAAATAATTTCGTGTCACAAACAGTATTTACGAAGATTTGCAGCTAATTTGATTTCTAAATTCAACCATTATCTACAAATATGATTTATTTATTTAGATTGTTGTGAAGATCAAACTTTATTTTTAAAGTTCTTAAATAACTAAGTCCATCGAGAACTTTGTTCCATTTGACGTTCCATGAAAAGAGTGGAAAAAGAGCTCTTTTAAATATTTGGAAAAGTATGTTTGTGGTATGTAAGTGTGTAATATATGTGCACAAGTTTTACTGTTACTATAATGTTTGTGGTGAGTGTGTACATGCATGCATATATATGGAGTCCACATGCACATATACCACACATGCAAACACAGATATATATATACTATAGTATATATAGATATTTAATATATATAATAATATATAGTAATTACCAATTAAAGGACAAACTATAGGTACAATATAGTATATATAACTAATAATATAAAAAACTATATATAAGGTGTAAGATATATATATGTATAAATATATTAAAATTATATGTTATTCATTATATTTAATTTATGGGTAAGCTACTAATGTGAACATAGGCGTAAGTAGTTAATCCAATAGGGCTCATATATTGTGAATATAGAGCATTAATAGTCATAGAAAGAAGTTATTTTCCCGACTGTGGTTTTCGGTGTTACTCAAATCTTCATGCAGGGGATTGAGTGATTTTTTGGTCACTTTATATAGCTAGAGACTGATATCTCTTTAATTCCTAGGAAATGTATGCATAAGATTACGCAAATGCATTAGAACTACCAATAAGGGGATATAACTGATGAAAGGTGGTTGGAGTAACAGCCGAAACCCGCAGTCGGGAAATCACTTCCTACGACTATATATAATATATAGGTATATATTAAATAATAATATAGCGTATATACAATATAGTAGTAATTCAATATATAGGAAAAAAGTAACAACCAGTGCATTTGTTATTTAATCTTTAAAAAGATAAGCATTTGGACTCTCCTGAGACATTGGCAAGAGAGTCCTTCATTATGTCTATTGAGTGTCAGTATACTATAGTACTATATTAGTATATATATAGTAATATAAAGGAAATATATATATAGAGAAGAGAGAGAGAGAGGATAGAGAGAGAAAGTCGGGGAGAGAGATAGATAGAGGAATAGATAGATAAGATTAGATAGATGAATATACATTTGTAATTGTAAGGAGGATAAAGAAGGTATAAATGAATATTCCACCACCAATTCATCTGTCTATTTGATATATATATATATATGATTATAGTAATAGTATATATATTCCAGTATATGTCTTAAACTATCTCACGTTTACGAAACGAGTAGTAAACCAATATCATAGGATTAGTATTGTAGTGTGAAATATCTGTTGATAGAGAAATATTAATAATAAATAATATATATTATTTTTGTAATTTAATAATAATAAGTAATATTAGGTAAGGATTAGTTTCCATGCAATTAAATATATACAAAAAATAATATTATTTATTTATTATTAGTAAGTTATATATATATATATATCATATTTAATATATATAATATAATTCTATTTATTTATTATTTATATTTATATATATGTATATAAATATATATATATATACTATATATATCTTTTATACAATATATATATATATATATATAATATATATTATAATATATATATATATATATATATATATTATATAATATATATATGGGTAACATATATATATGTATATTCTTGAAATTTATTTATGCTTATGGCGATTCCAAATGCTGTGCAGTTTGGTGATGATAATAAAAATAATTTATTTTGATTGTTTAATAAAACCCTGGTATCTTTGATTAGAAGCAAATTTATTATTTTATTAAAGAATACTTAGTTGTAATCTTATTGAAAATTAATAAAAGGGTAGCAAGACATGAATCCAATTGAAGATGACAAGCAGGGAAAAGATGAAAAGTGTGTGTGTGTAATGTGTGTGTGTATGTGTGTGAGAGAGAGAGAGAGAGAGAGAGAGAGAGAGAGAGAGAGAGAAAGAAAGAGAGAGAGAGAGAGAAAAAGAGAGAGAGAGAGGAGGGGAGAGGAAAAGAAAAGAAAGAGGAAGAATAAAAAAGAACAATAAGAATGCAAGAAAATACAGATGATGAGTTGAGAGTAAAGATGAAGAAGAAAGTGAAAGATAATTTTAACAAGGAAGAAAAAAATAGTACAAAGGACATGAAAGAGAGAATAAGAAACTCTAGTAGATTATAATGTGCTCTATCAATGATATTGTAAGCAACTGTTCACATAAAAATATGCAAACATATAATTATCATATATATAATATATATATATATATTGTGTGTGTATTAGGCAGCATTCTTTCATTTATACATGTAGAATAAACAAAAGACACATCTCCTGTTTTTAAAAAAATTTTATTTTTGATCTTTTCAAGTTCTGGCCAATTTAATGTTTGGGGTGGAATTCGGGAAAGTCCACAAGTCAATGTCCCAAGTAACTTAGCTTCTGCTTTTTCTATCTTGCTGTCTTCCCTCTTAGCTGGGCTGGATTTGTCTATCGGTTGATTCTCTCGCTATCTGGCTGGTCTGGGTGGTATCTTCCAAAATCACAAACATGCATGTGAGAAATTTGGCTACTTGGATGAGAGACGCCATTATTGGTTTGTGCTTTTCAGCGCCAACCAAACTCTGATTTTCTTAGCTAACTTCCACTGGATGCTTACTTTTGTGTTTTCTATTATTATCATTTTATCTTATTTCTATATTTGAAATAATTTCAAATAGAATGTATGTGTGTGTGTGTGTGTGTGTGTGTGTGTGTGTGTGTGTTGTAAGTGAATTTTTGGTTGAAATGCATGTTGACAATAATAAATTTCATCCATGCAAGTATATATTTTTTTCTTACAATTTTGACGTATTATACATGTTTCCTGCGTTGGTAATTAAACCAGTCCTAAACAAAATGGTATTACCTTTGACTCACCCTATATTTACTTCTTTTTTTTAAAAATAAGTTTAAGAGGTACTGAGCACAATATCAACATTTGAGAGTAATGGAGCATTAGGATGATGGTCTTTAATTATAATCTTTCAGTGAAATCTTGCATTACATGGGGAAAAAAACTCAGAACTTGACAGGGTCATATCTTCTAAAGTAGACTAAACCCCTCACGAAATTCTTTGGTGAACTTAGGCAGGCATAGTAGATGTTTTGGAAAATGGTGTATTGGCTGCCTTCCCTGTCATACCTCATTGCCCGCCTGGGGCAATATTTGTTTTGCATGTAAGAAACCAACCACAGAAGTGATGTATGTCGAATCAACAAGCAACGGCCTCGCAATTTTCTAACTCTCCGTCTTGTCTGTCTGACAGTTAATTTACAAGGTAGACACACACCATTGTTTAACGGTCTAAAGGGGAGATAGGTAATCCTATACCAACAGACCCTATAATAGACTTGGACGAAGCTGTTTGAATCTCACATTGTTGCTAATACCCTTAGGAAAGGTATGAATCCAATTCTCCTCCAGTTATGGGCAAATAGGCAGGGTATTTGGGCTCTTTACCATGGCTAGGTAACCAAGTCTAAGGAGAGGAAAAAACCCTCTGAAATTCAACCTGTTAACCCCGCTAAGAAATTAACCTTGTGTCACATCCTGCTCGTGCGGAGGGATTGGTAATAAATATATATATATATATGGTGGGGGTATGTGTAGAGACATATACGTATAAAAGAGGTAATCCTATATAGACTTGTTAAAACAGCACTTATAATGTTAATTTTACAATTTTTAATGTTTCTAACACAGGGTTTTTTGAGGTTATTTTTTAAATGATTTGGACGGTCTCATTTTTTTTTGCAAGATGATAACGGTCGTACAATTAAGGAGCATAAGTATTAATATATAGAAGATATTTATCTTCACTGATCTACCAATTTCAATCTTTTTATTCAGCAGACTTATGAAACCTGGTGTAATGGTTACATTCTAAACTCGCAAACCATTGTTTTTCAGTCTTATTGCACATGTCCAGCTTGATATACATACTGACTTTGCACTGACCCCTCTGTCATTCAAGCGATAAAAGCATTGGTTTCAGTCGGATATCAGAAAAGGAAAGCCTGTTGTCCGAACAGTTGAGCAAATGGAACTCTCTTTGGATGGTGAATCAGGTTGCAATTCTTTTATTGCACAAGGATCCATTTTGCATAAAATGGAATAGAAGTCTTTGGTTAAGTGGTTAGAAATATTTTGTTTTCTTTTTTATCAAAATAAATTTTCATGAACCTATAAAAGAGTGAGAATTTTTATAGTAAATTTTAAGTATACTCCTCAGTTGTATGCAGTTGTTTAAGCGGAGCAATCGTCGGGTAGTGAAAAGATTTAAACAATTAAGTTTTTAGATATATGAAAGCAATGGTAGCAGACTTGTTCCCATATAATGAATATATACTAAAAACATATATAGATAAAAGATATGAAAACAACACATATGCTGTTAAAGTGAAAACATTTTATATCATATTCATATCTATATTGAACAATATTTGATTTATAAAATCATCTTCAGAGCTTGTTTTACTCCGGACTTAACAAGAGCGGAGACGAAAAATAATATGAAATCAAAACGAAAACATTGATGTTGCAAAAAGGTTATGCGGTAGTTTCAAAATATAGGAGCACATCCGCCACGCGTTTCCCGGTCAGCGACAATAATGTATATCTTATTGTAACAGTTTTTGAAAAAGAAGACATATTTCAAATCGTCATTAGACTAATTCTCTTTTTCAAACAGGATAAGTATTAACCCGTTTGACGGTAGGCTGCAACGGGTTTTTAGAAAAGAATTTTTATTTATTTTATTTCTCCACAGAGAGCGATTGTTAAACACAGATAGCAAAGGCATGGTCAGCCACAAATAGTTTATAAGTCATATGGAGGTCCGATCTCACTGGCAAGCTGAAGCGACAGTTCTTAAAGGCTGTGGTTGTTGTCGGTGCTGCTGTATGGCTGCACCATCTGGACCCTAACAAAGCGTCTTTGAGAATAAGCTGGATGGAGCTGCACAAGATGCTGCGTGCCAGTCTTGAATAAGTTGTGGAAACAGCACCCCCAAGGAAACAGCTGTACCGTCACTGCCCCCCATCCCAAACTATCCGAGTGAGACGGACAAGGCATACAGGACACTGCTGGAGAAGCAAGGATGAACTCATAAGCGACGTTCTCATGTGGAAGCCAACACATGGACATACAAGTGTGGGGCGCCCAGCAAGGACTACATTGACCAGTTATGTGAAGATGCTGGCTGCTTCGCAGAGGAGCTTCCAGGTGTGATGAATGATAGGGAGGTTGGCGAAAGATTGTCATGGATACCCGTGCTGTATGCGCGACATGATGATGATGATGATGATGATTGATATATAAAGTAAAAAGTATGAATGGTTGTAAGGTTTTTTGGGGGGATAATGTGAAAATTTAATTTTTTTAATTATTTATTTTATTATTTTTATAATAATTATAATATTTCATTTTATTATTTTTATAATATTAGCTATGAATATGAATAAATGTTTTCAACTTTAACAGCAATTGTGTGTTTTCATATCTTTTTATCTAACTTATCGCGTCGGATTCATTTCCTTTCTCTTAACTTAAAACATATATATCTATTATTCATCTATTTATCAACGCTCTATCACAGATATTGAGCACTGTGCTAATTATATTGTACATTAGCTTATACTGCCTCTTGTGGGTGTGTCTACACACAGCTGCCCTTTATAATGTATAGATAAATAGATATATGAGACAAAAAAAAAAAACTAACAATGAAATGGTTTTTGAACAGCACTGCACCACTTCAAGCAAGTAATTAATTACTGAAAAATACTTAGTAGACGCACCCACACTTGTCATTTTCGCAATCGCTTGGACACTAGTGACCGATTTTTTTAAGCGAGTCTATAATCAGCCGAGTTAAAAGTCCTCCATACTTGATCACCAGCCTGTTCGCTAGGCCGACACCCGACGTCCGTTTTCTGGACCCCCGGGCTCGAAATGATTTACGGCTATCAAGATGCCCAACAGGGACACAAAAACACATTGACACCATTGAAACATTGATCATAAAAAAAAACGTCTAACCCGTCTAATGATTACAAGTGAGCCTAATCAGGTGTTGGGAAAGATCGTTTGAACCTTTTTAAGCCTGAAAGGTATTTACAAAGGCAACTGGTTGGTTTGTTTTTTCTTATATGATATGAGAGTACCGAAAAGTTCTGGTTCACATCACAATGTTGGTTAGTTGTTTTGTTTTGTGGCATACCAGTCCTTTTCGGGTTATTTAAAGTCATCTCTCTGTGCGTCTGACACTGGTATTTTTTATCTCTGTTCATTTATCTGTTAACCTATCAATCAATCAATCAATCTATCTACACCAGTCTAGTTTGTTAATACTATCTGTCTATTTATCTCTGTTCGCATCTATCTATCTATCTATCTATCTATCTATTCCCATCTATCTATCTATCTATCTATCTATCTATCTATCTATCTCAGTCTGTTCATATCTTCATCTATCTATCTATCTATCTATCTATCTAGTTTAATTAATATGTATCTGTCTATTTATCTCTGTTCGCATCTCTATCTATCTATCTATCTATCTATCTATTCCCGTCTATCTATCTATCTATCTATCTATCTATCTCAGTCTGTTCATATCTATCTATCTATCTATCTATCTATCTTATCCGTCTATCTATCTATCTATCTATCTATCTATCTATCTCAGTCTGTTTCATATCTATCTATCTATCTATCTATCTATTCCCGTCTATCTATCTATCTATCTATCTATCTATCTACTATCTATCTATCTCTAGTCTGTTCATATCTATCTATCTATCTATCCCCGTCTATCTATCTATCTATCTATCTATCTATCTATCTCAGTCTGTTCATATCTATCTATCTATCTATCTATCTATCTATCTATCTATCTCAGTCTGTTCATATCTATCTATCTATCTATCTATCTAGTTTATCAATATGTATCTGTCTATTTATCTCTGTTCGCATCTATCTATCTATCTATCTATCTATCTATTCCCGTCTATCTATCTATCTATCTATCTATCTCAGTCTGTTCATATCTATCTATCTATCTATCTATCTACATCAGTCAATCAATCTATCTCAGTCTATTTATATCTATTTATCTATGTTCATTGAAACATTGATCATAACAAAAAATCACTTTTTTGTTTTATGGTTGTATTAACCTGTCTAATGATTACAAGTGAGCCTAATCAGGTGTTGGGAAAAAATGTCGAACTCTTTTGAACCGGAAACGCGCGCATCCCTCTTTTTATATTTCTCCTACTCCTTTCTTACATATTTTTCTATGTAGCATGTCCTTTTTTCATTTTCTCTCTCTGATAAAAACGGAATGGTCCCATTATTTAGCTGAGTGTGAAGACACTCATAAGAAATAAGAATTCGGCGAAGAATTTTACATTTTCCATTTCATCTTTGACGATTATTTTAACCAGAGGATGCTGCAAGATGAATACGGTCGTACTTTTAAAGAACATAAGTATTGATTTATAGATACTTTTTCATAATTTCCCCCCCCCCAAAAAAAAACCACCAAAAACAAAACAAAACAAACAAACCAAAAACAACGGAAATGTATACATGATATCTTTACATATATAAAGGATAGTTGATGTATGTATGTATGTATGTATGTATGTATGTGGGAGAATATGTGCTTTAATTGAAGTCGAACTTAATTTTATCAAGTCAATCTCTGTATGTACATTTCGGCCTGTTAGAGATTGAAATGTACATACAGAGACTGATTTTTCTCGATTTGTTTAGCCTTACATTAAATAGGTAAATCCCGCCTAATTAATTATTAATGAATTAACTTTCATTAAATTAGGTTCGACTTCATTAAGCACATATTCTCCCAAATATTGTCGGCTGAAAATAGCCATATCACAAACATCGTATGTTTGTTTACTTCATGTATGTATGTATGTATGTCCAGATGGAGATACAAAAATTAACAACAAATTAACCATAGTATTATCTGCATTATTCGGACTACTGTCCTCATCTTCATTGTGTTCTGTACAATGTTTCGGTCGATATGCCCTCCGGCCTATTCGGGTATTTCTTAAATGTATGTGTGTGTGCGCGTCTGTGTGTTTGAGAGAGGTTTCACGTGAGTCTGTTCGTGTGTATTTATATATGTGTGTGTTGTGCGTGTGTTGTATGTGTGTGTTCTCGTATATACATGTGTGGGTGTGCGTAACTTTTGTATGCGTGGTGGTATGTTTTCAATCTAATGATTTGATCGGGTGGGTAATTCACTGGGAATTGTGCAAGCAACTAAAATTTGATCACTTGACTGATGAAAAAATATATCTTGCAAAATGTTTGAGAAGATACATGGGAAGGCACACAGAACGCCCTTAAACCTATCTACAGCTAAAATTCCAATTAAATTGTTATCCAGAAAAAAGGCACCACCTAGCGTGATTCTTATTAGCACAATACTATTTAATATTATGTGCATTATTCGGACTATTGTCCCCATCTTCATTGTTATTTGTACAACGTTTCGGCCGATATACCCTCCGGCCTTCTTCAGGTATTTCTTGTCGGACTCGGAACCTTCTTTTCGGAACTCGGGACTTTCTTGTCGTAGTCAGGAACTCTGGTCGTAATCGGGAGCCATCACGGAATTGGACTCTGCCTAGTGGATAAGTAAGTTTAGGTTAAGACAGTTCTAATGACAGTTATCTCTGGATTCCAGGTTCAATCCTAGACCGGCGGCAAGTAATTAACATAGCACTCCCCAGCTATGGTTAGCGGAATGAGAACAGGATACCCCGTGGACTAAATACAGGGTTAAATTCGAAGTTCCATGATGGCATGACAAGAAAGTTCCCGAGTTCGAAAAGAAGGTTCCGAGTCTGATAGGTTCCGAGTCCGACAAAAATACCTGAAGAAGGCCGGAGGGCACATCGGCTGAAACATTGTACAGATAACATATGAAGATGGGAACAATAGTCCGAATATTGCAGATAATACTAATCATCAAGCCTCATCTCAAACATTCAGAGACAAAGTAACCATATATACACATTAAATATCACCAGTTCTTACTTTTTATACAAAACGTATGAAGATTTGATTTATAATCGAAGATATTTAAAGATTGAAATATACATAGAAATAGCATTGAATTCTACTTAAAAATCTCCAGCATTTGTAAATTTCCAAAGTAAGCAATAAATATACCAGGGTTTCCCTTTTACCTTTACCCAGACGATGCTGGGTAGCTGCTCCTAGTACATATATATAAGAGCAGTTGGTGGGTATGTATGTATGTATGTATGTATGTATGTAGTCAGATGAAATTATGAAAATAAAACAATTAACGACAAAGATATATATATATATATATATATATATATATAATATGAGGTGAGATAAAAGGAAGAATGATGGACTCAAACAGTCCAAGTGGGGGAGAAATATTTCGTCCTTCTGACGCGAAGGACTTCCTCAGTCTATCTGAGTCTTTATTCAAAGCAAAATACGTACATTTGTGTTTATAGAAGAGAAAGTGAGTTAGTAGTGGAATTGAGGGTGGGGAGGTTAGGGAAAAATTGATGAAAATGAAAATAACATGATATAAAGTGGGAGCTGGGGAAGTCCTTCGCGTCAGAAGGACGAAATATTTCTCGCCCACTTGGACTTGTTTTGGGTCATCATTTTTGTTCATTCTTCCTTTTACCTCGCCTGCATATTGTTGGATTTTACTCCAACCCTTTTATCTCCTATATATATATATATATATATATATATATATATATATATATATAATAGTAATACACAGACACGTGTCTCGAAGTATCGCTTCTCATCAGTGTTGTTATACATTAACAGCTACCCCTTGCCCGGTTCGAGACCCGAATGAACTTTCGTTCGCCAATCCTGTACGGCCAGAGGCAGCTGTCAAATATAGGAGAATATTTAATTGCTACATTTCTAGCGGAAATGAATTCACTAGAGGCCTCAAACATTTTGTAAACAAAGCGAGGTTTAGCTACACGCCAGAAACGGTGAATCTGCAATTAAATCCCTATTTAAAGTACTCGACCAAAGTGGGAGTATATATATATTAAATAAGTAATCCACAGACACGTGTTTCGAAGTATCACTTTTCATCAGTGTGGTTATATATAATATATATATATATATATATATATATATATATAATATATCAACGGTCCCTGCTTTTTGTGTAAAAAGTATGAAGATTGATTTATATTTGGTGGTAGTTGAGAATCAAATATACATAGAAATAGCATTGAAATTCTACTTAAAAATATCCAGCATTTGTAAATCTCAAAAGTAAAAAAAAATCAATACACTAGTTTTTTTTTCCAAAAACCCCATCTACCCAGGTGACGCTAGGTAGCCACTTCTAGTCAGATATAAAATCTCAACGAAAAGCAACATGGTCCTCGAATTAAAAAAAAGAACAAAACATGGCGATGTCTACAGACAAAATTATAACTAGGCCACTAAAACTTTAAAAACAAAAAACAAAAAAAAAAAAACAAAAAAAAAAAACGGGAAAATAAATGAAATGAAGCAAGACGTCTACGCCCGATTAATGTGCCCACTTATAATACTACTTCACTGATTCAATTTAAAAGCAATTGACACGGAGTTTTTAAGATGAAGTTTGTGCTTCACGCGGCTACAAGCCTTACAGGTGGTTGAAAGATGCTTGTAAATATTTGCCATAGTTTTCATTCTATTCTACTTGTGAAAGGTTGAATCTCTTCCTTTCACTCGACTGTTACGGAGTATTGTCGGCCATTTACAAGGCATCTGGTTGCTTGTTTTTTTTCTTTTCTTATATGATAAGAGGAGTGCCGAAAAGTACTTGGTCACACCAACAAATGTGTGTTGGTGGTTTTGTTTGGCGGCATATCAACATTTCAGGTCAGTTAAAGTCATCTGTCTGTGCGTATACAATCTCTGTTCATATCTATCTATCTATCTATCTATCCCCTCTCTCTTTCTCTCTCTTTCTCTTTCTTTCTCTTTCTTTCTTTCTCTCTCTCTCTCTTCTCCTCTCTCTCTCTCTCTCTCTCTATCTATCTCTCTATCTATCTATCCCGTGTGTTTATATCTATCTATCTATCCCCGCGTCTTCATATCTATCTATCTATCTATCTATCTATCTATCTATCTATCCCCGCGTCTTCATATCTATCTATCTATTATCTATCTATCTATCTATCTATCTATCCCCGCGTCTTCATATCTATCTATCTATCTATTTATATATCTATCTATCTATCTCCGCGTCTTCATATCTATCTATCTATCTATCTATCTATCTATCATCTATCCCCGCGTGTTCATTACTTATCTATCTATCTATCTATCCCCGCCTGTTCATATCTATCTATCTATCTATCTATCTATCTCAGTGTTCAGATCTATCTATCCATTTACCCCGTGTGTTTATATCTATATATCTATCTATCTAAAATCAATCTGTTCAGATCTATCTATCTATCTATCTATCTATCTATTTATTTATTTATTTATTTATCTACAATCAGTCTATTCATATCTATCAATCAATAAATCTGTCTACCCCAGTCTATAAATCTTTGTATCAGTCGATTCATATCTATCTATCTATCCCTGTTCATATCTATCTATCTATCAATCTATCTACCTATCTATCTATCTATCTATCTACCTCCGTGTATTTCTATCTCTATCTCTCTCTCCCTCTCCCCTCTCTCTCTCTCTATATAATATATGTAATGTGTGTGGGTGTTTGTGTGTGTGTGTGTGTGTTGGTGTGTGTGTGTTTGTGTGTGTGTGTATGTGTATGGGTGTGATTGTATGGTTCACCCAACCCCTCCATACGACCAGGATGCAACACAACGTCAAATTGAAAGCAAATTTAGCGGGTTTCAATCAAATTTTTCCAACGCCTAGACCGATTCCCTACCAGGTTAAAGATCGCAGTCTGCCCTACTATTTACTCATAGCTGGACCCTCACCAACAGATAGAGTCATGTCAATGACACCTCTTATTTGAAAGGGGTCTTAATCCTTTGCAAGGAGAACGGTAGAATATTCTTACCTCCACCAACAAGGAATCGCGTTATCAATGTTTATATTTTTGTGTGGTTGTTTCTGAAGAGCTTTCTTTTTTGCACAGTTATATGATATCAAATATTCCAATCAAATGTGAATAATTTGTACACAGCTGTATGGTTTCAAGTGTTTCTATCTAATACAAATAATAATATGGTTTCAAGTAATTATCTATATATTAATAGTCTTGTTCCTTAATCTATCACGTTCAACCGTTATCACTTGCAAGACCCTCTGGTTAAAAATGAACCGTCCAAATCCTCCAAGATTAAGTGTAAAAATGTAAATCCTGATTATCTGGTGTTACTTCAGGATACAAAAACAGTTCCACTTTCCCAATAGTTCCCTCGTTTTTTTATTTTTTTTATTTTTATTTTCCATATCTATTCGACCTCATAATTTGTAAACACCCGTCTCAGACTCTATATTGATACACACAAACGTCACACTGAAATCCGTGTACATCTATATATTTACCAACCCCTACACACGAACAGGATGTGACACACGGTCATATTCTTGAGCGGAGTTTAACAGGTTTGAATTCACAGTTTTCATTCTCCTAGATTGGTTACCTAGCCAAGGTTAAAGAGCCCAGTCTGCCTAACTATTTACCCATAGCCGGAAGGTAATAGTAGGGTTTGTACATTTCTCAAGGGAATCAGCGCTATGTGCTATGTAAACAGCCTCGTCCAGGATTTGAAACACGTCTCGTCGTGTCGATTTCCCCCGATGGTAGCCATTATACGTGCCTTCCTGTCCATGTACATATTTGATCCCAGCCCCTCGGGTTGGAGGTCTAGTGACTTCGGCGCTGGAGCTTACAAGCTAATAGCGTCGATCCCAGGGGGTTATACCCCCAGGCAATACCTGCCCCTTGATTTAAAGGGACAGTGTTGGATTTATTGCCAGTGCCTGAGGCGTACACTTGTGGAGGAATACCGACGGGTTCAACGCATTTTTTGAAACCGCTACCCATTAGTCACGGCTTGTGGGTGGTCTCACATAAATAGGGCCTCGTACACGTTTGGTACGTGGTAATTTCATACATTCGCTTATAGGTGTGTACGTATTTTTACACACACAGTAATCTACAGTAAAAAAAAAACTCTGAAAAGAACTGTCTGTACCCAATTTACACACAGTATCTACAGTTGAACACTCTCAGGAGAAGATGCTGTTGTGTTTACCACAATATTACACACACGGTAATCTACAGCTACACCCTCTCAGAGAGGAACGTTCTGTGCCTAATATTATACACAGTAATTACAGCTATACACACTGCAGAGAAAAATGTACTGCTGTATGTACCCAATGTTACACACGATAATCTACAGCTACATACTCTCAAAGAAGAGGGTGCTGCTGTGTTTCTTAATGTTACACACAGTAATCTACAGCTACACACTCTCTGACAAAAGACGCTGTTGTGTGTACCCAATGTTATACACAGTAATCTACAGTTACACACTTTCAGAGAAGAAGGTGCTGCTGTGTGTACCCAATGTTACACAAACGGTAATCTACAGCTACACACTCTATTAACGAACATGTGCTGCTGTGTTCTTAATGTTACACACAGTAATCTACAGCTACACACTCTCTGACAAAAGACGCTGTTGTGTGTACCACATGTAACACAGTAATCTACAGCTACACACTTTCAAAAAAGTGTCTGCTGTGTGTACCAATGTTACACAAACGGTAATCTACAGCTACACACTCTCTGACAAAAGAGCTGTTGTGTGTACCAATGTTAACACAGTAATCTACAGTACACACTTCAGAAAAATGTGGCTGTGTGTACGTCAATGTACACAAACGGTAATCTACAGTTACACACTCTCTAACAACATGTGCTGCTGTGTGTACCAATGTTACACACAGTAATCTACAGCTACACACTCTCTGACAAAAGTGCTGCTGTGTGTACCAATGTTACACACGTAATCTACAGCTACACACTCTCTAACAATGTGCTGCTGTGTATACCCAATGTTCACACAGTAATCTACAGCTACACACTCTCTGACAAAATGTGCTGCTGTGTGTACTCAATGTCACACAAACGTAATCTACAGCTACACACTCTCTGCAAATGTGCTGCTGTGTGTACTCAATGTCACACAAACGGTAATCTACAGCTACACACACTCTGACAAAATGTGCTGCTGTGTGTACCAATGTCACACAAACGTAATCTACAGCTACACACACTCTCTGAAAAATGTGCTGCTGTGTGTACTCAATGTCACACAAACGGTAATCTAACAGCTACACACACTCTGACAAAATGTGCTGCTGTGTGTACTCATGTCACACAACGGTAATCTACAGCTACACACTCTGACAAAATGTGCTGCTGTGTTACTCAATGTCACACAAACGGTAATCACAGCTACACACTACTCTGACAAAATGTGCTGCTGTGTGTACTCAATGTCACACAAACGGTAATCTACAGCTACAACACTCTCTGACAAAATGTGCTGCTTGTGTGTACTCAATGTCACACAAACGGTAATCTACAGCTACACACTCTCTGACAGAATGTGCTGCTGTGTGTACTCAAATGTCACACAAACGGTAATCTACACTACACACTCTGACAAAATGTGCTGCTGTGTGTACTCAATGTCACACAACGGTAATCTACAGCTACACACTCTCTGACAAAAATGTGCTGTCTGTGTGTACTCAATGTCACACAAACGGTAAATCTACAGCTAACACACTCTCTGCAAAATGTGCTGTGTGTGTACTCAATGTCACACAACGGTAATCTACAGCTACAACACTCTCTGACAAATGTGCTGCTGTGTGTACTCAATGTCAACACAAACGGTAATCTACAGCTACCACACTCTCTGACAAAATGTGCTGCTGTGTGTACTCAATGTCACACAAACGGTAACTACAGCTACACACTCTCTGACAAAATGTGCTGCTGTGTGTACTCAATGTCACACAAACGGTAATCTACAGCTACACACTCTCTGACAAAATGTGCTGCTGTGTGTACTCAATGACACAAACGTAATCTACAGCTACACACTCTCTGACAAATGTGCTGCTGTGTGTACTCAATGTCACACAAACGGTAATCTACAGCTACACACTCTTGACAAAATGTCTGCTGTGTGTACTCAATGTCACACAAACGGTAATCTACAGCTACACACTCTCTGACAAAAATGTGCTGCTGTGTGTACTCAATGTCACACAACGGTAATCTACAGCTACACACTCTCTGACAAAATGTTGCTGCTGTGTTGTACTCAATGTCACAACAAACGGTAATCTACAGCTACACACTCTCTGACAAAATGTGCTGCTGTGTGTACCTCAATGTTCACACAAAACGGTAATCTACAGCTACACACTCTCTGCAAAAATGTGCTGCTGTGTGGTACTCAATGTCACACAAACGGTAATCTACAGCTACACACTCTGACAAAATGTGCTGCTGTGTGTACTCAATGTCACACAAACGGTAATCTACAGCTACACACAACTCTCTGACAAAATGTTGCTGCTGTGTGTACTCAATGTCACACAAACGGTAATCTTACAGCTACACACTCTCTGACAAAATGTGCTGCTGTGTGTACTCAATGTCACACAAAGTAATCTACAGCTACACACTCTCTGACAAAATGTGCTGTGTGTGTACTCAATGTCAGCACAACGGTAATCTACAGCTACACACTCTCTGACAAAATGTGCTGCTGTGTGTACTCACAGCAGCATCACGTTTTGTCAGAGAGTGTGTAGCTGTAGATTACCGTTTGTGTGACATTGAGTACACACAGTGGCAGACACTATTTTGTCAGAGAGTGTGGTAGCTGTAGATTACCGTTGTGTGACATTGGGTACACACAGAGCACATTTTTCAAGAGTGTGTAGCTGTAGATTACCGTTTGTGTGACATTGAGTACACACAGCAGCACATTTGTAGAGTGTGTAGCTGTGATTACCGTTTGTGACATTGGAGTACACACAGCAGCACTTTTGTCAGAGAGTGTGTACGCTGTAGATTACCGTTTGTGTGACATTGAGTAACACAGCAGCACATTTTGTCAGAGAGTGTGTGCTGTAGATTACGTTTTGTGTGACATTGAGACACACAGCAGCACATTTTGTCAGAGAGTGTGTGCTGTAGATTACCGTTTTGTTGACATTGAGTAAACACACAGCCAGCACATTTTGTCAGAGAGTGTGTAGCTGTAGATTATCCGTTTGTGTGACATTGAGTACACACAGCGCACATTTTGTCAGAGAGTGTGTAGCTGTAGATTACCGTTTGTGTGACCATTGGAGTACACACAGCAGCACATTTTGTCAGAGAGTGTGTAGCTGTAGATTACCGTTGTGTGACATTGAGTACACACAGCAGCAACATTTTGTCAGAGAGTGTGTAGCTGTAGATTACCGTTTGTGTACATTGAGTACACACAGCAAGCACATTTTGTAGAGAGTGTGTAGCTGTAGATTACCGTTTGTGTGACATTGAGTACACACAGTAGCACACTTTTGTCAGAGAGTGTGTAGCTGTAGATTACCGTTGTGTGACATTGAGTACACACAGCAGCACATTTTGTCAGAGAGTGTGTAGCTGTAGATTACCGTTTGTGTGACATTGGTACACACAGCAGCACATGTTTGTAGAGAGTGTGTAGCTGTAGATTACGTTTGTGTGACATTGAGTACACACAGAGCACCATTTTGTCAGAGAGTGTGTAGCTGTAGATTACCGTTTGTGTGACATTGAGTACAACACAGCAGCACCATTTTGTCAGAGAGTGTGTAGCTGTAGATTACCGTGTGTGAATTGAGTACACACAGCAGCACATTTGTTCAGAGAGTGTGTAGCGCTGTAGATTACCGTTTGTGTGAATTGAGTACACACAGCAGCACATTTGTCAGAGAGTGTGTAGCTGTAGATTACCGTTTGTGTGACATTGAGTACACACAGCAGCACATTTTGTCAGAGTGTGTAGCTGTAGATTACCGTTTGTGTGACATTGGGTACACACAGCAGCACATTTTGTAGAGTGTGTAGCTGTAGATTACCGTTTGTGTGACATTGAGTTACACACAGCAGCACATGTTTGGTCAGAGTGTGTAGCTGTAGATTACCGTTTGTGTGACATTGAGTACACACAGCAGCACTTTTGTCAGAGAGTGTGTAGCTTGTAGATTACCGTGTGTGAACATTGGTACACACAGCAGCACATTGTTAGAGAGTGTGTAGCTGTAGATTACGTTTGTGTACATTGGTACACACAGCAGCACATTTTGTAGAGAGTGTGTAGCTGTAGATTACCGTTTGTGTGACATTGAGTAACACACAGCAGCACATTTTGTCAGAGAGTGTGTAGCTGTAGATTACTGTGTGTACATTGTATACACAGCAGCACATGTTGTTAGAGAGTGTGTAGCTGTAGATTACTGTGTGTAACATTGGGTACACACAGCAGCACATTGTTGTCAGAGAGTGTGTAGCTGTAGATTACTGTGTGTAACATTGGGTACACAGCAAGCACATTTTGTAGAGAGTGTGTACTGTAGATTACCGTTTGTGTGACATTGAATACACACAGCTGCATAATTCCCCTTTTTCGAGAGTGTGTAGATGTAGAGTTACTGTGTTAACATTGGTACACACAGCAGCACATGTTGTTGTCAGAGAGTGTGTAGCTGTAGATTACCGTTTGTGTCATTGGGTACACCAGCAGCACATGTGTCTTGAGAGTGTGTAGACTGTAGATTACTGTGTTACATTGGTACACACAGACAGCTCTTTTGTCAGAGGTGTGTAGCTGTAGATTACTTGTGTGTAACATTGAAGAACACACGCAGCACATGTTGTTAAGAGTGTGTAGCTGTAGATTACTGTTGTGTAACATTGGGTACACACAGCAGCACTCTTTCTGAACAGTGCGTGTAGTGTAGATTACTGTGTACATTGGTACACAGTCAACTCAGCAGTCATTTTGCAGGGTGTGTAGCTGTAGATTTACTGTGTTAACATTGAGACAACACAGCAGCAGCCTTTCGAGAGTTGTAGCTGTGATTATCGTGGTGTAGACATTGGGTACATACAGCAGTACAGTTTTTCCGCAGATGTGTATAGCTGTAGATTTACTGTGTATAATATAGGCACAGAACGTTCCTCTCTGAGAGGGTGTAGCTGTAGATTACCGTGTGTGGTAATATTGGGTAAACACAACAGTCATCTTCTTCTCTGAGAAGTGGTTCAACTGTAGAATAACTGTGTGTAATATTGGGTACAGACAGTTTCTTTTCAGAGTTTTTTTTTAACTGTAGAATTACTGTGTTGTGTAAAATACGTACACACCTATAACGAATGTATGAAATTTACCACGTACCAAACGTGTACGAGCCTTATTTATGTGAGACAACCCACAAGCCGTGACTAATGGGTATGCTGGGTTCAAAAAATCGTTGAACCCGTCGGTATTCCTCCACAAGGGTAACGCCTCAGGCACTGGGCAATAAATCCAACACTGTCCCTAAATCAAGGGCAGGTTATTGCCTGGGGGTTAACCCGCCTGGGATCGACGCTATTCAGCTTGTAAAGCTCCAGCGCCGAAGTCACTAGAGCCTCNTTGCCTTGTGTCGCATCCTGCTCGTGCGGAGGGGTTGGTAAATATATATACACACAAATACCTCCTTGCTAACAAGTACACCACACGAAGTTCACAGACTTTTCTGTCTTATCTGTTTTACTATTTTAACTTTTTTTCATTTTTGCCCGCCTCTCGATTGTCTCTTCCCTTTCTTTTCTTTATTCCTGCATTTTTTTTTTGTTTTCTTTCATTTTGTAAATCTTTTTTTGTTTTTCTTCTTCTCTTTCCTTTCATATAATACGCCCCCCCTCCTCTGTCCAAACGACCAACAATTCGTTTCGTTAATCCTGTCCCAATGCAAGTTGGGGGGGGGATAAAGTAAATTACTAAGATAAACATATATGGCGACGACGAAAATAATGACTGAAAAGACAAATAAAGAGAGGGGTAAATTGAGAGAGAGGGGGGGGAAAGAAGGGAAGAGAGAAGGGGAAAAGGGGATAGAGAATGAGAGAGAGATGGGGAGGAAGAAGGAGAGAAAGATGAAGAGGAGAGAAGGGGACGAGGAGAGAGAAGGGGAGAGAGGAGAGAAAAGAAAGAGAGAGAGAGAGTGGGGAGAGAAAATAAGAGAGAGATGGGGGAGAATGACAGAAACAGAGGGAGAGAGGATAACGAGAGAATAAGATAGAGAGGATGAGAGAGAGAGGGGAGGGAGGAGTTTGAAGGGGAGTGAGGAGGGAGTGAGGCTGGCAGAGGAAGAGAGAGAATGAGAGAGATGAAGAGAGATGAAGAGAAAGATGAGAGAGGGGAGAAAGAAGTAGAGAAGGAGTGAGGGAGGAAATGAGAAAGAGAGAGAGAGAGGGGAGAGAGGAGAGGGAGATAGAATGAAAGAAATAAGAGAGAAAAAGAGAGAGGAGAGGGAGGGAAGGAGAGAGAATGTGAGAGAATGAGAGAGAAGGGGGGGAGAGAAAATGAGAAAGAAATAGAGAGGTGGAGAATGAGAAAGAGGGAGGGAAAATGAGAAGATAGAGAATAGAGAGAAAAAGAGAGAATGAGAGAGAGAGAGAAAGATGGGAGAATGAGAAAGAGATAGAGTTAGAGAGAGAGAGTTAGTGAGTTAGAGAGAGAGAGAGAGTTAGAGAGGTTAGAGATAGAGAGAGAGAGAGTTGAAGAGAGAAAGGGGGACTGAGAAAAAGAGAGAGAGTTAAAGAGTTAGAGAGAGAGTTAGAGAGAGAGAGTTAGAGAGAGAGAGGGGAATGAGAGAAAGAGAGAGTTGAGAGAGAGAGTTAGTGAGTTAGAGAGAGAGTTGTAGAGAGTTAGAGATAGAGAGAGAGTTAGAGAGTAGAGATAGAGAGAGAGAGAGAGTTAGAGTGAGAGAGGGGGCTGAGAAAGAGAAGAGAGAGTTAAAGAGTTAGGGAGAGAGTTAGAGAGAGAGAGAGAGAGGAGAGAGAGAAAGAGAGATAGACTAACAAAAAATTATTCTATTCACCTGAAATATTGTTACTTTAGCCAGTGGACTCACTACTGGGCTAGTGTATGTACTCAGAATAGAGAGTGGCATATACTAGTATATATATATATATATATATATAATATATATATATATAAAGGCATATGAGTGAGGAGTGGTCGGGTTAGGAAGTGAGGTAGACGGCCATGTGAGCCTAAGGGAATGTCTACCCCTAGCCGCAGGGGGAAAAAGCCAGTCGTCAACCATCCACAGAGCTCCATTTGTGTTTGTGATTCGTTAATTCAACCTGCGACGTTCGTTATCTTATCAAAGAGTGAGGGACAAGTGTCCAAGGTGCGTCTTGGCGCAGACATTAAAGCACTACTTCCGCTCTGACAGTGTGCAAACTTTGATTACTGCATGTGTAACATTGAGCACAGACTGCAGCACCTTCCTCTCTGAGAGTGTGTAGCTGTAGATTACTGTGTGTAACATTGGGTACAGACTGTAGCTCCGGTTTTCTCTGAGTGTGTAGCTATAGATTACCGTTTGGTGTAACATTGGGTACACACAGCAGCACAATATTGTTAGAGAGTGTGTAGCTGTAGATTTACCGTTTGTGTGACATTGAGTACACACAGCAGCACCTTTGTCAGAGAGTGTGTAGCTGTAGATTACCGTTGTGTGACATTGAGTACACACAGAGCACCTTTGTCAGAGAGTGTGTAGCATGTAGATTACCTTGTGTGTAACATTGGTACACAACAGAGCACTTTGTCAGAGAGTGTGTAGCTGTAAGATTACCGTTTGTGTGACATTGAGTACACACAGTAGCACTTTTGTCAGAGAGTGTGTAGCTGTAGATTACCGTTTATTGTGACATGAGTACACACAGAGACCTTTTGTCAGAGGTGTGTAGCTTGTAGATTACCGTTTGTGTACATTGAGTACACACAGCAGCACATTTTGTCAGAGAGTGTGTAGCTGTAGATTACCGTTTGTGTGACATTGAGTACACACAGCAGCACATTTTGTCAGAGAGTGTGTAGCTTTAGATTACCGTTTGTGTAGACATTGGTACACACAGCAGCACATTTTGTCAGAGAGTGTGTAGCTGTAGATACCGTTTGTGTGACATTGAGTACACACAGAGCACATTTTGTCAGAGAGTGTGTAGCTGTAGATTACCGTTTGTGTGACATTGAGTACACACAGCAGCACATTTTGTCAGAGAGTGTGTAGCTGTAGATTACCGTTTGTGTGACATTGAGTACACACAGCAGCACTTTTGTCAGAGAGTGTGTAGCTGTAGATTACCGTTTGTGTGACATTGAGTACACACAGAGCACCTTTTGTCAGAGAGTGTGTAGCTGTAGATTACCGTTTGTGTGACATTGAGTACACACAGCAGCACTTTTGTCAGAGAGTGTGTAGCTGTAGATTACCGTTTGTGTGACATTGGTACACACAGAGCACCATGTTGTAGAGAGTGTGTAGCTGTAGATTACCTGTGTGACATTGAGTACACACAGCAGCACATGTTGTAGAGAGTGTGTAGCTGTAGATTACCTTTGTGTGACATTGAGTACACACAGCAGCACTTTGTCAGAGAGTGTGTAGCTGTAGATTACCGTTTGTGTGACATTGAGTACACACAGCAGCACATTTTGTCAGAGAGTGTGTAGCTGTAGATTACGTTTGGTGACATTGGTACACACAGCAGCACATGTTTTGTAGAGAGTGTGTAGCTGTAGATTACCGTTTGTGTGACATTGAGTACACACAGCAGACACATTTTGTCAGAGAGTGTGTAGCTTTAGATTACCGTTTGTGTGACATTGAGTACACACAGCAGCACATTTTTGTCAGAGAGTGTGTAGCTGTAGATTACCGTTTGTGTGACATTGAGTACACACAGCAGCACATTTTGTCAGAGAGTGTGAGCTGTTAGATTACCGTTGTGTGACATTGAGTACACACAGCAGCACATTTTGTCAGAGAGTGTGTAGCTGTAGAATTACCGTTGTGTGACATTGATACACACAGCAGCACATTTTGTCAGAGAGTGTGTAGCTGTAGATTACCGTTTGTGTGACATTGGTACACACAGCAGCACATTTTGTCAGAGAGTGTGTAGCTGTAGATTACCGTTGTGTGACATTGAGTACACACAGAGCACCTTTTGTCAGAGAGTGTGTAGCTGTAGATTACCGTTTGTGTGACATTGAGTACACACAGCAGCACATTTTTAGAGAGTGTGTAGCTGTAGATTACGTTTGTGTGACATTGAGTACACACAGAGCACCTTTTGTCAGAGAGTGTGTAGCTGTAGATTACCGTGTGTACATTGAGTACACACCAGAGCACCTTTGTCAGAGAGTGTGTAGCTGTAGATTACCGTTTGTGTGACATTGAGTACACACAGCAGCACATTTGTCAGAGAGTGTGTAGCTGTAGATTACCGTTTGGTGACAATTGGTACACACAGCAGCACATTTGTTAGAGAGTGTGTAGCTGTAGATTACCGTTTGTGTGACATTGGTACACACAGCAGCACATTTTGTCAGAGAGTGTGTAGCTGTAGATTACTGTTTGTGTAACATTGGTAACACAGAGCACATTTTGTCAGAGATGTGTAGCTGTAGATTACCGTTTGTGTGACATTGGTACACACAGCAGCCACATTTTGTCAAGAGTGTGTGTAGCTGTAGATTACCGTGTGTGACATTGAGTACACACAGCAGCACATTTTGTCAGAGAGTGTGTAGCTTTAATTACCGTTTGTATACATTGAGTACACACAGCAGCACATTTTCTAGAGAGGTGTGTAGCTGTAGATTACCGTTTGTGTGACATTGGTACACACAGCAGCACATTTTTGTCAGAGAGTGTGTAGCTGTAGATTACCGTTTGTGTGACATTGAGTACACACACAGCCACATTTTGTCAGAGAGTGTGTTAGCTGTAGATTACGTTGTGTGACATTGAGTACGACAACAGCAATGTTGTAGAGAGTGTGTAGCTGTAGATTACCGTTTGTGTGACATTGAGTACAACAGCACACATTTTGTCAGAGAGTGTGTAGCTGTAGATTACCGTTTGTGTGACATTAATACACACAGCAGCACATTTTGTCAGAGAGTGTGTAGCTGTTAGATTCCGTTGTGTGACATTGGTACACACACACATCAGAGATGTGTAGCTGTAGATTACGCGTTTGTGACATTGAGTACAACAGCAGCACATTTTGTCAGAGAAGTGTAGCTGTAGATTACCGTTGTGTGACATAAAACACACAATTGAGAGGAGCTCACACACCGACAGTAAAACCACTTTTGTCAGAGAGTGCTGTAGCTGTAGATTACCTTTGTGTACATTGAGTACACACAGCACACATGTTGTCTAAGAGAGTGTGTAGCTGTAGATTACCGTTTTGTGTGACATGAGTCACAGCAGCAGCGTTGTCTAGAGTGTGTAGCTGCTATGATTCCTTTGTGACTAGTTAGTACACACAGCAGCACATTTTGTCAGAGATGTGTAGCTGTAGGATTACCGTTTTGTTGGACATTGAGTACACACAGCAGCACATTTTGTCAGAGATGTGTAGCTGTAGATTACCGTTTGTGTGACATTGAGTACACACAGCAGCACATTTGTCAGAGAGTGTGTAGCTGTAGATTACCGTTTGTGTGACATTGAGTACACAAGCAGCACATTTTGCAGAGTGTGTAGCTGTAGATTACCGTTTGTGTGACATTGATGTACACACACACATTGCAAGAGTGTGTAGCTGTAGATTTCGTTTGTGTGACATTGAGTACACACGCAGCACATTTTGTGCAGAGAGTGTGTAGCTGTAGATTACCTTGTGTAAAGTACACACAGCAGCACATTTTAAGAGTCTGTAGATTACCGTTTGTGACATTGGTACACAACAGCAGCACATTTTGTCAATGGAGAGTGTGTAGCTGAATACCGTTTGTGTGACATTGAACCAGCAGCCAGCATTTTGTCAGAGAGTGTGTAGCTGTAGATTACCGTTGTGTGACATTGAGTACACACAGCAGCACATTTTTCAGAGAGTGTGTAGCTGTAGATTACCGTTTGTGTGTAACATTGAGGTACACCAGCAGCATATTTGTTATGAAGTGTGTAGTGCTAGATTTACCGTTTGTGTGACATTGAGTATCACACAGCAGCACCTTTTGTTCAGAGAGGTGTACGCTGTAGATTACCGTGTGTGACTAGAGGTACACACAGCAGCACATTTGTCAGAGAAGTGTGAGCTGTAGATTACCTTGTGTGTGACATTGAGGTACACACAGCAGCACATTTTGTCAGAGAGTGTAAGATTACGTTGTGTGACATTGAAACACAGCAGCACATTTGTCATGAGTGTGTAGCTGTAGATTACGTTTTTGACAGATATATCTACAGCAGCACATTTGTCAGAGTGTGTAGTCTTATATTCTGTGTTATCTCTCTCTTTCAACCCGAGGGGCTGGGATCAAATATGTACATGGACAGGAAGGCACGTATAATGGCTACCATCGGGGGAAATCGACACGACGAGACGTGTTCAAATCCTGGACGAGGCTGTTTACATAGCACATAGCGCTGATTCCCTTGAGAAATGTACAAACCCTACTATATACCTTCCGGCTATGGGTAAATAGTAGGGCAGACTGGGCTCTTTAACCTTGGCTAGGTAACCAATCTAGGAGAATGAAAACTGTGAATTCAAACCTGTTAAACTCCGCTCAAGAATATGACCGTGTGTCACATCCTGTTCGTGTGTAGGGGTTGGTAAATATATAGATGTACACGGATTTCAGTGTGACGTTTGTGTGTATCAATATAGAGTCTGAGACGGGTGTTTACAAATTATGAGGTCGAATAGATATGGAAAATAAAAAATAAAAAAAATAAAAAAACGAGGGAACTATTGGGAAAGTGGAACTGTTTTTGTATCCTGAAGTAACACCAGATAATCAGGATTTACATTTTTACACTTAATCTTGGAGGATTTGGACGGTGTCATTTTTAACCAGAGGGTCTTGCAAGTTGATAACGGTTGATAGATTAAGGAACAAGACTATTAATATATAGATAATTACTTGAAACCATATTATTATTTGTATTAGATAGAAACACTTGAAACCATACAGCTGTGTACAAATTATTCACATTTGATTGGAATATTTGATATCATATAACTGTGCAAAAAAGAAAGCTCTTCAGAAACAACCACACAAAAATATAAACATATGATGAACGCGATTCCTTGTTGGTGGAGGTAAGAATATTCTACCCGTATCTCCTTGCAAAGGATTAAGACCCCTTTCAAATAAGAGGTGTCATTGACATGACTCTATCTGTTGGTGAGGGTCCAGCTATGAGTAAATAGTAGGGCAGACTGCGATCTTTAACCTTGGTAGGGGAATCGGTCTAGGCGTTGGAAAATTTTGATTGAAACCCGCTAAATTTTGCTTTCAATTTGACGTTGTGTTGCATCCTGGTCGTATGGAGGGGTTGGGTGAACCATACAATCACACCCATACACATACACACACACACAAACACACACACACACACACAACACACACACACAAACACCCACACACATACATATATATATATAGAGAGAGAGAGAGGGGGAGAGGGAGAGAGAGATAGAGATAGAAATACACGGAGGTAGATAGATAGATAGATAGATAGGTAGATAGATTGATAGATAGATAGATATGAACAGGGATAGATAGATAGATATGAATCGACTGATACAAAGATTTATAGACTGGGGTAGACAGATTTATTGATTGATAGATATGAATAGACTGATTGTAGATAAATAAATAAATAAATAAATAGATAGATAGATAGATAGATAGATAGATCTGAACAGATTGATTTAGATAGATAGATATATAGATATAAACACACGGGGGTAAATGGATAGATAGATCTGAACAGACTGAGATAGATAGATAGATAGATAGATAGATATGAACAGGCGGGGATAGATAGATAGATAGATAGATATGAACACGCGGGGATAGATAGATAGATAGATAGATAGATAGATAGATAGATAGACGCGGAGATAGATAGATAGATATATAAATAGATAGATAGATAGATATGAAGACGCGGGATAGATAGATAGATAGATAGATAGATAGATAGATAGATAGATAGATAGATAGATAGATAGATAGATAGATAGATAGATAGATATGAAGACGCGGGATAGATAGATAGATATAAACACACGGGATAGATAGATAGAGAGATAGATAGAGAGAGAGAGAGAGAGAGGAAGAGAGAGAGAGAGAAAGAAAGAAAGAGAAAGAAAGAGAAAGAGAGAGAAAGAGAGAGGGGGATAGATAGATAGATAGATAGATATGAACAGAGATTGTATACGCACAGACAGATGACTTTAACTGACCTGAAAGTGGTTGATATGCCGCCAAACAAAACCACCAACACACATTGTTGGTGTGACCAAGTACTTTTCGGCACTCCTCTTATCATATAAGAAAAAGAAAAAAAACAAGCAACCAGATGCCTTTGTAAATGGCCGACAATACTCCGTAACAGTCGAGTGAAAGGAAGAGATTCAACCTTTTCACAAGTAGAATAGAATGAAAACTATGGGCAAATATTTACAAGCATCTTTCAACCACCTGTAAGGCTTGTAGCCGCGTGGAAGCACAAGACTTCATCTTAAAAACTCCGTGTCAATTGCTTTTAAATTGGAATCAGTGAAGTAGTATTATAAGTGGGCACATTAATCGGGCGTAGACGTCTTGCTTCATTTCATTTATTTTCCCGTTTTTTTTTTGTTTTTTTTTTTTTTTTTGTTTTTAAAGTTTTTAGTGGCCTAGTTATAATTTTGTCTGTAGACATCGCCATGTTTTGTTCTTTTTTTAATTCGAGGACCATGTTGCTTTTCGTTGAGATTTTATATCTGACTAGAAGTGGCTACCTAGCGTCACCTGGGTAGATGGGGTTTTTGGAAAAAAAAACTAGTGTATTGATTTTTTTTTTACTTTTGAGATTTACAAATGCTGGATATTTTTAAGTAGAATTTCAATGCTATTTCTATGTATATTTTGATTCTCAACTACCACCAAATATAAATCAAATCTTCATACTTTTTACACAAAAAGCAGGGACCGTTGATATATATATATATATATATATATATATATATATATATATATATATAACCACACTGATGAAAAGTGATACTTCGAAACACGTGTCTGTGGATTACTTATTTAATATATATATACTCCCACTTTGGTCGAGTACTTTAAATAGGGATTTAATTGCAGATTCACCGTTCTGGCGTGTAGCTAAACCTCGCTTTGTTTACAAATGTTTGAGGCCTCTAGTGAATTCATTTCCGCTTAGAAATGTAGCAATTAAATATTCTCCTATATTTGACAGCTGCCTCTGGCCGTACAGGATTGGCGAACGAAAGTTCATTCGGGTCTCGAACCGGCAAGGGGTAGCTGTTAATGTATAACAACACTGATGAGAAGCGATACTTCGAGACACGTGTCTGTGGATTACTTATTATATTATATATATATATATATATATATATATATATATATATATGGAGATAAAAGGGTTGGAGTAAAATCCAACAATATGAGGCGAGGTAAAAGGAAGAATGAACAAAAATGATGACCCAAACAAGTCCAAGTGGCGGAGAAATATTTCGTCCTTCTGACGCGAAGGACTTCCCCAGCTCCCACTTTATATCATGTTATTTTCATTTCATCAATTCTTCCCTAACCTCCCCACCCCTCAATTCCACTACTAACTCACTTTCTCTTCTATAAACACAAATGTACGTATTTTGCTTTGAATAAAGACTCAGATAGACTGAGGAAGTCCTTCGCGTCAGAAGGACGAAATATTTCTCCCCCACTTGGACTTGTTTGAGTCATCATTCTTCCTTTTATCTCACCTCATATATATATATATATATATATATATATATATATATACTTTGTCGTTAATTGTTTTATTTTCATAATTTCATCTGGACATACATACATACATACATACATACATACATACCCACCAACTGCTCTTTATATATGTACTAGGAGCAGCTACCCAGCATCGTCTGGGTAAAGGTAAAAGGGAAACCCTGGTATATTTATTTGCTTACTTTGGAAATTTACAAATGCTGGAGATTTTTAAGTAGAATTTCAATGCTATTTCTATGTATATTTCAATCTTTAAATATCTTCGTATATAAATCAAATCTTCATACGTTTTGTATAAAAAGTAAGAACTGGTGATATTTAATGTGTATATATGGTTACTTTGTCTCTGAATGTTTGAGATGAGGCTTGATGATTAGTATTATCTGCAATATTCGGACTATTGTTCCCATCTTCATAGTTATCTGTACAATGTTTCAGCCGATGTGCCCTCCGGCCTTCTTCGGGTATTTTTGTCGGACTCGGGAACCTATTCAGACTCGGGAACCTTCTTTTCGAACTCGGGAACTTTCTTGTCATGCCATCATGGAACTTCGAATTTAACCCTGTATTTAGTCCACGGGGGTATCCTGTTCTCATTCCGCTAACCATAGCTGGGGAGGTGCTATGTTAATTACTGCCGCCGGTCAGGATTGAACCTGGAATCCAGAGATAACTGTCACTTAGAACTGTCTTAACCTAACTACCTTATCCACTAGGCCATGAGTCCAATTCCGTGATGGCTCCCGATTACGACCAGAAGGTTCCTGACTACGACAAGAAAGTCCCCGAGTTCGAAAAGAAGGTTCCCGAGTCCGACAAGAAATACCTGAAGAAGGCCGGAGGGTATATCGGCCGAAACGTTGTACAAATAACAATGAAGATGGGGACAATAGTCCGAATAATGCACATAATATTAAATAGTATTGTGCTAATAAGAATCACGCTAGGTGGTGCCTTTTTTCTGGATAACATTTTTAATGGGAATTTTAGCTGTAGATAGGTTTAAGGGCGTTCTGTGTGCCTTCCCATGTATCTTCTCAAACATTTTGCAAGATATATTTTATTCATCAGTCAAGTGATCAAATTTTAGTTGCTTGCACAATTCCCAGTGAATTACCCACCCGATCAAATCATTAGATTGAAAACATACACACACGCATACAAAAGTTACGCACACCCACACATGTATATACGAGAACACACACATACGAACACACGCACTAACACACACATATATAAATACACACGAACAGACTCACGTGAAACCTCTCTCAAACACACAGACGCGCACACACACATACATTTAAGAAATACCCGAATAAGGCCGGAGGGCATATCGACCGAAACATTGTACAGAACACAATGAAGATGAGGACAGTAGTCCGAATAATGCAGATAATACTATGGTTAATTTGTTGTTAATTTTTGTATCTCCATCTGGACATACATACATACATACATGAAGTAAACAAACATACGATGTTTGTGATATGGCTATTTTCAGCCGACAATATTTGGGAGAATATGTGCTTAATTGAAGTCGAACCTAATTTAATGAAAGTTAATTCATTAATAATTAATTAGGCGGGATTTACCTATTTAAATGTAAGGCTAAACAAATCGAGAAAAATCAGTCTCTGTATGTACATTTCAATCTCTAACAGGCCGAAATGTACATACAGAGATTGACTTGATAAAATTAAGTTCGACTTCAATTAAGCACATATTCTCCCACATACATACATACATACATACATACATACATCAACTATCCTTTATATATGTAAAGATATCATGTATACATTTCCGTTGTTTTTGGTTTGTTTGTTTTGTTTTGTTTTTGGTTGGTTTTTTTTTGGGGGGGGGGAAATTATGAAAAGTATCTATAAATCAATACTTATGTTCTTTAAAAGTACGACCGTTATCATCTTGCAGCATCCTCTGGTTAAAATAATCGTCAAAGATGAAATGGAAAAATGTAAATTCTTCGGCCGAATTCTTAT
This sequence comes from Doryteuthis pealeii, assembly GCA_023376005.1. Lineage (NCBI taxonomy): Eukaryota > Metazoa > Mollusca > Cephalopoda > Myopsida > Loliginidae > Doryteuthis > Doryteuthis pealeii. The sequence goes on along the minus strand of CM042159.1, from coordinate 73,445,345 downwards.
TTCTTATGAGTGTCTTCACCTCAGCTAAATAATGGACCATTCCGTTTTTATCAGAAAGAGAGAAAATGAAAAAAGGACATGCTACATAGAAAAATATGATAAGAAAGGGAGTAGGAGAAATATAGAAAGAGGGGATGCGCGCGTTTCCGGTTCAAAAGAGTTCGACATTTTTTCCCAACACCTGATTAGGCTCACTTGTAATCATTAGACAGGTTAATACAACCATAAAACAAAAAAGTGATTTTTTGTTATGATCAATGTTTCAATGAACATAGATAAATAGATATAAATAGACTGAGATAGATTGATTGACTGATGTAGATAGATAGATAGATAGATATGAACAGACTGAGATAGATAGATAGATAGATAGATAGACGGGAATAGATAGATAGATAGATAGATAGATAGATGCGAACAGAGATAAATAGACAGATACATATTGATAAACTAGATAGATAGATAGATAGATAGATATGAACAGACTGAGATAGATAGATAGATAGATAGATAGATAGATAGATAGATAGAACAGACTGAGATAGATAGATAGATAGATAGATAGATAGATAGATAGATAGATAGATAGATAGATAGATAGATAGATAGATAGATAGATAGAGATAGATAGGATAGATAGATAGATAGATAGATAGATATGAGATGAGATAGATAGATAGATAGATAGATAGATAGATAGATAGATAGATAGATAGATAGATAGATATGAACAGACTGAGATAGATAGATAGATAGATAGATAGATAGACGGGAATAGATAGATAGATAGATAGATAGATAGATAGATGCGAACAGAGATAAATAGACAGATACATATTAATAAACTAGATAGATAGATAGATAGATAGATAGATAGATAGATATGAACAGACTGAGATAGATAGATAGATAGATAGATAGATAGATAGATAGATGGGAATAGATAGATAGATAGATAGATAGATAGATGCGAACAGAGATAAATAGACAGATAGATATTAACAAACTAGACTGGTGTAGATAGATTGATTGATTGATTGATAGGTTAACAGATAAATGAACAGAGATAAATAAATACCAGTGTCAGACGCACAGAGAGATGACTTTAAATAACCCGAAAAGGACTGGTATGCCACAAAACAAAACAACTAACCAACATTGTTGATGTGAACCAGAACTTTTCGGTACTCCTCATATCATATAAGAAAAAACAAACAACCAGTTGCCTTTGTAAATACCTTTCAGGCTTAAAAGGGTTCAACGATCTTTCCCAACACCTGATTAGGCTCACTTGTAATCATTAGACGGGTTAGACGTTTTTTGTTATGATCAATGTTTCAATGGTGTCAATGTGTTTTTGTTCCCTGTTGGGCATCTTGATAGCCGTAAATCATTTCGAGCCCGGGGGTCCAGAAAACGGACGTCGGTGTCGGCCTAGCGAACAGGCTGGTGATCAAGTATGGAGGACTTTTAACTCGGCTGATTATAGACTCGCTTAAAAAAATCGGTCACTAGTGTCCAAGCGATTGCGAAAATGACAAGTGTGGGTGCGTCTACTAAGTATTTTTCAGTAATTAATTACTTGCTTGAAGTGGTGCAGTGCTGTTCAAAAACCATTTCATTGTTAGTTTTTTTTTGTCTCATATATCTATTTATCTATACATTTATAAAGGGCAGCTGTGTGTAGACACACCCACAAGAGGCAGTATAAGCTAATGTACAATATAATTAGCACAGTGCTCAATATCTGTGATAGAGCGTTGATAAATAGATGAATAATAGATATATATGTTTTAAGTTAAGAGAAAGGAAATGAATCCGACGGTATAAGTATAGATAAAAAGATATGAAAACACACAATATGCTGTTAAAGTGAAAACATTTTATATCATATTCATAGCTAATATTATAAAAATAATAAAATGAAATATTATAAAATATTATAAAAATAATAAAATAAATAATTAAAAAAATTAAATTTTCACATTATCCCCCCAAAAAACCTTACAACCATTCATACTTTTTACTTTATATATCATCATCATCATCATCATCATCATGTCGCGCATACAGCACGGGTATCCATGACAATCTTTCGCCAACCTTCCCTATCATTCATCACACCTGGAAGCTCCTCTGCGAAGCAGCCAGCATCTTCACATAACTGGTCAATGTAGGTCCTTGCTGGGCGCCCCACACTTGTATGTCCATGTGTTGGCTTCCACATGAGAACGTCGCTTATGAGTTCATCCTTGCTTCTCCAGCAGTGTCCTGTATGCCTTGTCCGTCTCACTCGGATAGTTTGGGATGGGGGGGGCAGGTGACGGTACAGCTGTTTCCTTGGGGGTGCTGTTTCCACAACTTATTCAAGACTGCACGCAGCATTCTTGTGCAGCTCCCATCCAGCTTATTCTCAAGACGCTTTGTTAGGGTCCAGATGGTGCAGCCATACAGCAGCACCGACACAACCACAGCCTGTAAGAACTGTCGCTTCAGCTTGCCAGTGAGATCGGACCTCCATATGACTTATAAACTATTTGTGGCTGACCATGCCTTTGCTATCTGTGTATTAACATCGCTCTCTGTGGAGAAATAAAATAAAATAAAAATTCTTTTCTAAAAACCCGTTGCAGGCCTACCGTCAACGGGTTAATACTTATCCTGTTTGAAAAAGAGAATTAGTCTATTGACGATTTTGAAATATGTCTTCTTTTTTCAAAAACTGTTACAATAAGATATACATTATTGTCGCTGACCGGGAAACGCGTGGGCGGATGTGCTTATATTTGAAACTACCGCATAACCTTTTTTGCAACATCAATGTTTTCGTTTTGATTTCATATTATTTTCGTCTCCGCTCTTGTTAAGTCCGGAGTAAAACAAGCTCTGAAGATGATTTTTATAAATCGAAATATTGTTCAATATTAGATATGAATATGATATAAAATGTTTTCACTTTAACAGCATATTGTGTTGTTTTCATATCTTTTTATCTATATATGTTTTAGTATATATTCATTTATATGGGAACAAGTCTGCTACCATTGCTTTCATATTATCAAAACTTAATTGTTTAAATCTTTCACTACCCGACGATTGCTCCGCTTAAACAACTGCATACAACTTGAGGAGTATACTTAAAATTTTACTATAAAAATTCTCACTCTTTTTATAGGTTCATGAAATTTTATTTTGATTAAAAAAGAAAACAAAATATTTCTAACCACTTAACCAAAGACTTCTATTCCATTTTATGCAAAATGGATCCTTGTGCAATAAAAGAATTGCAACCTGATTCACCAATCCAAAGAGAGTCCCATTTGCTTCAACTGTTCGGACAACAGGCTTTCCTTTTCTGATATCCGACTGAACCAATGCTTTTATCGCTTGAATGACAGAGGGGTCAGTGCAAAGGTCAGTATGTATATCAAGCTGGACATGTGCAATAAGACTGAAAAACAATGGTTTGCGAGTTTAGAATGCTAACCATTACACCAGGTTTCATAAGTCTGCTGAATAAAAAGATTGAAATTGGTAGATCAGTGAAGATAAATATCTTCTATATATTAATACTTATGCTCCTTAATTGTACGACCGTTATCATCTTGCAAAAAAAAATGAGACCGTCCAAATCATTAAAAAATAACCTCAAAAAACCCTGTGTAGAAACATTTAAAAATTGTAAAATAACATTATAAGTGCTGTTTTAACAAGTCTATATAGGATTACCTCTTTTATACGTATATGTCTCTACACATACCCCCACCATATATATATATATATTTATTTACCAATCCCTCCGCACGAGCAGGATGTGACACAAGGTTAATTTCTTAAGCGGAGTTTAACAGGTTTGAATTCAGAGGGTTTTTTCCTCTCCTAGACTGGTTACCTAGCCATGGTTAAAGAGCCCAAATACCCTGCTATTTGCCCATAACTGGAGGGAGAATTGGATTCATACCTTTCCTAAGGGTATTAGCACAATGTGAGATTCAAACAGCTTCGTCCAAGTCTATATAGGGTCTGTTGTATAGGATTACCTATCTCCCCTTTAGACCGTAAAACAATGGTTGTGTCTACCTTGTAAATTAACTGTCAGACAGACAAGACGGAGAGTTAGAAAATTGCGAGGCCGTTGCTTTGTTGATTCGACATACATCACTTCTGTGGTTTGGTTTCTTACATGCAAAACAAATATTGCCCCAGGCAGGGCAATGAGTATGACAGGAAGGCAGCCAAATACACCATTTTCCAAACATCTACTATGCCTGCCTAAGTTCACCAAAGAATTTCGTGAGGGGTTTTAGTCTACTTTAGAAGATATGACCCTGTCAAGTTCTGAGTTTTTTTCCCCATGTACATGCAAGATTTCACTGAAAGATTATAATTAAAGACCATCATCCTAATGCTCCATGTACTCTCAAATGTTGATATTGTGCTCAGTGACCTCTTAAACTATTTTTAAAAAAAAGAAGTAAATATGAGGGTGAGTCAAAAGGTAATACCATTTTGTTTAGGACTGGTATAATTACCAACGCAGGAACATGTATAATACGTCAAAATTGTAAGAAAAAAATATATACTTTGGCATGGATGAAATTTATTATTGTCAACATGCATTTCAACCAAAATTCACTTACACACACACACACACACACACACACACACACACACACACACATACATTCTATTTGAAATTATTTCAAATATAGAAATAAGATAAAATGATAATAATAGAAAACACAAAAGTAAGCATCCAGTGGAAGTTAGCTAGAGAAAATCAGAGTTTGGTTGGGCGCTGAAAAGCACAAACCATAATGGCGTCTCTCATCCAAGTAGCCAAATTCTCACATGCATGTTTGTGATTTTGGAAGATACCAACCGAGACCAGCCAGATAGCAGAGAATCAACCGATAGACAAATCCAGCCCAAGCTAAGAGGGAAGACAGCAAGATAGAAAAAAGCAGAAGCTAAGTACCCAAGCAAAGAAGATAAGTATGCCTGTATGCAGCCACGAATATACAGGTATACTCTACAGAATAACTTGAGGATTACAGCCTGCTTAATAGTATTGAGCTGCCGACCGCTTGAGGAGAATAGTACTGAAAACAAAAATGTTATATATATATATATATATATAACTTAACTCAGAAACTAGATGTTATTCAGATTCGAAATCTTGCATACACCTTGACAATCTTATAACTAAGAAACACATTTTAGTCATTGATTTTTACTGATTAAGGGATATAATTAATTAATTAAACAAAAATCAAACGATCTGCGATAATCGTGGCATTGCTGCTGCTGCTGCTGTTGCTGCTAATATAATAAAATTTCGCTGATATTGATGCCTATATCAGCAGTGATTTAAAATGGCGCCGCTGCTGGCAATTTGAAGTTGACAGATTTTTGCCCTAATCATTTCAGCTTGGAATTTCTCGCGTATCATCGGTCTAATCTTAGAAATATTTATTTGGTTAGAAAGAAAATAAAATGATCTTTCTAAATATGTAATTTGTGTGTGGTTTTATCGATTGAATTATTTTTTACAGCGAAGTAAATAACAATAATAAACGAAAACATTTAATTTAACGATTAATGATAACTCAACTTTGTTTTTATTATTAACACTTTCATTTTAGAATAAAATATATCCATTCTTAATCAGTATTTAATGTTTTTGTAGGTACAAAAGAGTTTTTTAAAAAATAAAAATGAAAAGAAAAAAAGAAATTGTAATACGAGCAATTGTAAGTATTTAATTCTTAGCATTTTATTGTTACATTTTAATAAGAAGGAATTCAGCGGATACATTTCATTTCTACCATATGAAATCAACAGGCAAGGAAGCTAGCTTAAAAAAGGAATTAAGCGGATACATTTCATTTCTACCATATGAAATCAACAGGCAAGGAAGCTAGCTTAAAAAAAGGAATTAAGCGGATACATTTCATTTCTACCATATGAAATCAACAGGCAAGGAAGCTAGCTTAAAAAAGGAATTAAGCGGATACATTTCATTTCTACCATATGAAATCAACAGGCAAGGAAGCTAGCTTAAAAAAGGAATTAAGCGGATACATTTCATTTCTACCATATGAAATCAACAGGCAAGGAAGCTAGCTTAAAAAAAGGAATTAAGCGGATACATTTCATTTCTACCATATGAAATCAACAGGCAAGGAAGCTAGCTTAAAAAAGGAATTAAGCGGATACATTTCATTTCTACCATATGAAATCAACAGGCAAGGAAGCTAGCTTAAAAAAGGAATTAAGCGGATACATTTCATTTCTACCATATGAAATCAACAGGCAAGGAAGCTAGCTTAAAAAAGGAATTAAGCGGATACATTTCATTTCTACCATATGAAATCAACAGGCAAGGAAGCTAGCTTAAAAAAAGGAATTAAGCGGATACATTTCATTTCTACCATATGAAATCAACAGGCAAGGAAGCTAGCTTAAAAAAGGAATTAAGCGGATACATTTCATTTCTACCATATGAAATCAACAGGCAAGGAAGCTAGCTTAAAAAAAGGAATTAAGCGGATACATTTCATTTCTACCATATGAAATCAACAGGCAAGGAAGCTAGCTTAAAAAAAGGAATTAAGCGGATACATTTCATTTCTACCATATGAAATCAACAGCAAGGAAGCTAGCTTAAAAAAGGAATTAAGCGGATACATTTCATTTCTACCATATGAAATCAACAGGCAAGGAAGCTAGCTTAAAAAAAGGAATTAAGCGGATACATTTCATTTCTACCATATGAAATCAACAGGCAAGGAAGCTAGCTTAAAAAAAGGAATTAAGCGGATACATTTCATTTCTACCATATGAAATCAACAGGCAAGGAAGCTAGCTTAAAAAAAGGAATTAAGCGGATACATTTCATTTCTACCATATGAAATCAACAGGCAAGGAAGCTAGCTTAAAAAAGGAATTAAGCGGATACATTTCATTTCTACCATATGAAATCAACAGGCAAGGAAGCTAGCTTAAAAAAGGAATTAAGCGGATACATTTCATTTCTACCATATGAAATCAACAGGCAAGGAAGCTAGCTTAAAAAAAGGAATTAAGCGGATACATTTCATTTCTACCATATGAAATCAACAGGCAAGGAAGCTAGCTTAAAAAAAAGGAATTAAGCGGATACATTTCATTTCTACCATATGAAATCAACAGGCAAGGAAGCTAGCTTAAAAAAGGAATTAAGCGGATACATTTCATTTCTACCATATGAAATCAACAGGCAAGGAAGCTAGCTTAAAAAAGGAATTAAGCGGATACATTTCATTTCTACCATATGAAATCAACAGGCAAGGAAGCTAGCTTAAAAAAAGGAATTAAGCGGATACATTTCATTTCTACCATATGAAATCAACAGGCAAGGAAGCTAGCTTAAAAAAGGAATTAAGCGGATACATTTCATTTCTACCATATGAAATCAACAGGCAAGGAAGCTAGCTTAAAAAAAGGAATTAAGCGGATACATTTCATTTCTACCATATGAAATCAACAGGCAAGGAAGCTAGCTTAAAAAAAAGGAATTAAGCGGATACATTTCATTTCTACCATATGAAATCAACAGGCAAGGAAGCTAGCTTAAAAAAAGGAATTAAGCGGATACATTTCATTTCTACCATATGAAATCAACAGGCAAGGAAGCTAGCTTAAAAAAAGGAATTAAGCGGATACATTTCATTTCTACCATATGAAATCAACAGGCAAGGAAGCTAGCTTAAAAAAGGAATTAAGCGGATACATTTCATTTCTACCATATGAAATCAACAGGCAAGGAAGCTAGCTTAAAAAAAGAATTAAGCGGATACATTTCATTTCTACCATATGAAATCAACAGGCAAGGAAGCTAGCTTAAAAAAGGAATTAAGCGGATACATTTCATTTCTACCATATGAAATCAACAGGCAAGGAAGCTAGCTTAAAAAAAGGAATTAAGCGGATACATTTCATTTCTACCATATGAAATCAACAGGCAAGGAAGCTAGCTTAAAAAAGGAATTAAGCGGATACATTTCATTTCTACCATATGAAATCAACAGGCAAGGAAGCTAGCTTAAAAAAGGAATTAAGCGGATACATTTCATTTCTACCATATGAAATCAACAGGCAAGGAAGCTAGCTTAAAAAAAGGAATTAAGCGGATACATTTCATTTCTACCATATGAAATCAACAGGCAAGGAAGCTAGCTTAAAAAAGGAATTAAGCGGATACATTTCATTTCTACCATATGAAATCAACAGGCAAGGAAGCTAGCTTAAAAAAAGGAATTAAGCGGATACATTTCATTTCTACCATATGAAATCAACAGGCAAGGAAGCTAGCTTAAAAAAGGAATTAAGCGGATACATTTCATTTCTACCATATGAAATCAACAGGCAAGGAAGCTAGCTTAAAAAAGGAATTAAGCGGATACATTTCATTTCTACCATATGAAATCAACAGGCAAGGAAGCTAGCTTAAAAAAGGAATTAAGCGGATACATTTCATTTCTACCATATGAAATCAACAGGCAAGGAAGCTAGCTTAAAAAAAGGAATTAAGCGGATACATTTCATTTCTACCATATGAAATCAACAGGCAAGGAAGCTAGCTTAAAAAAGGAATTAAGCGGATACATTTCATTTCTACCATATGAAATCAACAGGCAAGGAAGCTAGCCATTTCATTTCTACCATATGAAATCAACAGGCAAGGAAGCTAGCTTAAAAAAAGGAATTAAGCGGATACATTTCATTTCTACCATATGAAATCAACAGGCAAGGAAGCTAGCTTAAAAAAGGAATTAAGCGGATACATTTCATTTCTACCATATGAAATCAACAGGCAAGGAAGCTAGCTTAAAAAAGGAATTAAGCGGATACATTTCATTTCTACCATATGAAATCAACAGGCAAGGAAGCTAGCTTAAAAAAATAAAATTGTTTCAAAAATGCAAACAACAAAAAGCCACTATTCTTAAAATAAACGAATATCATAATACACTAGATTTGTTTATCGATAAATCTTTTTAAAAGTTTAGGAATGCATTTAAAAAAATAATATCTTAAATGTAAACAAAAAAAGAAAAAATTCCTAAAATAAAAATGACATTCTACTATACAAATTCTCTGCGATTTTTAAAAAAAATTAATAAATCATTTTCCTCTTATTTTCTCCCTTACTCCTGTTTACTTCTCACTCACTCTCTGGTGTTCCTAATTTTTGTAGTCCGGTCATAGACCAGGTACTTTTGCTAATATATATATATATATATATATATATATATATATATATTATGTATATATATATATATATATATGTGTGTGTGTGTGTGTGTGTGTGTGTGTGTGAGAGAGAGAGAGAGAGAGAGATTAATGTAATTTGCTTTAGAAGCATTGTTGAGTAAAGTATATTATTATTTATATTTTTTGCTTGAAGGCAGTTACAATGCGTATATCGTATAAAATTCGATAATTAATGAAAATAATCATGACAAGCGAAACTTTATTAAGTATCAGCGATGTATACTTACGATTTCCCTCCGACAGAAATCGAAACCACCACGCAGAGTCAGAGACTTTACCATATATATATATATATATATATATATATATATATATATATATATATATATAATTTATTATACCAACTGTGTTGGTAGATCCTTGCTGAGAGAAAAAGCCCAGCAGAAAGTTTGATTGTAAAAATATACTACCAAACATCAACCAGGAAGAAAAATATTTTGGAAAAAAAGAAAGGACCAAGATATTCGTACCAACAAAAAATAATCTATTAGTACAGTATTTGGCCAAAAGAAAAAACAATTTATATGTATATATATGTATATAAGATATATATATATATATTCATATAACCACTAGGAGAAAGCTAATAAGTAAAAAGTGCTCGATACCTAAGTAGAGCCAATAATACAGATAATCTAATGAGTCAGACGAACCTACTATTAGTTTCGCATAAAGCTCTTCAGGGCTAAAATCTGACTCTGAGTCAGATTTTAGCCCAGAAGAGATTTATGCGAAACTAATAGTAGGTTCGTCTGACTCATTAGATTATCTTTATATATACTAGCAAATATATGCACCCTCCGGGTACAAGTATTTTAGTTAAATTTTATAATAAAATATAATATTAAATTAGAAAGGCTAATGAAACTGAATAAGAATGTAGATAAAAAGATTTTGAACAGAGGGGGTATGATTGAAAAATAGAACAACTTTGAAACTAACTCTTCCATCATTTTCCGTTACTCCCGTCTTTCATTGGTAAATTTTCCTAATTAAACTGTTTAGTTAAAATAGGAAGTAAAGAATAATATTACAGTTTTTTCTTCTTGTTAAGGGATTTCTTTTAAGATTTATTGAAGAGATTTTTGCTTATATTCATTAAAATAAAACCAAACAGTTAGAAATCAATAATACTAAGCATATATTTATTAAAATCAATTTTTAAGATCAATATGCAAATTAGCCTTCCCATTCACACTGTAAACCTCTATGTTGTTGTATATATAAATACAATTGCATGTTATTAGTATGTAGATATGGTCAACAGTGTAAGTAATGTCAAACAATTTTATTAATAATTGAGGTTTAAATAAAAAATAAAATCATGTAGAATGTGACGTAAATAACTAAGGGAATTGTGACTTGTATAGTAATAGAGTTTCGGTTACAGACATAAAAACCCACAATCTCCATTATAATAATATATATATATATATATATATATATATATATATTTAAACAATGTTGTTCAATACAACAAAATCTAAATTGTTTTGAAGGTTTTTCTTTTTCTTTTGTTGATATTTTCATCCCGAAAATAATTTATTAAAAAATTCGAAGGTGTCATCATTCCGAATACTTTCGGGTATCCTAAGAACAATTATCAAGGGTGTTTAAACAGGTTAGGATCTATCTGAAATTTATCTAGGTTATTATTGATTTGTGCGTGTGTGTTTTTTTTTTTAATCTTCCACAATAAACCGTTAGCGTTCTTTAGGATTTATATTAGACATCAATAGCACCAAGTAATTATTTATTAAACCTGGTTTTGTTAAAACCAGTATATAAAGTAACCACACCATATATCAATTAAACCATTATGTCTTAGTGATATATAAGACACGTTGCAGGATTTTAAACGCACTAATAACCTGGTCTGTTTTGAGGCAAATCTAACTCAGATTTTTATTGAGACATCGCTAATATATAAGATTTATTCTATGTATCAAAGATTTTGACTATAAATGAAATACTCATTCATAAACTTACGCAAATCCTGAGGGTATTGTCACGTAAGCAGTATTATTGTCACTTAATCAATATTATTATTAGCGAATTAGATCACTAATTTGGACTGAGCCTATTCTAGTAGTGATCACTCCATGAGGAATTGAACAGGCTTGAATTCAGAGTTTTCCTTCTCCTAGACTGGTTGCCTAGTCAAGGTTAAAGAGCCCAGTCTGTCCTACTATTTACCTATAGCTGGAGAGGGGGTAGTTGGATTCATATCTTTCCCAAGGGTATTAGCGCAATGTGAACTGTAGCTTCGATAGCGCTAATACTCTTAGGAAAGTTTCGGTTATAGACAGACACCGGATCTCTATTATAGTAAGATACATTGAACAGTAATGCTAGCAGGTTTGCTCGGTGCGTGAGTGAAGGGCACAATTGAAATAGTTGTGTGGATCTCTCCGCTCCAGGACAACTGGATTTGGACGCCTTCGGACATTTTGGGCCGATTAATCTTATCAGAAACAATGGCTGACCATTGACACTTTTTCCCCATTGTTATCTCTCAAGTGCAAACGGTACTTATAGATCAAGAGGAAGAACAAAGATTTTTTTAATGGTTAACTGGGGGCTCAACATCTGGAGATGACAATAACTACAATTGAAAAGAGAACAAACACTACTACTACTACTAATCTTATTATAATGGAGATTGTGTGTTTTTCTGTCTGTAACCGAAACTATATTACTACTCAAGTCACAATTCCCTTAGTTATTTACGTCACATTCTCCAGGATTCTATTTCTATTTAAACCTCAATTAATAATAAAACTGTTTGACATTATTAATACTGTTGGCCTCACCTAAACACTAATAACATGCACTTGTATTTATATATACAACAAAATACCAGTTTTCAGTGTAAACGTAAAGCTAATTTGCATATTGATATTAAAAAACTGATTTTAATAAATATGTGCTTGGTATTATTGATTTCTAATTGTTTGGTTTTATCTTAATGAATATGAGTAAAAAATCTCTTCAATAAATCCTAAAAGAAATTCATTAACAAGAAGAAATAACTGTAATTTTATTCTTTACTTCTTATTTTAACTAAATAGTTAAATTAGGAAAATTTAGCATTGAAAAACGGAAGTGATGAAAGAGTAAGTTTCAGTTGTTCTATTTTCCAATTATACCCCCTCCGTTTCAAATCTTTTTATCTGAATTCTTCTTCAGTTTCATTAGCCTTTCTGATTTAATCTAATATTTTATTACATTTAAACTTAAATACTGGCACCCGGAGGGTGCATATATTTGCTATAATAATAATAATAATAATGATAATAATAATAATAATAATATAATAACAGATGGACAAACAGAAAAACAACAAAGACTAGAAAACAAAAATGGGAATAAAACAAGAATGGGAAGAAAAACAATTATATGGACACTTGAAACGACAAATCGAAGAGGTTGCACACGAAAAGACTTGGACATGGTTAAGAAAAGGAAACCTCAACCACGACCTATGTCTGAAAGTTTCTGAATTAATGTAATGAATGAATGAGGTTACACTTAAGTTCCGAAGCAATTATTAGATCATGGGTGTTGAATTTTGTGTCAAGTATTCAGCTCTGTTACAAGTTGAATGCAAAACTATCTCTAGAGTGTAGGTAGGTGGTTTATATACAGATTTGGGTTATTCCATTATGAACTCTGGCAAGTTCACTTCCTGGGTTTTGATTGGCTGATGGTTTTCAGGGTGAGTAAAGATATGGATAAGTACCCACTCTTCAGCCATCAGTCTTCACTATGACAGCAGCATGCAGGGACTGTATTTAAGTTACAGATCGCATGTTGTTCTTGTCTGCTAACTCGACGGTAGTTAGAATCCCACTGCGACGGTGAGTATTGTATTGTTTCTATGATATCTGACGGATAACTTCTACATCTCCCCTATCCCTCAACTAGGCACGACTGTGTTAGGAAGGTGATCCACTGGAAATTTATTTCTTCTTCTTCTTCCCGTTACCCCCCCCCACACACACACACACACTCTCTCATCTGATCAACGATATGTTTATGTCACTGAAAATAAAAATGGCGGAAGTGGTACGATTTGGTGACGTCACTTGTCGGCCATTTTGAAAGAGAGCGTTAAGCGATTTCAAGGAAGAAAATAGCATTCTCATTAAAATGTACTTTGCAGACGGGTTTTTATTTTTTGTTGTTGTAGCTGTTTTTGTTATTGTTCTTGGGGTTTTTTTGTCGTTGTTTTTTTTTTTCAAGGACGTGGGGCATAAAAGGTAGAAATGTGAAACCTTTACCTTAACAGGATCTACGAAAATATGTATTAAAAACAAAAAAAAACAAAAAGAAATAAAACAATTTGGGTTAACGAGGGAAGATTTTTTTTTTATGAAATAGGTAGAATGACGTAATTTTCCAAAGGGAATTGTTTTAATTTACTAGTCATGATGATGATGATAATGATGATGATGAGGATGAGGATGAGGATGATGATGAGGATGATGAGGAGGAGGAGGATGAGGATGATATTACAATAGCAGGAACAACAATAGCAACAACAAAAGCAAATATCAAAAATTATATTAATGAGAATTGTCTTGATCATAAACATGATGATGATAATGATGATGATTAACATTACATTAGCCACAAATGCAACAACAAAAGAAAGCATCAAACATAATAATAATAATAATAATAATAATAATAATAATCTTCCAAGGAGACTCATTATCACCACTACTGTTTATTATAGCAATGATGCCACTCAATCATGTACTTAAAAATGCACAGGGGGATACAAATTCACTAGCGCACAAGAAAAGATAAACCACCTTATGTACATGGATGACATAAAAAAAATTGCAAAAAATGAAAAAGAATTAGAAACCCGGGTACAAACTATTAGAATATATAGCCAAGATATAGGGATGGAATTTGGAATTGAAAAATGTGCTATGCTAGTAATGAAACAGGGCGAAAGAAAATTAATGAATGGAATACAACTGCCAAATCAGGACACTATAAAAATCTCTTGATGAAAATGAAAGGTACAAATACTTAGGAATTTTAGAAGCGGACAATATTAAGCAAACAGAAATGAAAGGAAAAGTTAAAAAAGAATATCTCAGGAGAACTAGAAAACTTCTAGAAACCAAACTTAACAGCAGAAATCTGATCAAAGGAATCAATACCTGGGCTGTCCCCATTATAAGATACTCTGGACAAAAGAACTCAGACAGATTGACCGAAGGACGAGGAAATTAATGACCATGCACAAGGCTTTCCCCCGAGAGACGATAGAGAGATTATATGTGTCAAGAAAAGAAGGGGGAAGAGGACTGCGTAGAAACCACAATTCAACAACTTGAAGACTACACAAAAAAGAGCAAAGACAGATTATTTATGGCGGCCGACAAAAGTAGATGTGGCATATGGACAAACAGAAAAACAATAAAAACGAGAAAACAAAAATGGGAAGAAAAACAATTATATGGACACTTCAAACGACAAATCGAAGAGGTTGCACACGAAAAGACTTGGACATGGTTAAGAAAAGGAAACCTCAAAAGAGAAACTGAATCACTAATAATTGCTGCACAAAATAATGCCATAAGGACAAACTATATCAAAGCAAAAATTGATAAGTCCCAACAAAATAGTAAATGTAGACTATGCAGTGACAGACATGAGACTGTAAACCATGTACTCTGCGAATGTAGCAAACTAGCACAACGAGAATACAAAACTAGACACGACTGGTTTTGAAAGATGATCCACTGGGAATTGTGTAAAAAATTAAATTTTGACCATACAATAAAATGGTAATGCATAAACCAGAATATGTTCTTGAGAACGAAACGCATAAAATTCTCTGGGACTTTGAGATACAAACGGATCACCTTATCCCAGCAAGAAGACCAGACCTAGTGTTGATAAACAAAAAAGAAAGAACTTGTCAACTGGTGGATTTTGCAGTTCCAGCAGATCACAGGGTGAAGCTGAAGGAAAATGAAAAAATGGACAAATACCTGGACCTTACCAGAGAACTGAAAAAGTTATGGAATATGAAAGTGAAAGTGATACCAATTGTAGTTGGTGCACTTGGAACAGTCCCAAAAGGATTAGAAAAGGGTTTGGAAAATCTGGAAATCAGAGTAAGGATTGATACCATCCAGAACACTGCACTGCTGCATTCTGCCAGAATACTCAGAAGAGTCCTGGAGACCTGAGGAGACTTGTTGTCACTCAGACTCCGGTGAAATACCATCAGCTAATGCTGATGTGAAAACTCAAAAGGAGTAAACAATAATAATCATTCATCGCACAATAACAACAACAACAACAACAATAAAACTAAGCATCGAAACGAAACAACTTATAATAATGAGGATTTTCATGATGATGATGATGATGATGATGATGAGAAACAATTCGGTTAAATCGAACTTAACGGACATAAATTCCACCATCGTATGTCACCCCCGAAAGAAAAAAAATACCAAAAATCAGGGAATTAACCGAATTTAATGAAATTTTCAGTGTTGATATATTAATGAATAAAAGATATAATGAACCAGTTATTTTATTTAAAAACTTTTACATGTTTTCAGATCAGTTAACTTTGAATCACGTATCTTTGTGCCGTCACACACATTCTCAAAGATACGTGATTCAAAGTTAACTGATCTGAAAAAAATACCGATACTCTAAACGATAAATGAGGAGGAGGAGGAGGAGGAGGAGGAGGAGGAGGGTGGGTTGGTGGTGAACTCTGAAAGTAGTTTTGACTAACGAAAAGAGAGTCCCTTTATTTTGAATTCAGAGTTTTCCTTCTCCTAGACCAGTTGCCATACCATGGTTAAAGAGCCAAGCCTTCCCTACTATTTACCCAAAGATGGAGGGAGAATAGATGGATTCGTACCTTTCCCAAGGGTGTTAGCACTATGTGAAATGCAATCAGCCGCGTCCAGGATTCGAACTCGTGTCGCCTAGTCTATTTCCTACCACAGTGGCCGGAGCTGTAGAATACACCGAATGCACCTCTGCAGAAGGGTAAAATCACCCCCCACCCACCCAACGGGACCACCTGTTGGCCGTGGGTGGCAATGGCTGAGCAGCACTCCACTTTGGCCCATACCTAGGCTAAACAGGCGGTCGGAGAGGCCCTTCCGATCAATCGACCGGTCACGTCAAGCCATAGCACCTATATGATTGTCCCTACCTTATTGCCCTTATAACAACCATCCAACCCTTTTTATTATATATGTGCTAGAAGGCGATGGCCGAGGGGCTTAGTGTCCTAGGTATGACGTTAAACTGAATCTTATGCTGAAGTTCCAATTTTGGAACACTGGGGAATGTGGACTACCCCTTTATCGCTATTACTCCCAGGTCCACCCTTACCCGGAATGGTAGTATCTGTTAAGGTCCCATCTATAGGTTGAATAGATTAAATATGTTTAAGAAAATGAATTGGGAAAAATTTGAATACCCAACAAGAATAAAACAAAAAGTATTCAGCATAAGATAACCCAACACGGGTTGATATGCCGTAAAATCCAACCAACCAACCAACCAACCTACTATTTAACAAACAAACAAAATATTTTCTCTTCTTTTCCCCGCCTCTCTATTACTTATACTAGCAAAAATATGCGCCTCCTGGGCACAAGTATTTAAATTCTAATAAGTAAAGTAAAGTCAACGGGGCGGCCTAAAGTCGGTATCAGCCAGTCAGCGAGGGAGTCTATCCCCTTTTCAATAGCGCTAGACCAAGGAGATTGCTTTTAGCATCTGTGGTGGAGCGCCACACCTACCAACAGCTCCTTACTTTACCGCACAGATCCCTGTGCTACTCATACGTTGATTTGGCCGGTATCGAACTAGGAACCTTGTGGTTTCTAGCCGAACGCTCTACCGACTGAGCTAACCCAGCCCCTAAATTCTAATATAATAAGATATTATATTAAATTAGAAACACAAACAACAACGCCTTTATTATCATCTTAAAAATAATCTTTTAAATGCTGATTGGTTCATTAGATATTTTATATATATTTTATATAGAAGACAATTAAAATATAATCAAAATAAGTGTAATCATTTTATATGTGTTCTTATTTAATTTTCTTAGTCTTTCTAATATATTTCATTACATTAAAACTTAAATACTTACTCCTGGAGGGCACATATTCTTGCTAGTTAGATCTAATGAGAAAAAAAATGAATGTTTCACGCTAAAAAAAAAAGGTAAAAGTAGGCAAAGCGTCCAGTTGCCAGATAAGGGGTTGAAAGGCTGTAACCAAATACAGACCCTATACTAATTCCTAGAACATAGTCATGTTGAGTCATTGTGGTCTAGGCAAATTATAACAAAATACACATGTGATAATCCAGCTGAATATGAACTGAGTGTTTTCACACATGTAAAAGGGTTAGTATTGATTGATTGGTTTATTTTCAATTAGGGTTGCCAACCTGAAATATGAAAAAAAGAGAAGCTCATTATTTCTTAAGCAAACCTATGTGTTGAGTACAAAATGATTATACACCTGACATCTAAAACAACCAACCAGATACGTTATCTTTTTTTTTTGTCGTCCATGATTTCATTGTGACTGATTCTTGATATTTCTTTTATTAGTTTGAAAAGTTAGCCTGAAATTGTCATTAAATTTATTTTTATATTTTTGGTTTTGGTTTTGGTTTGGTTTGGTTTGGTTTGGTTTGTTTTACGGTGGGTCATTTAATGCCGATAAAATTTTTAAATAAATCAATTCTTAATGGATAATACAATTTTTTTATAAATACATTTTTCTATTTAACCCATAGATGGGACCCTAACAGGTAATACCACTCCGGGTCAGAGTGGACCAGGGAGCAATGGTGATGAAGGGGTGCTCCACATTCCCCAAAACTCCAAAACTAGAACCTCCCCATCAGATAGAGTTCAACGTCATTCCCAGGACAATATGACCCTCAGTCAACGCGTTCTAGCACCCATATGATAAAAAAGGGGTTGGGGTCTTGCCATAAGGGCAATAGGGTTGGGAAATCATATAGGTGCTAGGGCTTGACGTGACCAGCTATTTTTATATTGTTTTAATTGATTTTGATATAAAATCATATATATAGGTTTGCTTTTAATACGTTTGAGAATAACATGTCAGTATTAGAAATCAATAACAGCAAATAATTATTTATTAAACCCAGTTTTGGTAAAATCATTATGCAAATTATTCCAACCATATTCTATGAAAATCTTTATTTCGTAGAGATATATAGACACATATTTCAGTATTTTAAACGCACTAATAACCTGGGCTTTTCGGGGGCCTGTGTTTGTTAATGTAAATTAACAGCGTCGATCCCAGGGGGCTATACCCCCCAGGCAACACCTGCCCCCTTGATTTAAAGGGGCAGGGCTGGGTTTATTGCCCAGTGCCAGAGGCGCCCAACTAGAGGGGGAATGCCGACGGGATCGACACATTTTTTGTGCCTACCATCCATGAGCTTCGGCTTGTGGGTGGGCCCACATAAAAATGTCCTTGTGTCACACCCTCATAAGTGGGATGAGAGGCAAATACCATAACTGGACTCTTCAAAGCCCATATCTATTAAGGAAATTAACGGCGTTGATCCCAGGGGGCTATCCCCACCAGGCAGCACCTGTCCCCATGATTTAAAGGGTCAGGGCTGGGTTTATTGCCCGGTGTCTGAGCCCCCTGAGGAGGAATGCCGACAGGATCAACGCATTTTTGCACCTACCATTCCATGAGTCTCGGCTCTTGGGTGGTACCACATTAAAATGTCCTGGTGTCACACCCGTATACGTGGGATACGGGGTAAATACCTTAATAGCAATGAACAAAAAAAAAATAGGGCCGGGTTAGCTCAGTCGGTAGAGCGTTCGGCTAGGAACCACAAGGTTCCTAGTTCAATACCGGTCCTCACCAACTCAGCGTATGAGTAGCACAGGGATCTGTTCGGTAAAGTAAGGAGCTGATGGTAGGTGTGGCGCTCCACCTCAGTTGCTAAAAACAATCTCCTTGGTCTAGCGCTATTGAAAAGGGGATAGACTCCCTCGCTGACTGGCTGATACCGACATTAGGCCGCCCCGTTGACTTTACTTTTTTTTACTTTACTTACCTTAATAATATGGGCAGTTTTGGGGCAAATCTAACTCAGACTTTAAAAGAGATATCGTTAATGAATAGAATACTTGAATTTGTATCTTTTTCAAGAGTATTAGCGTTATGTGAAAAAGAAAAAAACAGCCATGTCCGTGATTTGAACTCGTGTCACCGAGACTATTTCCAACGACTCTTACATATCCTGTGAATGACGTTAAACTATCCGATGGTGAGGTTCCAGTTTTGGAGTTTTGGGGAATGTGGAGCACCCTTTCATCACCATTGCTCCCTGGTCCATTCTGACCCGGAGTGTGGTACCTGTTAGGGTCCCGTCTATGGGTTAAATAGAAAAATGTATTTATTAAAAAAATTGTATTATGCATTAAGAATGAATTTATTTCAAAACTTTGTCGGCATTAAATGACCCACCGAGGTTGATATGCCGTAAAACAAACCAAACCAAACCAAACCAAACCAAACGACTCTTACCATCCCACACGCGTCTCCACTAACACTAAATCGAGCACTTGTTGCTTTTCAAGCTGTTCAAGCTGTTATTTTTATAAGAATTGCAAGAAAAAGAGGGGGAAGGTAAGGATATTTGCCTCATACCCCACTTGTATGGACTGGGCACAAGGCCTCGTTTTAACGTGGGCCCACCCACAAGCCGAAGCTCATGGGTGGGAAAGAACAAAAATTGCGTCGATCCCTTCGGCATTCCCCCTCAAGGGGGCGCCTCAGGCGCTGGACAATAAACCCAGCCCTGCCCATAAAGGGCAGGTAATGCCTGGAGGGATGGCCCTCTGGGATCGACGCTAATAATTGTACTTTAACCCGGTCCAGATGAAATAAAGGAAAATAAAGTGCACAATTACAAAGGTAAGAGCTTTATTCATTAAATATAACTGTTTATACAAAGGTTTTAGTGAGCATCTACCTAAGGTTTCCGGCTTTGCCTTTTTAAATTAAATGGTATCCTGACGAAGGCAAAGCCTGAAACCTTAGGTAGATGCTCACTAAAACCTTTGTATAAACAGTTATATTTAATATATATATATATATATATATATATATATATATATATATATATATGTGTGTGTGTGTGTGTGTGTGTGTGTGTGTGTGTGTGTATTATTGTCGGCCTTCGCCATTTCAAACACATTGTTTGTTCACTTCATACTGTCGTGCTATAAGTCACCCAAAAAGTGCGAAATATATATCATTTTGAAATAAACGAGAAACTTTGGGGGAGCCTGCTAGTGTAATGGTTAGAGTGTCTGCCTGTCAGCTTGACAGGTAGGGTTCGAATCTCGCACAAAGCACTGCCCTGTCTATAGCTCTGCTAATAGGCTGAAATGTACATACAGAGATCGACTTTTTCTCGATTTGTTTACGCTTTACATTTAAACCGATATGCACGCCTAATTCATTTAATTATAATTAATTAATTAACAAATTAGGTACGACTTTAATATATATATATATATATATATATATATATAGAGTAAATATGGAGACAATATAAAGAGAGTAGAAATTGGGATGAATTTAATAATCGATGGGTTAGAGGATGTCTCTTGGGGTGAAGAAAATGATGGATGGTGACAGGAGATGAGAGTAACTGTATTTGATCAGCGTTTTAATTTTGAAAGGCAAGTCGCGAGCGAAGGTGTCATGACGCGTGACGCCACTCGAAGAAATGCAAAGACGCTGAGAGAACATAGGGAAACACCCTGGTATTTAGTAATTATTTAACACTAGAAACCATGTCCAAATACAGTTACATAACTAAAAAGATTTTCATCTCCTGTCACAGAGACATCCTGATGAAGGTTCAATGTAACCGAAATGTTTTATCGATTATTAAATTCATCCCAATTTCGGAATACTTGTTTTTCAATATGTGTCAAAGCGCAGTTACTAGAACTACACTTTGATCCTTCCCCTCTACGCAAGGTAAGTGTATTTGCCGGACGGACAGAATACACTATTTGTGATTGCATTGCCCAAAAGAGAACAGACCTAAAACAGCTCATGCGTGGCTGACAATAGTTTTATCAATGCAGATCAATGAACACGTATCAGCAACCCCTATCACCTTACCCTACCCAGCCACCCTCAAATATTTCTCTGCGTGAATAGACGATGAAATAATTAACCAAAAATGCAACGTTGCATCAGAAATCATAAAGATTTGTGATTTTTTTTTATATAAAAGTATTAAACAAAACAACAACAAAAAACGACCAAAAAGAAAAAAAAAGGGGTCCTCTTTCAATATCACCTTTGTGGGGGGTGGGGACTGCCTCTCTTTAACTACACTGGGATCATGTGATTATGAAGGGTGAAAGGAAGTGGGAGTGGGGCGGTGGAAAGAGGCAGGTACACATTTTAAAATTAATTTTACCTGCTGCTAATTAATATATTTCGTCTATTCGCAAACACAGTGAGTGAAGAATTTATATCCTGTTACAACCACTTCAATTCACTCTCCTCCGCCTTCTACCAATCCTAACTCCCCCCATCCGTCACTCCGTCCCTCACTCACTCACTCACTGTGTTCAACCCCTCCCCTTCTCCATCCCCTTTGTATTTATTTCTATCCCGCTTTCAACTCTTGGGGGGTGAGCTCAATCATTAAAGCATCAAATGAGAGACTACAAGGCACAGTGGTTCAGGGTATATTATTAACCCTTTCGCAAGCAGCTTTTTAAAAATCTGCTGTGGGGAAGAGATGACATCCCTCTGGAATAAAATGGACTGTTCTATTTTCAAAATAAATATTGACGGTGTTAGTTTTGGGGACTCTGTCTTTCCTAGCGAACGGTGGCTAGGCAAATAAATTGAATGATCTCTCGATTTAAAGGGCAGGACTGGATTTATTGTCCGGTGCATAAGGCGCTCTGAAAGCAGAATACCGAGGGGATCCATGCCTTTTTGAAGTAGCCATTGAATGAGATTCGCTTTCTGCTTGGTTTCCCGCGTTAAAAAAGACCTTGTCCCGCATGCTTACCTGATGGGAGATTGGGACAAATATCGCTGTCTTTCATAGCTGCGCTTCGGCAGCTGGACAAATGAATCGCATCCCCCAGACAACTCTTGCGCCCCTCGATCGAAAGAGACAGGGCTGGATTTATTGCCCGTTGCCTGAGGTGCCCACAAAAAGGGGATGCCGACGGGGCATTTTTCGCACTAGCCATCGAATAAGCTTCGGTTTGTGCTTGTCTTTCCCTATTAAAAAGATCTTGTGTCACATCCGTATTTGGTGGGAGGTTGGTGTAAATGCGCATCTTTCCCTAATAAGGGGTCATTCCACTGGGGGAAATAGTTCCACTTCGAACAATCATAACCGGGTGCATCTACATACATGACCGGGTATTAAACTAAGTTAGGTGTTCTGTGTTATATTTGCCTGTATTCAGGATTGAACCGGCAACGACAAGATCATTGTCATTTAAAACAGTATTATCTCACCATGTATCATTGTGCCATGTGTTCGACAAGAAGATTCCCGAGTTCGACGTAGAAGGTGGAGGGCACACCGGTCGAAACATTGTGTATATAACAATGATTACGAGGACAACAGCCCGAAAAATTTAAATAATAGAAAATGTTAAAAAAATGAATGAAAGGCTACATTTTTCTTTTTTTTTCTTCTTTTTTTTTCTTTTTTAAATAAAAATCCCGTTAGAGCAACATAAAAATAATGATTGAAATAAAAAAAAATGTCGTACGGGTGGCCTAAAGTGGTTATCGGCCAGACAGCGAGGAAGCCTATCCTCTTTTCACTAGCGCTAGACCAAGGAGCATCTGGGGTAGAGCACCGCACCTACTATCAGCTCCTCAATTTACTGCACAGATTCCTATGCTACTCAAACGCTGAGTTGGCGAGGGCTGGTATCGAACCAGGAACCTTGTAAGTCCCAGACGTACTCTCTACCGACTGAGATAAACCAGCCCAATATGAAAGAAATAATGAAACAAAACACAAATGTAAATATAGATAAGATGAAATTGTGACCATAAAAGTTATATAGATATTAAATCGAAATATGATGCATATTGCATTTTTTTTCTTTGAATATGATAAACTTGCAAAAAACAAAGTTGATAGGACACAAGGGAAATCACAAGAGAGAAGGACTATTGTTATGAATAAATATTTACGGTCAGTTACGATTTTACGGCTTGATTTTCGCCATTTTAGGCTTTTTAAAAATTAAGAAAAAACGATGCACATTAAATAAATGATACTTGGTCTAGATTTAAATAAAAGTTCAAAATATTCATTAGTTGGTTGGTTGGTTGGTTGGTTTTAAGGTATGGCGAGTTGTTAAATACTTGTTATAACATTATTTTTCTACTTCTAACCTTTTCGGGTGGTCATGTTGGGATATCTTCGGGGTGTTCCTTCATCGTTTCAGCTATTCGATCTCTCTCTCTCCGCATCCATCTGTTGTTTATTGTAAAGTAATGAAAAAAAATGCAAATTAAATAGATGATACTCGATCTAGATTTAAGTCAAAGTTCAAAATATTCGTTAATTGGTTGGTGGTTGGCTGGTTGGTTTTAAGGTATGGAAAGTTTTTTAAATACTTCTTATTGCATTATTTTTCTAATATCAGTTGTTTCTTCAACTTCTAACCTTCTCATCTGTTCAGATCTCTTTTGATGTCCTTCCTCATCGTCTCCGGTGTTACAACACTCTCTTCATCCATTTTGGTTGGTTATTATTGTTAAGTATCTGGCCGCCATCCTTGGCCAGTTGTAAAGAACTTAAAGTAAATAAGTAAGTAAGTCCTGTGATATAGAATCCTTTGGTAAGTGAATAAGTCCTAAGTTTTGGAATCCTACGTAGTGTCAAAAAGGTCCAGCGATATAACCCTATGGTCCGTCGTCCAAGAAGATCCAAATAGTAATGATTAGGTATGACCAGAAAAGGGCAGTATAAATAATAATATCAGCAGCAGAGTACTGCCAGTGATTGGCTAAGAATACGGTCACATGACTATCGCCCAGTCTATAAATAAAAGTGGGCGTCTAGCACACACCTTATATCCCAGTGTAAGAAATTGACCTTGTGTCGCATCCTGCTCGTGCGGAGGGGTTTGTAAATATATATATCCCAGTGTAATGGTTAGCAAGCTAGATTAGCAGACCATTGTTAGTGAGTTCGATTCTCACTGGGCGCCCCATACTTCTGGCCTTGTGCCACATCTAAGCTAAGCTTAGTAAATAACTATATCCCAGAAAAGTCAACAATTATGAAATAAGGAAAAAAGTCATCCATTAAATAATGATGATGTTATGACCTGTTTAAGGGTTAATAAATAATAACTCAACACGGGGATAAAATGTAGAGAACAGATTGTATTCAGCAATATATCAACGTGCAATGAAAAGGGTTTCCTTGTTACAGCGTACACGAAGAACATGTATCTGCTACCTCTCACTTGAGTAGCTCTGCTCTGTCAATATATACCCTTTGGGTAAGTCCATGTTCGTGTCATAGGTGAGTCACCTACAACAGATACTTTATCTCGATTTAAATAAAAGTTCAAAAAGTTTGCTGGTTATTTTTTAAGATATGTCGAGTTCTTAACTCTTTGCCAACCAAACTTCTCACACGGACATTTTATTTCCGATTTCATTAATTTTTCCTAAAAAAAACCACTATAGCTCGGTACGTTATACAATTTCATTGATATAGTTATTCAGACTCTTATCTTTATAGAAAAAAAAGTACAACATTTTTCTAGTGCGTCATTTTTTTATATCTCATAAAATAAAATAGGGGGGTTGATAGACCTCGTAAAAAAATATTTCCCCTAATATATTTTAGAAAAAAACTATTTCAGATGTATTTACATCCAATGGTAAACATTTATGGAAATTTTCGTGAAAATCGGACCATTAATTGATTTTTCATCGAATGTTTTAAAAAATCCTCTTATCGTAATTTGTTTTTAGCTACGTTAAATTTCAGTTGATTTAACAGTGCAAAAATGAAAACATTGTTTTTCAATCATAATTTTCATTATTTTCGTAAGCTGAAATTTTTTTTTAAATCATCAGGAGTTTGTTTAATGATTTTTCTTTCGAATGGAAAAAAAATTCAAGAAAATATTAATTTTTCAGCAAGTTTCGGTATTTTTTCCCTATATGATGGGATATTTCCCAGTTCAATATTTATTCATTTCATAACTCATCCGATTATTATTGTAATTTGAGTCCTTCAATGCAATTATAATGAACTAATCATCAGCGGCTTATGGTAGGATCGGTAGGATCGCAGTGATGGGAGAGCCGCTGTGAACGGTTTAAAGTAATTAAATCAATAGTTGGATGACAATAGTTGGATCTCTCCGCATCCATCTTTGTTGTTTATTATAAAGTAAGGAAAAAAATCCCATTAAATGTATGATAGTTGATCTAGATTTAAATAAAAGTCCAAAATATTGGTTGGCTGGTTGGTTTTATGGTAGGCAAGTTTTTAAATATTTCTTATTACACTATTATTTGACACAAGGGTACAAGTTTGGTGCATCCAGCGAGAGCGTGTTCAATCCTCGCTGGATGCCCAATACATTTAACTTTTTTTTATCAAATCCTATCCGTAAGGTGTCACGGGAATAATACTGCTGTACCCGGATGTACAAAAAGTTAGGTCAATAAATGAACCGACCAAAAGCGAGTCGGGAGTATGCTGCAGAAGGGACCGGTGTTATGAATCCAGAAGGAAATATACATATATATATATATATAGTTTTTTTCCGTAGTTAGGATCTTTCCATGTGTGGTTTAACCAAGCTGATGCAGGTAGACCATAAGGAGAGCTCAATGTGCCTAATACCAGTGAGTAAAAGGACAGAGCAAGATATTCAGTAAATGAAAACTCTAAACTTCCTTCATTAAAATAATTCATTTCAACCGTATTACTATGGCATCTTCAGGTAATCACAAGAACATTAGATTCTGACATTAACGTTAGTCTATTTATTTTATAATGCAGTGTAAAAGATTTAGATTTAACGTTAGCCTATTCATTTTGTAATGTAGTGTAAAAGATTTAAATTCAACAGTTAGCCTATTCATTTTGTAATGTAGTGTAAAAGATTTAAATTTAACGGTTAGCCTATTCATTTTTAATGTAGTGTAAAGATTTAATTTAACTGTTAGCCTATTCATTTTGTAATGTAGTGTAAAAGATTTAAATTTTAGCCTATTCATTTTGTAATGTAGTGTAAAGATTTAATTTAATGGTTAGCTATTCATTTTTGTAATGTAAAATTTAGATTTAACGGTTAGCCTATTCATTTTGTAATGTAGTGTAAAAGATTTGAATTTAATGGTTAGCCTATTCATTTTGTAATGTAGTGTAAAAGATTTGAATTTAATGGTTAGCCTATTCATTTGTAATGTTGTGTAAAAGATTTAATTTAATGGTTAGCCTATTCATTTTGTAATGTGTAAAAGATTTAAATTTAACGGTTAGCCTATTCATTTTGTAATGTAGTGTAAAAGATTAAATTAACGTTTGCCTATTCATTTTGTAGTGTAAAAGATTTAACCTAACAGTTTGCCTATTCATTTTGTAATGTAGTGTTAACAATTTAAATTTAACAGTTAGCCTATTCATTTTGTAATGTGGTGTAAAAGATTTAGATTTAATGGTTAGCCTATTTATTTTGTAATGTAGTGTAAAAGATTTACATTTAACCGTTAGCCTATTCATTTTGTAATGTAGTGTAAAAGATTTAATTAACGGTTAGCCTATTCATGTAATGTAGTGTAAAGATTTAATTTAATGGTTAGCCTATTCATTTTGTAATGTAGTGTTAACAATTTTAAATTTAACGGTTAGCCTATTCATTTTGTAATGTAGTGTAAAAGATTTAAATTTAACGGTTAGTATATTCATTTCGTAATGTAGTGTAAAATATTTCAATTTAACTGTTAGCCTATTCATTTTGTAATGCGTGTTAACAATTTAGATTTAACTGTTAGCCTATTCATTTTGTAATGTAGTGTAAAAAGATTTAACGTTTAGCCGTTAACCCATGGAAAACACTGATAAGTTCAAACAGTATAATTAACAGACTTTGACCCTGATTTGATTTGCTGTTGGATCACGTGACGCGCTTATCTATGGGAAAGTTGAAATCGGTAAGAGAGCCTTCGGGTTTAGAATGAAATCTGCGTCTGTTGAATTCTTTCTCGTGCATTGACTTAAAATGGGTTACGGGAAATAAAGGTGTACACCAAAAATAAATAAGTCTCCGTGTTCTTAATTTAATCCGAACTAATAAAGACGGATGCGGATAGAGATTCAACTCCCGAGACGACCCGGCCTGAGAACCCTGAAAAGATCCCAACAGGGCGAACCGAGAAGGTTAGGAGTAGAACAAAACAGACATTGCACACACATACACAGACACACACCTTGCATAAGCAATGTTACAAACATCTTAAACGCACATCGACGTCACACATCTTTCGGGTATGTGAAGCATAACTCCAGAATGATATATGTATAGTGTATAGTCACTGTGTATTTATTTCTAGGCTCGTGGGTTCTTTTTCAGCGAGAAAGAAAGATAGAGAGAAAGAGCGAGAGAGAGAGAGAGAGAGAAAGAGAGAGAGGGTACGGGCAAATTGCTCTGTCGTAAATCATGTTTGCTCCTACGATATCGAGCCCATAGGGGGAGCCGCGAAAGGTCCCACCCGCTTCTCACGAGGCCTAGCCGAAAAGAGACCGATCTTCTTCTTCCGTTTCTGGTCAAAAGCCGGAACTTCCGTTTTTATTTTTAAACCCATTTCCGGGGTCATTCTCATAATAAAAAAAATGCTCATAATAATTACGCTACATATGCTTTGCAAACACTGGGTTTAATAAATAATTATTTGCTATTACTGGTTTCTAATACTTTCATGTTTTGTCAAACGTATTCAAAGGAACCCTATATAAATCAATTAAAATTATTAAAATAAGTGTAATCTAATATATAAAACAGAGATTTTGGTAGGTACGTGTCGACGTATAACAAAAAAACGGGAGGTCACTCAGATTCAAAATCTTGCATACACATTGATATCGTTCTAACTAAGAAACAGTCATACATACACGTGTCACACACGCATATAAGTAAAGTCGTCGCAGTGAACTAAAGTCAGACAGCGGGGGAGTCAATCCCCTTATTACTAGCGCTATACCAAGGAGATTGTTCTCTGTCTGAGATGGAGTGCCACTCATACCGTCAGCTCCTTACTTTAACGCACTGATCCCTGTGATACATCAATATTACTTCATATAAGTAAAGTCGTCGGGGGTTGTCTAGTCGGTATCCGCCAGACAATCTATCCCCTTATTACTAGCGCTAGATCAAGGGATTGTTTTTTTAAGCGTTTGAGGTGGATCGCCACCCCTACCATCAGCTCCTTTTTGCCACGCTGATCCCTGTGCAACTCATATACCTTACATAAGCAGATTACACATATTCTCGTATACACGCAGACAGATTACATAGATTCATATCACACCCCGGTATCGCACATACGCATTCACCTTACAAAGACATTTATTACACACACGTGTTGCACAGATACATATACCTTACATTACGGACTGGCAAACTGATCCTAAAATGCGTTTTTGACAAAATGACTTTAGCCCCCCTACAGAAAATAATTTACCAAAAATCAGGGAATTATCGGATTTTAATGAAATTTTCGGAGTTTATTTATCAATGAATGATCTTTATAATACATTATTTATTTTATTTGAAAACTTTCTCATTTTTTTCAGGTCGCTTAATTTTGACCCCCCTTATGCTGGGGGCGTAAGATTGTTTCGAGTTGGTCTTATATTGTACTAATTACAGTATAAATAATGAGATAAAAGACCGAACTTATGAATAGAAACAAAAAAAATGTTTACGTTTGCGCTTCTATGAGAAAATAAGTACCGAAAATCGAAAAATAAAATGTAAAAAAAAATAAATAATTTATTTTTTGGAGATTTCTTTTTTACTCATTTCGATAATTATTTACTTGGCTATTATTTTATAAAAGAAAAAATTATACATCGATGTTTTTTCTGCTTAAAAAGGTGGGGGGGTACATTTTCAGTCGAGTTTTTCTTCAAAACGTATACTTTTTTCGAAAAAATAAGGTTTGCATTAAGTAGATATTTATTTTTAGAATCTAAAAATATAACATTTTAAACTTAAAATCCGAAATTTTTTATTTTAAATGAATTTTATATATTAATTTTTCATAGCAAAAATACTAGATTAAAGTTTGAAATAAAATAACTGATGCATTATAAAATTCATTAATTGATAAATCAATACTGAAAATTTCATTAAAATCGGATAATTACCTGATTTTTGGTAAATTTTTTTCCATCCCAAATGTTACGTTAAAATTGTAAACAAGCGCCTAAAACCATTGAAAAACAGTCAAAATGGCGGATCGCGTCGAAATTGACCAAAACAAATAGTTTTAAATCTTTTAAAAATAAACTGCATATGTAATTATGTTTTTCTTTTTTTAATGATGGTTATTATGTTACTACTTATTGATTTAGACAAAGTTTAACCTTAAATAATAGATTTAATTATTCTTAATTCACTTATTAAAACTCGTAGTATCCGATTTTTTTTGCTAGTCCCTAACTTACATAAACACATATCTCTCACACACTTATATAATTTATATAAACTCTTTCTCATACGCGTAAACCATACATAAATATATATACACATTTTCACACATTTACATAAACATTTATTAAACATACGTCTCTAACACACACATACACCTGACGCAAGCACATATTACACAATCATGTCACACACCACACACACACAACACAACACAACACAACACAACACACAAATTCCCAATTTAGGCTGAAAGCAACAGTTCTCGCCACTTTAAGCCGCACATTGCGGCTCCCCAACCAATGCAATCATGCCGTAAGCCGCTGACTGCGGCTCTCACACGTGTCACTTGTTTACATTGAATAATAACTACGTGAACATCCTTGTCATCTTTTTGTTTTGTCTGTGAACCAATCTTGAGGCAGGTACTTGATCCTTTTGTAATGGGGAACCCATCCATACAGGTGAAAAAAATCAATGAACATTTGCTACAGCCGTTGGGGAACTTTGGTAGGCAAAGAGTTAATCAGCGATGAAAATAGTGTGTCTCTCGGATAGGTATACATATGAATATATATTACACACGCACACACACACATTCTACATATGCAGTCACATATGTTACACACAATCTTATGTCCAAACACACGCTTCCATTTTACGCAGACACATACACACACGGACACACGCATCCAACTTACGCACAGACACCCCCACACTCACACTCACACTCACACACGGACACACGCATCCATCTTACGCACAGACACCCCCACACTCACACTCACACACGGACACACGCATCCAACTTACGCACAGACACAAACACACTCACACATGCACAAAGAGGTATACCTTAAACTATTCTCGCTACTTTATGCCGCCCACTGCGGCTCTCCAACCAATGCAATCATACCGTAAGCCGCTGACTGCGGCTCTCACACGTGTCACTTGTTTACATTGAATAATAACTACGTTAACATCTCTCGGATAGGTATACACAACCTTAGGTGCACCCACCCAGAACACACACATACAGACACACACATCCACCATACGCACACACACACACAGACGCACACATACAGACACACATCCACCATACGCACACACACACACACACACACACACACAGACACACACATCCACCATACGCACACACACAGACACACACATACAGACACACACACACATACGCACACACACACAGACGCACACATACAGACACACACATCCACCATACGCACACACACACACAGACCACACATACAGACACACACACCATACGCACACACACACACACACACACACACACAGCACACACACACACAGACACACACAGACACACACATCCACCAGCACACACACACACAGACACACACATACAGACACACACATCCACCATACGCACACACACACACAGACACACACATACAGATACACACATCCACCATACGCACACACACACACAGACACACACATACAGACACACACATCCACCATACGCACACACACACACAGACACACACACGGGAATATGCATCCACCTTACGCACACACACACACACACACACACACACACGGACAGACATGCGCATCCAGCTCAAGACGAGATACTCATACGAGGGCCGGTATTGAACCCATAACCTTTGGGTTCCGAGTTGAATGCTCTACCGACTGAGAATCTAATCCGCCATTATAAGAATGACCGATTCCAATGGAGTCTGGAATGAGATTTTTAAAAAGCATATCATGGACTCTTTGGCTGATTTAATTAGCGTTCGTTTATCGACAAAAATTACCGCCACCCACAAAAGATCAGAATCGTTTGCGACTCTACTGAATCAACCCCCCCCCCCGCCCTCCACCCCATATTCATATTCCCTCGCAGACTCTTTGATAATTTTTTTGATCACAGGAAATATCGATGTTAAATGAAAGAAAGTGGGGAATGAATACCAATTGAAGAAAGAATTCTTATTCATCATTGAGAGACTTCGTTTAATTTGAATATTGCTTTCGACACAAAACAAATTACTTTTCGATCTCGGAAGGGGTACAATTGTTAGCAAGCTAATCTCGCGAATTCATTACTACTGAATAGTGAGTTCGTTCCTTATTCAGTCCAGTGGCGTCGGCCAATGGACCAGTAAGATATATTATGTCAACATGATCCCAGGAGGCCGTCTCTCCAGGAAGAACTTGCCCCCTCGTCTAACTCTTCCAGCTATAAATAGCAGCAGGTACTGTTCTTAGGTGAGAGCCAATATCCCAGCAGTCTCCTCGGACAGTTGATCGACTGCCTCGCGAGTTATCTTCTCATTTGTATATATTTGTACTACTGTTCTTTGTTAATATATTGGTTTAACTCATTTCCTCTCGTGTGTCTTTATTCTAACCCCTGTTAAGGCTACAAAAGAGATATTTTCGATCACAAGAAATATTGATGTTAAATGAAAGAAAGTAGGGAATGAATAGCAGATGTTGCAGATTGACTATTGTTCAGTTTGTTTTGCGCGGGAAGTTCGAAAAGACAAAGGAAAATTGAACTGAGAAGACAATGACTAAGGTAGACAGAGGGTCTGGTGTGACAAAAGACTTCCTCTATACAAGCGGAAAATTGAACAAAGAAACTGTAAAGGGAAGTAAGGACTTCCGGCTGAGGGACAAAGAGAAAGATTAAAATGCGTGGGCGGTCGTCAATACTTAAGCAGTTGTCAGTCCACCCAAGGTGAGACCCCAGAAGACGGCGAAGAGAGCACAAGGACTGACTGACCGTCGACACTGTCGAGCGCTGCTGCGGGCAGTGAGGCTCGCTCACCACCTTCCATCACACCAGCAGTAGTAGTGCCCATTATCAATGCCCGCCACTCGCCATCCACCACGTACAACCGAGATGAGAGAAATAAAGTTAAATCTCCTACTACATAGAGCATGCCTTGTGATTCATTTAAGCAACCACTAGATACATCGTCTAGGGGTCAGAAACGATCTCCGCTGTATACCAGCAACGTATACGAGTCAGAGTAGCGTGAGTTTGAAGATGCCAGTATATAACATGTACGATTTTGTTGCCTGAGTCGAGCGCTATGCAACACAATTAAAGAAAACATTCTTATTCGTCAGTTAGAGACTTCGATTAATTTGAATATTGCTTTTCGACACGAAACAAATTATTTTTCTCGCAGGTCCTTTACTACTGAATAGTAAGATCGATACTCGTTGGGTGCCCCATACCTGTGACCTCGTGTCGAATCCTACCTTTGGCGAGCAGGTGGGGTAATTAGACTTACCTTGTTCTTCGGACACTGTGTCACAATTTCCTTACTTATTTTCATTATATACTCAATGGTTATTAAAAAAAATCTATATTTAATATTAATTCGTTCTCTTTCTCTTTCTTTTCGAAGTCCGTCGCAGACGACGATGACGTCACTTCACGTCTTCATTTGTGGACCCTATGGTAGTGGCTCATTAGTCCAATTCTGGACCTGCAGATGCGGTCACCCACACTGCAGGGGAAATTTCCATCTATATCTGGCTGTTCATGACAACGAAGATGTCGCCGCTCTGCAGTCCTGTTTATCTCATTATTGAGCTGCTTAGCTCCTGTGCGGCAGGCGTCTCGCTAACTCTGTTTGTTGGAGGCCAGATCTTCCACGCTTGAAGGTGGGATGTTACATTTCTTCAGCGTTGTCTTAATATGGTTTAATCCTAATTAGCATCTTATTTATTAACAATGTCTCTATGAAGGTCTGGCTGAGATAGATTTGCCTGAAAACAGCCCATATTATTAATGCGGTATTTACCACGCATCCCACTTATGCCTGTCAGACACAAGGTCCAATTAATGTGGGGCCACCCACGAACCGAAGCTCATGGGATAGTAGATACAAAAATGCGTGGATCCCTCGGCATTCCCCCTCAAGAGGACGCCTCAGGCGTTGGGCAATAAACCGAGCCCTGACCCTTTAGATCAACGCCGTTAATTTCATTAATAGTCCAATGGCCGAAGCCACCTGACCCCCGCCCCGAAAAAGGGTTATTAGCGTGTTTAAAATCCTGCGACGTGTGTTTTAAATCATTAAGAAATAAATGTTTACGTAGTAAGTAAAGTCGTCGGGTGCGGCCTAATGTCGGTATCAGCCAATCAGCGAGGGAGTCTATCCCCTTTTCAATAGCGCTGGACCAAGGAGATTATTTTAGCGTCTGGGGTGGGGCGCCACACCTACCATCAGCTCCTCACTTTACCGCACAGATCCCTGTGCTACTCATACGCTGAGTTGGCGAGGGCCGGTATCGAACCAGAAGCCTTGGGATTCCTACCCGAACGCTCGACCGACTGAGCTAAACCGGCCCTATGATTAGCATACTGGTTTTAACAAAGCCGAGTTTAATAAATAATTACTTGGTGTTATTGATTTCTGATATGATTGTTTTATTCTCTTTCTGCAATGGCACGAGATCATTTTTTCTATCATGGTCGATTGGTTGGAACTTATGGCATGTCAACCATTGTTGGGTTATTTTATGCCAAAGACGTTTTGTTCTATTTATTCTTGACGGGTATTCAAATTATTTTTAACTCAAGAAGAAAAGAAGCAGCCAGTTTTAAAAACTAGCAGATTGGGTCTGTAGGATTTTAGGGTATGTAAACCCAGGGTTGACATGCCATAAGATTCAACCAATTGACCATGATTTTACAAGCTGATGAAAAATGATCTCGTGTAGTTTCTTTTTACACAACGCTATATGATATCAGATATTCTTATCTAAAACAAATAATTTGCAAACAAGTCTATTTGTTCTATAGATGGAACCCTAACAGATACTACCACTCCCGGCCAGAGTGGGTCGGGGAGTAATAACAATGAATGGGTATTCAACATTCCAAGGATTTCCAGAACACGGGCCTCACCACCAGGTGTAGTTCAGTATCATACCCGGGACACCCAGTTTTATAGGGCTTACTCCTCAGCTGGGGTCTAGTGGTGAAGTTCCAATTCTAGAGCTCTGGGGAGTGTGGAGTACTTCTTTATCGCCATTATTCCCAGATCCACTCTGACCCGGAGTGGTAGTACCTGTTAGGGTTCCGTCTATAGCATAAATAGAAAAAATGATTTTATAGATGTTTTTATTAAATTGAGTACCCATCAAGAATGAATGAAACAAAACGTCTTCGGTATGAAATAACCCAACAAGGGTCGAAGTGCCATAAGACCCAACCAATCGATCATGGTTTGACAAGCTGATAAAAAAATATCTCGTGCCATAACAGAAAGATCAGTATCAGTCAGAAAGCGAGGGGGGGGTCTATCCCCTTTTCACTAGAGCTAGGAGATTGTTTCTGCATCTGAGGTAGAGTACCACACCTACCATAAGCTTCTTACTTAAACCGCACAGTATCAAACATCGACCGGTATCGAACATCGGAACCTTGTGGCTACTAAGCTGATGCTTTACCGACTGAGCTAAGTCGGCAGTTTTAGATGAAACCAATTATTATGAGTGTTAATAAAAAAATTACAACGACTGTTAACCGTTGCTAACTAGTTTTAACCCTGGGTTGACAGAGTATTTACCCCATACTCCACGTGTACGGGTTAGGCACAAGGCCCTATTAATCTGGGACCACCCACAAACCGAAGCTCATGGGTGGCGGGTGAAAAATTGCATTGATCCCGTCGGCATTCCCCTTCAAGGGGGCGCCTCAGGCACTGGGCAATAAACCCAGCTCTGAAAATCGAGGGGGCAGGTGCTTCTTGGGGGGATAGCCCCCTGGGATCGACACTATTAATTTAACACACGGGTCCAGTGGCCGAAGCACACCAGACCCCCGCCCCGAAGGACGTGTTGTTAATGTTTAAAATCCTGTGACGTGTGTTATAAATAATTAAGAAATAAATGTCTACATATTATATGGCGTGAATAATTTGCATACCGGTTTTAACAAAACTAAGTTTAATAAATGATTACTTGGTGTTATTGATTTCTAATATTATTGTTTTATTCTCAAACGTATTTAAAGCAATTCTGTTTATAATTTTGTTTTGAAACCAATAAGAATAAAGTTAAAATAAGTTTTTTTTTTTGTGTTCGTTAAATACGAACACAAAAACAATTATTTTTACTTTTCTTTCTAAATCAATATAATATTCAATTATACTAAAACATAAATACTTGTGCCCGGATGGAGCATATTTTTGATAGTTATAATAATAATAATAATAATATATATATATATATATATATATATATATATATATATATATATATATATATATATATACTGGTACAAGATTTTAATATATATTCTGATACAAGGGTTTAATATAGATAATGAGAACAAGGTTTCGATAACTCTATTAATAATGGAGATTCGCTTCCGGTTTTTGTCTGTAACAAAAATTACATCCCTGCTTACGTCACATTACCCAAAATCGTCATAACATAGAATAAATACACTCAAAATTTGAACATGCAACATTAGACAGTCCTCATTGTTTTTTAAAACAAGTTTTAATAAATACATGACTGGTATTACATATCTATATATAGTTTGTTTTATTTTAATATATATTTAAAGTTTACATTTTAAATTGTTTTATTTTTTAATCCTTTAATGAATTTGATGATTTTACTTACTTAGGGTGCAAACTCGCTGACATCGAATTTTTAATTCCCACTCTTCAGACAATATGTTTCAAAAATCTATTTTTACATCGCCTGGAGGGCGTTTTTTTATTTTGTACTAGTATATACTATATACAAGGTTTTACAAGCTGATAGAAAAATGATCTCGTGCCATGGCAGAAAGATCAGTATTAGATGAAACCAATTATTATGAGTGTTTAGAAAAAAAATACAACTGCATTCCCTTCCTTGTTTGCTGGATTTTTCTTTATATATACTAGCAAATATATAAGTATTTAAGTTTTAATATAATAAAATATCATGTTAAATTAGAAAGGCTAATGAAACTGAATAAGAATGCAGATAAAAGATTTGGAACAGAGGGGGTATGATTGAAAAATAGAATAACTTTGAAACTAACTCTTCCATCATTTTCCATTACTCCCGTCTTTCATTGGTAAATTTTCCTAATTTAACTATTTAGTTAGAATAGGAAGTAAAGAATAATATTAGTTATTTCTTCTTCTTAATGGATTTCTTTTAAGATTTATCCCCAAGATTTTTGCTCATATTCAATAAGATAAAACCAAACAATTAGAAATCAATAATATTAAACATATATTTATTAAAATCAAATTTTTTAAGATCAATATGCAAATTAGCCTTCCCATTCACACTGTAAACTGCTATTTTGTTGTATATATGAATATAATTGCATGTTATTAGTATGTAGATATGGTTAACAGTCTTAATGATGTAAAGCAATTTTACTAATAATTGAGTTTAAATAAAAATAAAATCATGGAGAATGTGATGTAAATAACAAAGGGAATTGTGACTTGTATAATAACATAGTTTCGGTTACAGACAGACAAACCCACAATCTCCATTATAATAATATATATATATATACAAGTATCATTCAATAAATAAGGTGCAATTTGTTTAAGGATTCAGATTTGAAAGAACTGTTTACAGTTACACATTTTCAAAGAGATCAAAAGTGATGGGCATTTTATGTTCCAAAAGACACACAGCATGTCCTTCTTTAATGAGCACAGCATTCGAAACATTTTCTTTACCGGGGAGTCAGTGGGATTCCTGTCCATAGACTGTGTTCAATCTCATAGTAACAAATCCATGTTTAGTTTATTTATAAACATTATTTTGATATGCTTTTCAGTACGCATCACACAATCTTCTGTAGATTGCACACGGTTTTTATTTCTCAGCTATCAAGCATTTGATGTCAGAACTCTCTTCAAGCCTGGGACACCGTTTTATCTGGCGCCTATTTGAATAGTTTCAAAACAAATATTGTGCGAGATCAAATTACAACTGAAAGGAATATTACTATATTTAACCGTTCTCTACTGGGTTGACATGCCGTAAAATCCAACAAGTCCAACCACAACCTAAAAGTTTTTGTTTTTTTAAATGGCTTCTTTTTTTTTTTTTCTTTTAAAAAAAAAAAAAATTAGTAAACAAAACAAAAAAAAAATACAATTCAACCAACGAATTTGTTTGAAACTTGAGTCCATCTGCCCTCCTAATTATTTTGAAATGTGTGCTGAAATCCATCGCGATGGCGAAGTATTGAAGGACACATCTAATATTTGTAGTACTGAGACACCCTCACTGTTCTGTGGAGCAAGACTTAAATCAATCAATCAGTCAGTCCATTGCATTCCCCCCTTTTTTTTCTTTCCTTTTTTTTGGCTTTTTTATTTGATTTCTTTGGACAGTGTCCACTTGACCAATATCCTTCGTTTACCAACACCCCCCACACCACCACCTTTACCCCCCCCCCCCAAACCCAACATCAACCCTTCCAGTCATCAAATATTATCATCAGTCTTCAATCATGAAATACGGTTAATGCCTAAACCCCCCATCTTTTCTCTTACAATTAAAATACACACCTATATGGAATTAACAATATATATATATATATATATGTGTGTGTGTGTGTGTGTGTGTGCATATATATATAAGGTGTGACAAAAAGTATCGAGATTTTTTGTACTTTTTGACACACCTTGTATTCTAAAAAAAAATCCCATTCATTCTTTATTTCTACCTTGGTAAATACAGTTTTAAACTTGGTACTTTTTTGACACAACTTGTATTCTGAAAAAAAATAATGGATGGAACGTTATTTTTTAAGAATACAAGGTGTGTCAAAAAGTACAAAACATCTCGATATATTTATGACACACCTTATATATATATATATATATATATATATATATATATATATATATATATATGCACGGGTAAGTAAAAAAAGAATATCATTTTGTCTAAGACAAACATGTATCATACATCAAAATGAAGCTGGTCCTCTGTGGATCACATCCCTACTTCTCCACATAGTCATCGTTTCACTCAATAGCAATGTTCCACCTTCGAATGAGAGCATGTATCCCTGCCCCG
Source organism: Doryteuthis pealeii (assembly GCA_023376005.1). Classification (NCBI taxonomy): domain Eukaryota; kingdom Metazoa; phylum Mollusca; class Cephalopoda; order Myopsida; family Loliginidae; genus Doryteuthis; species Doryteuthis pealeii. The sequence goes on along the minus strand of CM042159.1, from coordinate 73,406,173 downwards.
TAAAAGTCTATTGACTGTTCCTTGAGCCACTTCTTTACTACAGATTTCACACCCTCTTCACTGGAATAATGTTTGCCTCTGAAACGCTCTTTCATGTAGCCGTAGAGATGATAGTCTGAAGGCGCTAAATCTGGTGAGCATGGAGGACACGGTAAAGTTGTCCACCCGAATGAGTCGATTTTCTCCCTTGTCCTGATGCTTGTGTGTGGTTGATCATTGTCATGCAGAAGGGGAACATTGTCGATAGGCAAGTTGGGTCTTACTCGTCGGATTCTTGCTCTGATCCTCGTTAGGGTCTCAATGTAGGCCTTAGTTTTATAAAAAAAATTACTTTTTGACACACTCTTCTATATATATATATATATATATAAATAGGAATTTTTGTATGTACGTGTCGACTTAAACTTCAATGGGAGGTCACTCAAATTCTAAATCTTGCATACACATTAATATCCTTCTAACTAAGAAACACGCCAAATTTGGTTATTTATTTTTACTGATTAGATGATACAATTAATTAATTAAACCAAAATCAACCAATTTGCGGAACTGTCCGTATACCAGCTCCTGCTGCTATTGTATCAGCAGGAGCTTGCCTGCTGCTTATATCAACAGCCATCAAAATGTCCGCTTTATTTCTATTAATAAGTCAACATTGTTTAAGCGATTGTTTTATAATTTAGTACGAACTGTTATTATTTTTTTTTTGGGGGGGGGGACTAAAATGATCAACTTTCAAACCAAGTCTATCTTTTTAAATGTAAAAAAGAAAAATGACAACCATTTTATCAATATTTTTTTAGGTACTTTTGCTAGTATATATATATATATATAATATATATATATATATATATATAAGTAAAGAAATAAAAAAGACTTATAGATTTAGCATTATAGTCTATTTCAGGGAGACTATAATGCTAAATATCTAAGTCTTTTGTTATTTCTTTACTTATATATTTGCTCTGTGACTCTAACATTAAGAGCACACATTGAGCTCTCAAACTGCGACAGTTTTTTAAATAAAACTCTTGTGTCATAAGGAAGATTTCTTCTCAGGACTTTTGGATTATATTTATATATATATTTATATATATATATATATATATTAAATTTTTACTTGAAGGCACTTACAACGCATGTATCGCATAAAATTCGATACTTTTTCTTATAGAAAATGAACTTGACAAGTGTAATCCCAGCAAAGGATGGCTCGATGTGTAGAATACCGTACAGACTGTTTCGACTTTATTAAGTCTCATCAGCGGTATATACTAACGATTTCCCTCCGACAGAAATCGAAACCGGGACTTCAGCAGACACAGTGAAACACTAGTGAAACACTTTTATCGCCTCGGCCACAGTACACAGCTGACCATCCTAGCGAAATTAAGCTTGTCAAATGATACTACTACACGCCTCTACCATACACAGACACAGACACAGACACACACACACACACACACACACATATATATATATATATATATATATATATATATTTATATATGTATGTGTGTGTGTCTGTGTGTGTGTCTGTGTCTGTGTGTCTGTGTCTGTGTGTCTGTGTTTGTTCTATCTTTGGGTTTCTGTTTTTGTTTTGCTTTTTTTTGTTTTGTTTCTTTTACTTTAACTTCATCTTTATATGTTGTAGATTCTTCTGGTTTCCTACTTTTATCTTTATTTTTTATTTTTATTTTTACATTTTCATTTTTTACTTTTTATAATTTTTATAGTTTTTATTTTCTATTTGTGATTTATTTTTCATTTTCTATTTTTTATTTTTCATTTTCTATTTTCTACTTTTATTTTTACTTACGATTTTTATATTTCATATTTTATATTTTATTTTATTTTTAATCTTTATTTTTTATTTTTTACTTTTTATAATTTTTATAGTTTTTATTTTCTATTTTGATTTATTTTCATTTTCTATTTTTTATTTTTCATTTTTTTTTCTAATTTTATTTTTACTTACGATTTTATATTTCATATTTTATATTTTATTTTATTTTTATCTTTATTTTTTATTTTTTACTTTTTAATCGTTTTGTATGTACACATTTATAACAAATTTGTTATTTTCCAAATCCCAAGAAATTATTTTTCTATCTAAAACATAACCCAAGTCCCCCCCACCTCATTCAAATACCATAGCCCCACCCACAGTCTACGTTGGCAACGTGGACTGTCCCACAGCTGCAGGCTTAAATACTCCGTCCACCATAGGACAACACCTATTAAGAAATTCCACCCGACGTGGTGTAATGGTTAGCAAGCTGGCTTCGCAGACCATTGGTAGTGAGTTCGATTCTCACTGGGCGCCCCACACTTCTGGCCTTGTGCTATATCTAAGCAAAGCTTAGTAAATAACTATTAAGAAATTCTGCTTGTGCTCGTTCCTACCATCCAGCTATGTTTTCAGTCCTTTGTAGTTCCAACAGCGAACTACAACTGCAAATTCTCGAGTCTCTCTTCATTTCTCGCACTCAACCCTTCCTGTGCGTTCAGAAGCAGTCCCAACAACTACTCCTTTTTGGCATTTCAAGCCTCAGCTTATCAAACGGGGGCACTCGTAATTTCCGAACCCCCCCCCCCCCCACGTGAGTTGTAAGTTTCGTAAATTTACGAATTCTCTTATTGAGAAAAAAAAAAAAAACATTTTTCCTTGTTCTCACTGCTTTCTGTCTTATCCGTTGTCTTCAACTACACTATTTCACCATCTTTCAATGAAATTTTTCTCTGAGGAGCATTGATCGAAAAGAAGAAATTCATTTCTGATTTTAAATCAAATAGGGTACCCTTTCCTTTCTTTTTAAGAAAAAAAACAATTTATTTTACATAATGCATATGCTTTTACGCGTCCTTAATACATATATAATATATATATATATATATATATATATATATATATATAATATATATGTAGCAGCTGTTTTACTACCAAGACTATTAAACAGTCTCCTATCTGACTATTCATTTCGATCCTTTCGAGTTGACCTGACCATCTTCTAACATTGGGGTGCAATTTGTTAATGAATGCACCGTAATTTTCTCAAGTACTTTCGGCACTACATACATCAAAAGTTGTTTATTGGTTTATTAAGTTCAAATACTAAAAATTAGATCTTGAACTTGTACTAAATTTTGAGGAAATTGCATCAAAGATCGTATACAAAAATGCACTGAAAAAATCCTCAGATTAGCAAAATTTGGCCAAAGAATTGATCAAAAGGGGATTCTCCGTACAATGAGTTATAAAAAAGGTTAAAGACTACAAATATGCAAAGTTACTGTACATTTTTGGTTATTTCCTATAAGTCTAACATAAACAAAGGGGAATCACTCTTGACTGATAAATGATTTATTTATTTTTACATTAAACTAACCCTAAACCCTAATCCTAACCCTAACCCCGTCTTCTTTTTTCCTAGTAGATAAATAAATAAATAAATAAATAATTTATCAGTCAAGAGTGGTTCCCCTTTGTTTATGTTAGACTTATATGAAATAACCAATTTTTTATCACATCGGGATAGGCGTGTATCTGGAATATAGAATGAGAGAATATGTAGAGTGTACACTTCTATTATTCTCTATGTGAATGTATACGTGTGTATGTATGCGTGTGTGTGTGTACAAGCGTGTTTATGTGTGTATATATGTGCTCCTGTGTATTTGTGTAACCCCTTGTGCTTCTCTGTGTGTTCTTTTGTATTTTCCTCTGTGCGTTTTCTTCTTCTCTGCTTCACTGCGAGTGTATGTGTGCGTGTGTATTATTTTAGTTACATGTCAGGAGTAGAGTTACTTCCCCCTTTGGGCTAGAATCCATTTTGCTCGTAAGGGTTTGAAAAATACACACAAAAAAAGGGTTCCCAGCGGCTAGTCATATTTGATATCCAAGTTACCTACATGGGTGTTCGTCTCTTTCATTAAATACTAACATAACAGTGCGCCCTCGTGCGTCTGTGTGTGTGGGGGGGGGGGCTTACGTACTTCTCTGAATATGTGTGTCCGTGTGTGTGGGGGGGGGTATGCTCTTTTCTGTATGTGTGTGCACGAGTGTGTGGGGGGCCTTATGTTAATTTCTGTATATATCTGTGCCCATGTGTGTAGTGGGGGGGGGTCGTAACTTTCTGTATGTGTGTGCCGGTGTGCGTGTGCGGTGGGCTTATATACTTCTCTGTATGTGTGCGACTGTGTGTGTGGGGGGGGGGGCTTATGTACTTCTCTGTGTGGATTAATTCCTATAAATCTAACTTTGATCAAAGGGGAACCACTCTTGACAGATAAATTATTTATTTATTTATTGATCTACCAGGACAAAAGAAGACTGGGTTAGGGTTAGGGTTAGTTAAATGGAAAAATAAATAATTTATCAGTCAAGAGTGGTTCCCCTTTGATCATGTTAGACTTATAGGAAATAACCTCTACGTGGGTGTGCCCGTGTATTTACTTCTGTGTCTGTGTTTCTTTATTTTCTTCGGTGTGTGTGTGTGTGTGTGTGTGTGTGTGTGTGATGTGTTTATGTGTGTATATGTGAGTGTGAACTTCTGTACTTCGTGTGTGTGTGTGTGTGCCCTTGTGCTTTTGTGTGAGTTTCCGTGTTTTAATCTCTCTCTCTCTCTCTCTCTCTCTCTCTCTCTCTCTCTCTCTCTCTCTCTCTCTCTCTCTCTCTCTCTGTGCGTGTATGCGTGTGTGTATGTGTACTTCTGTGCTTCCCTGTAATTGTGTGTGAGTGTGTGTCCAAAGAAAGGAACGGGTGGTACTATGCCGATTTCTACTCATTTATAAATCGTCAAGGGAAAAAGGATTAAATGATCTGATGCCTCGACATCATATGTCCAAATCTTTCAAGGTTTGCTGTTGGCAAATCACGCGCCGTAGTCACGTCCCGACGAGAGTGATTAGTTTCAAATGCACATCGACGAGTAGGAACGAGGATTAAAAAAAAAAAAAAAAACACAAACAAAAAATCAAAAATGAAAACTACAAAGTGTAAAGGACATGATGCGCATAAAAAGATAAAAAAAAAAGTGTAAATTTTTGATAGATGAAAGGTGTGCACTGAAAATGACTAAATAGAATGATTGAATTTCCGGTTTGAACAAAGAAACATCACGTGATCATTTCTTTTCTCTCCATGTCCCTCTCTGCCTGTTTCTGTCTCTGTCTGTCTCTGTCTCTGTCTCTGTCTGTCTCTCTCTCTCTCTCTCTCTCTCTCTCTCTCTCTCTCACACACACACACACACACACACACACACTCACTCTGGCTCTCTCACACACACCTTCTCTCTCTCTCTCTCTCTCTCTCTCTCTCTCTCTCTCTCTCTCTCTCTCTCTCTCTCTGTCTGTCTGTCTCTCTCTCTCTCACACACACACACACACACATACACACACACACACTCACTCTGGCTCTCTCACACACACCTTCTCTCTCTCTCTCTCTCTCTCTCTCTCTCTCTCTCTCTCTCTCTCTCTCTCTCTCTCTCTCTCTCTCTCTCGAACATAAACACACAATCGCTTTCTCTCTCTCTCTCTCTCACTCACTTGCTCACTCCTGATTATCTCCGTCTCCTTCTGTCTCTCTGTCTCTCTCTCTCTCTCTCTCTCTCTCTCTCTCTCTCTCTCTCTCTCTCTCAGGAACATAAACACACACTCGCTTTCTTTCTCTCACTCACTCACTCCTTCTCCTTCTGATTCTCTCTCTCTCTCTCTCTCTCTCTCTCTCTCTCTCTCTCTCTCTCTCTCTCTCTCTCCTTTTCTTTCCTTTTGTCCTTCTTTCTCTCCCTCTAATCCCCTCTCCCTCTATCTCTTTCACTCACCCCCTCTCGCTCATCTCACTTTCTCACACTCTCTCAATCTTTCTTGCTCCCTCTCTTTTTAACTCTCTCCCTCTCTCTCACTCTTTATACCTCTCTTTCTCGCTTTCCCCTCTCCCTCCCTCTACTTTTCTCCTTCCACCTCTCTCTCCCTCTCCTTCTCTATCTCTCTCCCTTTCTCACCTAACTCTCACACACACACTCTCTCTCCCTCTCTCACTCTTTCTAATCCCCTCCCTCTATTTCTCGCTTCCCCCTCCCTCTATTTATCTCCCTCCCCTTCTCCCCCTCTCTCACTCAAATAAAAGAACAATTACGCTGATTGAACAAGCGTGAAATTGTTTGTCACATGACAGAATTGATAAAAGACTTAATGGCCACAACAAATTCCTCTTGCAGTTGTCAATTACTAAGCTAGAAGCGTAATTTAGCCTATGGTCAAAGATAAAGAGCACCCAGTGAGAATCGAACTCATTAACAATGATCCGGTGGACTAACTCAGGAACCTGTTGCGTAGGAGCCAAAGTCGAGTTGTAGTAGTAGTCGTTAGTTTAGAGTAAACGCACATAAAAGTCGTATAGTCAAAAAGGGGTTGTTTATTTCTTTCCAGGCTCGTGGGTTCTTTTTCAAAGAGAAGAAAAGAGAGAGAGGGGGGTCAAGCTGTTCTATCGTAAATCATGTTCGGTATTACTAAGCGAAACACATCACGGGGGGAACCCGGGAAGCCCCGTCTGCTCTTTACGAAGGCCCAGTCGAAAGAGACCGATTTTCCTCCTCTTCCGTTTGTCATCCCGGGGATGAGAGGATCACATTCCCCCCCCCCCAAAAAAAAAAAACCTAGAACTTTCGTTTTTATTTTTAAATCTGGTTTTGTGGTCATTGGTCGGTCAATGGCTGGTCCCTGTTAAGTGTTTACCAATCCAAATTTAACCTCTTCTTATTCTTTTTTTTTTCTTCTCTTTCTCCAGAAATCTGATTACCGTTTTCCTTTCAATTCCCAAATTCTCCGTAGACCATTATAATTACGCTACGAAACCATTATAGCACGCAAGGTTCCAAGTAGCCATTTAGCAAAGTTTAGACAAATGCCAGAATTTAGAGAGAGAGAGAGAGAGAGAGAGAGAGAGAGTTAAATCAAGATTATTTTACATTTCACACATTGAACTATTGTAATAGCTCTTCAGTAAGCCTATGAACAAAAGCAAATGTCACTCAGTGAGAATCGAACTCATTAACAATGGTCCATTATACCATGTAAAGTTCCCAAATATGTAGTTACCAACCCCTCCGCACGAGATGGATGTGACACAGTCAATTTTAAGGTTTGAATTCAGAGTTTTCCTTTTTCTAGACCAGTCACCATATCATGGTTAAAGGGTCTACATATCATGGTTAAAGGGTCCTACAATCTACCCATAGCTGGAGGGAAAATAATTGGATTTACACCTTTCCAAAGGGTATTTGCGCTATGTGAAATGCAGCCGGCCTTGTCCAGGACTTGAACTAGGATTGCTGTGTCCACTTCCAACGACCATAATCATTATACCACACAACTACACAGTGTATAAGCTAGATTATAAGACCATTGTTCGTGTGCCATTTTAACATGTGTGCCATTTATGTATTTTACACCGAGTAGAATGTGACATAATATATATATTTACAAACTCCTCCACACGAGCAGGATACGACACAAGGTCAATTTCTTAAGCGGAGTTCAACAGGTTTAGAATTCAGAGTTTTCCTTCTCCTAGACTGGTTACCTAGCCATGGTTAAAGAATCCAGTCTGCCCAGCTATTTACCCATAGCTGTAGGGAGAATAGGATTCATACCTTTTCCAGGGGTATTAGCGCTAAGTGAAATGCAATTACCACGTCCAGGATTTGAACTCGGGGCGACGAGTCCATTTCCCATGACTTTAACCATTACACCACGCGCTTCCTACAATGTGACATAAAATAAGATATTGCGTGCATCTATTAATTTACACTGGGGAACAATTTTGGACATTAAAACTGAGATAGATAGACTAACAGACATACTGAGATAGATAGATAGATAGATAGATAGATAGATAGATAGATAGAACATACTTAAATAGATAGATAGATAGATATGAACAGACTGAGATAGATAGACTAACAGACATGCTGAGATAGATAGACTAACAGACATGCTGAGATAGATAGATAGATATGAACATACTTAAATATAGATAGATAGATAGATAGATAGATAGAAGAGACTAGGATAGATAGATAGAGACTAGGATAGATTGATAGATAGTGATTTATTTCTTGAGAAAATATTATTATTATTATTATTATTATTATTATTATTATTATTATATAATTTGAATTTGATTTTTCATTTGTTTTAGACTAATATCGCCATGCCATGCTGATATCAAAACTTTAGTTTTCTTCTATCACGTCAAGTTTTCTTTGGATTCAGAGTCCAAAAGTTTGTCAAAAACAACTGTCCGATCTATCTCACCAAAATTTGTGATGCCCAGTGTAATGTTTTATTATTTCCCTATTATATATACATTTTTAAAACCTATATTTTTTTTTGTTTATCATTCTTAAACTCTTCTGACTTAAGGGGACTTTTCTTTTTTTTTTTTCGTCTTTTACACTAGTTCATTTCCCTTTGTAATTATTACTATTTCCTTAAAATTTCATATTAGACGGCTTGTATTAACATTGTTTTTTTTTTGTTTGTTTTTTTTTTTTTTTTTTGGGTTTTTTTTGGTTTTTTCACTTTTTCTTTGTGAGTCATCAAAGGATCCTCCCACCATTTTCAACTTGGAAGATGAGATTTTCTACTTCCTCGAATGATAATAACTATTTTACTTCATTCTATGTAGATTTTACATTTTAACTTGAATAAATAAAATTCTCAATTAGCTTGTTTTGTTTGTTTTGTTTTGTTTTACGACATATCAACCTCAGTGGGTCATTTAATGCCGATAAAGTTTTGAAATAAATCAATTCTTAATGGATAATACAATTTTTTTATAAATACATTTTTCTATTTGACCCATAGATGGGACCCTAACAGGTACTACCACTCCGGGTCAGAGTGGACCAGGAGCAATGGTGATGAAGGGGTGCTTCACATTCCCCAAACCTCCAAAACTGGAACCTCACCATCAGATAGAGTTTAACGTCATTCACAGGACATGTAGACCCGCAGCCACCGCCTTCTAGCACCCATATGATAAAGAGGGATTGGGGCTTGCCATAAGGGCAATAGGGTTGGGGCAATCATATAGGTGCTAGGGCTTGACGTGACCAGCCGATTGATCGGAGGGGGCCTCTCCGACCGCCCGTCTAGCCCAAGATAGGGCCAAAGTGGAGTATTGCATGTCATGAACTGCTCATCCACCTGGGCTCTATCATTAAGCATCACGGGTCGCCACCCACGGCCAACAGGTGGCCCCATTGGGGGAGTCTTACCCCTCTGCAGAGGTGGAGTTGGTGCATTCTAACGCCCCAGCCGACAGGGCGGTAGAATTTATGATTTTTTTTTTTTTAATTTTTAAAAAGCTCTTTAATTTTTCTGTAGGTACAACATTGTGGTAAATCAAGAATTTGTTTAGATCAGCATCTTCAGGGTTTGCTGTTTTTATTGTAATCATTTTTTTTTTTATGTATCATACTATCTAAGCCATGGTGTGATGCTGAAATCCAGTGCTTACCCATCAACTCCTGCGACACTACCGTTGCCAAACCGCATTGGAACCTTACCTTTCCTTTGGATCACAGCGGCAGTGTGGAGTGGGGGGCTTTGCTACATGGACAACAGCTTATCATCTAGGACATGTAGACCCGCAGCCACCGCCTTCTAGCACCCATATGATAAATCTCAAGTAGCATTTTTATTGTTTTAATGTCGACTATGAATATATTTTATACACACCAACATTTAGCGTTTTCTTTCAATTTTGCATACCAGATTTTCATACATTATTCTCTCTTTTTTTTTTTTGTAATAATAAGCTTAAACTATTATTTAAATAAATAAAAAATTTAAAAAAACTAAAATCAGTGTTAACCCGAGCAAAAATTTGTTAAAAGTTGTATTTTAACGTTTTAGAGAAAAAATCGAGTGTATCCCATAACTCAAAAAGTTGACGTAATATAGAAAAACTGGGGTCATTTTTGGATTCAGTGGTCAAAAAATAGTCAAAAACAAGAGTTAAATCTAATTAAACAAAAATTGTGTTCCCCAGTGTTATTAACTAAATTATTAATTTGAATATTTTACACATACATTTTACACTAAGTCGTTGGTATTTGTCTATTTGTAAACTTTTTAGTTAACCTCTTGATACTGAAAAAAAATGACTATTTCATGTTTGTAAATAATTTTCTCATAAAAGTCTATACGTTTGATTAATTTAAATATATATTAAAATAAAACAAATGATATATAAATATATATAGGCATTTATTTATTAAAGTTCATTTTAGAAAACAATAATGAGGACCGTCTAATGTTGCACACTCAAATTTTGAGTATATATAATACAAGGTTGTTCATCACTCAATGTATTGACGATTTTTGGTAATGTGGCGTAAGCAGTGACGTGGTTTCGGTTACAGAAATATTGAGAGCGAATCTCCATTATTAATAGATATTCTGTGTTTTTGACTTCGTATATACTTAAATCACTTAATAGTAAAAATCATTCTCCAATGTATTTTTATAATAAAAATTATTTCCAAGGCAATTTTCTATAAAACCTCATTGTCCAATGCATTTTATATATAAAGATGTGAAGATAGTTGCATAACAACTTGGACATTCTTAAGCTATATGTTGTAGCACACCAGTGATGCCATAAAAATGTATAAGGGGTTTCAGAAAAATTAATATTCCATAATCTAATAACTTGACCAATTCTTGTTTAAACTGTTTTGAATTCAGAGTTTTCCTTCTAGACAAATTGCCATACCAAGGTTAAAGAGCCCAGTCTGACCTACTATTTAAGAATAGTTGGATTTATATCTTTTCCAAAGGCTATTAGCACTATGTGAAATGCAATCAGTCATGTCCTGGATTTGAACTAGACTCACCCTGTCCCTTTCCTACAACAATAACCATTATACCACAAGCAACTGTCTTGCTGTTTTCGGTGCCAGGGTACTTTGTCTTGAGGATAAGCAGCTAATACGCAGCTTTGAAACCAATGGTAACAAATGCTTTTTAGTTGTATAGTATTTCATAATAAATATAGCTCTTACACTTGTAATCAAGCACTTTATTTTCCTTTCTCCAATTTTAATATATATCATATATGTTACACTATATGACAAGGCTGTTTGCATTTCTCATAGCGCTAATAACCTTGGGAAAGGTATGAATCCATATATTCTCCCTCGAGCTATGGGTAAAATAGTAGGGCAGACTGGGCTCTTTAACCTTTTTATATTTTTATATTTATTTATTCTTCACATTTTTATATTTAAAAAAAATTATCCAATGCATTCTTATATTAAAACACATTGTCCAATGTATTTTTATAGTAAAAATCATTGTCCAATGTATTTTTATAGGTAATCTCATTGTCCAATGTATTTTTATAGTAAAATCATTGTCCAATGTATTCTTATAGTAAAAATAATTTCCTATGCATTTTTATAGTAAAAATTATTTTCAGTGCATTTTTATAGTAAAACTCATTGTCCAATGTATTTTTATAGTAAAAATCATTGTCCAATGTATTTTTATAAAGAACATCATTTTCAATGTATTTTACAGTAAAATTCCCTTAAATTTCTATAGTAAAATAATTTCCAATACATTTTTATTATAAAATAATTTACATTATGGGGTTAGATGATTAGAAAATTGACTCCCTCGCTGTTGGAATTATTTGGAGGTGGGGGGGGGGTATCTTTCTTTTGCAAATATTTCTTGTTCATCCACTTTTGAGAGCATCTCTCCATGATCCGATCAAAGGTAAAACTGTCTATTTATTTGCTTACCTGATTGCTGAACCATCGAATTAGAAGAATGCTTTATGCTCAACAGCTGACATATTGTTACAAGAAGAAGAAGAAGAAGAAGAAGAAGAACAAGAAGAACAAGAACAAGAACAAAGAAAAAAAAGAAAAAAGAAAAGAGAAAAGAAAACAGAGAGAAAAAAATGGACCCTTTCTTTCATTATGGAAATAAGAAGTTCATATCAGCGAATGCGAAATTTGGCTGAGGGTCAAATTGTTCTCAACTTTTTGGAGGTGGGCCAAGATCAACAGGCTGAAAGTAACATGTGTTAGGAGGAATAGGAATAGACTTTGGGCATCGGTGATGGGAGAAAAGATGTTGGTCGGTCGGTTGGTTTTGTTTTACGGCATATCAACCTTTTCTGGTCATTTAATGCCGAATCAAGTCATTTTCTTTTATAAACAAGGGACTTATGTAGTTCTGTGGTCACCCAATTAAGTACTGAACAGGGTATTTACCTCATACCCCACTTGTATGGGCAGGGCACAAGGCCTCGTTTTAACGTGGATCCACCCACAAGGCGAAGCTCATGGCTGGGAAAGAACAAAAATTGCGTCGATCCCTTCGTCATTCCCCCTCAAGGGGGGTGCTTCAGGCGCTGGGCAATAAATCCAGCCCTGTCCCTTTAAGTCAAGGGGGCAGGTGTTGCCTGGAGGGAAAGCCCCCTGGGATCGACGATATTAATTCAACACACCGATCCAGTGGCCGAAGCACACCGGACCCCCGTCCCGAAGGACGGGTTGGAAATTAAGTACTGAACAAGCTTATCGCTGCTTAACTTCAGTGATCTAGCGGATCGTTTTGGTTGTTTTGTTTTACAGTAAGTATATTAACCCTTTTCGGTTGGACTTGACTGTAATTTGTTGAACAGAATAACTCCTTATGGATTCTTATGAATCTAATGTGGTCAAGAAATGGGGGGGGCGGTTTTTAACTTGCTTATAATACCAAAATAATCCCTCACTTTACATCCAGAAACACAAATTTCTAAAACAGTTAAGGTATCTGGTTAGGATTGGTTTATTTGTTAAAAAGGTTGGTTCGTTGTTTTACAGCATATCAAACCTATTTGGGTCATTTAATGCTGTATCAAGACATTTTTGATAATCTAGTCAAGAAATGGGGGATCAATTTACAACTTGGTTTTGAGACCAAAATCATCCCTCACTTTACATCCAGAAACACAAATGGCTAAAACAGTTGAGGTATCTGGTTTGGGTTGGTTGGTTTATTTTTTGAACTTTCATTTTCCTTCTTTTTCAAGCGCAAGACCAGGGAGATTGATTTTGCTGAGGTGGAACGCCACACCTATTCCCAGCTCACAGATGCTTTATCAGATAGACCAAATTACCCAATCTGTACTACTCATGCGCTGAGTTGGCGGGGGCCTAGTATCGAACCAAGAACCTTGCGTTTCTTAGTCGGGTGCTTTACCGACTGAGCTAAACAGGTCCCTTTTCTTATATATTAGCTTAAAAGCCCTCATATCAGGCGGCAGTTAAGCTAGTGAACTACGGAAGAACTCAAAATTGAACACTGCGTTTAAGTACTGCATTAATATTTAAGTTTACCTTTTAAAAATTCAACGATAATTATTCTGCTGTCACTTAATTTAAAGACAATTTGATGTATGTGGTTGGCAGCTTTCTGTCTACGAGAGACGATGGAGTAGTGTCAAGGTTTTATTTATTTTTTATTTTTTTAACTTGAACTCCATAGCCTGGGCAGGTTTATATGGAGGATAAGCTGTTGCCCATGTAGCAAAGCCCCCCACTCCACACTGCCACTGTGATCCAAAGGAAAGGTAAGGTTCCAATGCGGTTTGGCAACGGTAGTGTCGCAGGAGTTGATGGGTAAGCACTGGATTTCAGCATCACACCATGGCTTAGATAGTATGATACTTAAAAAAAATGATTACAATAAAAACAGCAAACCCTGAAGATGCTGATCTAAACAAATTCTTGATTTACCACAATGTTGTACCTACAGAAAAATTAAAGAGCTTTTTAAAAATTTTTTTTAAAAACTCATAAATTCTACCGCCCTGTCGGTGGGGCGTTAGAATGCACCGACTGCACCTCTGCAGAGGGGTAAGACTCCCCCAATGGGGCCACCTGTTGGCCGTGGGTGGCGACCCGTGATACTTAATGATAGAGCCCAGGTGGATGAGCAGTTCATGACATGCAATACTCCACTTTGGCCCTATCTTGGGCTAGACGGGCGGTCGGAGAAGCCCCCTCCGATCAATCGTCAAGCCCTAGCACCTATATGATTGCCCCAACCCTATTGCCCTTATGGCATGCCCCAATCCCTCTTTATCATATGGGTGCTAGAAGGCGGTGGCTGCGGGTCTACATGTCCTGGGAATGACGTTAAACTCTATCTGATGGTGAGGTTCCAGTCTTGGAGGTCTGGGGAATGTGGAGCACCCCTTCATCACCATTGCTTCCTGGTCCACTCTGACCCGGTGGTAGTACCTGTTAGGGTCCCATCTATGGGTTAAATAGAAAAATGTATTTATAAAAAAATTGTATTATCCATTAAGAATTGATTTATTTCAAAACTTTATCGGCATTAAATGACCCACTGAGTTGATATGCCGTAAAACAAAAAGAATAAGAAAAAAGAAAGAAAGAAAAAAACTCACCAATATGATTGATTTTATGCCTTTTTTTTCTATTCTACACCAAAGTTTTGATGTATGTTGATCCTTACTGTTCGTACAAACAATTATTTCGATTTCGTGGGTGACTTTCGTGGGTGACTTTCGTGGGTGACTTTCACTGGATATCGCTATTAATTTCGAATATTTCTAAATTGTTTTTCTCCATGTTATAAAAATTGTTATCATACAAAAGAATTCGTCGCAAAAATCCCGTCAATAATCGCCGAAAACAATCGCAGTAGTTAAAACTTATAGATACAAAATATAAGGGTTGCGGGTCCAGATTCGGACCAGAATGTCTTTGCCCACTGTCTGATTCCAAAATTGTATATATATTTACCAACTCCTCCGCACGAGCAGGATACGACACGAGGTCAATTTCTTAAGCGGAGTTCAACAGGTTTGAATTCAGAGTTTTCCTTCTCCTAGACTGGTTACCTAGCCATGGTTAAAGAACCCAGTCTGCCCTGCTATTTACCCATAGCTGAAGGGAGATTCGGATTCATACCTTTCCCAAGGGTATTAGCGGTAAGTGAAATGCAATTAACACGTCCAGGATTTGAACTCGGGGCGACGAGTCCATTTCCATGATTTTAACCATTACACCACGCGCTTCCTAAATTGTATAAGTTGGGCTACAGCTCTAGGGGTAAAGTTGGAAAAAAATGTGACACACTGACATTTGCATTTATTATTATAGGTTTAATTCTGGGGTTCTTGGGAATGTGGTGTAGCCCTTCATCACCATTACTCCCAGGTCGACACTGATCCGGAATGGTAGTACCTGTTAGGGTACCATCTATGCGTTAAAAAGAACAAAAGAAATTTGAAGAAATATGTTTAATATGCTGAGTTTTAAAAAATTGAGTACCTCTCAAGATTGAATAAAACAAAACGTTCCCGCCACAAAATAACCCAACAAGGGTTAACATGCCGTTAAAAAAACAATCAACATACAATCATTACTTAGTTGAAATCAAACATGCTTTCAAAAAATTTCTAATAATTATAATTTTAAACAATTAAAAACTGATAACTGAATCTCTGAGTTAAATAGAACAACATTTCTAAAAATGAGTTTTAAAAGAATTGAGTGCCAAAAAGGAATAAAATAAAATATCTACGGCATAAAATAACCCTAGACGGGTTGACATAATGTAAAAACCAACCAACCTACCAACCAACCAGCTTACTTTCCTTATCCAATACCTTACTCTCCTCATATAAAACTTATTTCCTCATATAAAACTTGCTCTCCTTATAAAACCTCTCCTTAACCTCAACCTTACTCTCCCCATATAAAACCTTACTCTTCTTTTTCTATCCTTTCTTGCAGTGGTTCACTTTTTTTAAACCAAGGGACTCCTTTGATTCCTATTTCTGTTACATACTCATACACATATATCCATGTTGGGTACATACACAAGTGTTCTTTTACTGAAGAGAGGAGAGAGATAGACATAGGTAGACAAGAGATGCATATGCATTTTGCATTACTTACTTCTTTGGCCATTTGGTGATCTCTAGTCGTTTCTATTCTTCCTCTCCATGTTGAATTCTATTTCTAGATTCTTGTTGGCTGTTCGTCTTTGATGCATTCCTTCTTCTTGGTCAGTCTTTTTGTCAAGACATTCATCAAGCAACAACACGATATCATTTCTTTAAACTTTTATTGCTTAAACTTCTTCTAACTAACACAACGCGCGTGTGCATTTGATCCCAGCTAAGGCAGACATCTTTTCTGCCTGACATCCAAGCTGGAACTGGGAGTTTACCCGGTCCCACGTGACTTCACTTATTTCGCGGGCTTTCTGTGATATTCCATGGAAAGTCCCGCCCGTGATATGAAAAGGGGCCATCCCTTCAGAAATACAGGGGTTGACAATAATCTATGCATAGATTATGTAACATTTCAATCTGGTGGACTACCTTAAGCCATTTGATGTTTAATAGTCCTATTGTATTTTTACAATGACCAGACCACAAAACTGCTATGTGGCCCCCGGGGGTATAACCCTCGGCTTAGAAACACTGCTCTATAGAAGAGCTACCGAGAAGATTTTCTATTTACTCTATGGACTAGCAAACGGTTTGTCCTCGGCATAAAATAACCCAAAAAAGGTTGACATGCTGTAAAAACCAACCAACCTTCTCTCCTTATCCAACATACTGTTCTTATGCACAAATTTACTTACTTAACCGCCACCTGACTGTTGAGAAATTCTGGTATATAAGGTGCGTGCTAGATCCTCGCCCATACTTATAGACTAGGCGAGATCATGTGATCTATTCCTTGTCCAATCACTGGCAGTACTCTGAGGCTGATACAACACTTAACCGACCCTACTGGTCATAATTACTGTAACATTCATGGGCGACGGTCATAGGATTTACCAATACGCAGGATAGGACTTCTACGATTACCAAAGGATCACCAAAGGATTCCATAACATAGGACTTTCTTTAAGCCCTTTTCAACTGGCCAAGGATGGCACTTAAAAACTTTACACTTACTCTCCTTATATACAACCTTACTCTTCTTTTTCTATCCTCTATAGCAGTGGTTCTTTTTTAAATCTATGGATCACCTTGATTCTATTTTACCATAATATTTTACAAGTAATCCAAATAATCCAAAAATGTCTTCAGCATAAAATAACCAAACAAGGGTTGACATGCCATAAAATCCAACCAAGAATCTTTTTTTGGAGAACTAAAAAAATCAACTGTATTGACCAAGAGTATTTTTTAAAATGTAAAATAGAAAAATGAAAACCTTTTTATCAATATTTTTTTCAGGTACTTTTGCTAATATATATATATATATATATATATATATATATATATATATATCTATAGATATTAACTTAACAAAAGTCAATTTCCTTGATGTTAATTTAGATCTAAAAAATAATATATATAAACCATATCACAAACAAAATGAGAAACTTAAATATATTAACGTAAATTCCAACCATCCACCATTAGTTTTAAAAAAACCTAGTCCCTAATATTAGCCGTAGGATCTCCGAACTGTCATTTAATAAAGATATTTTTGAAAAAGCAGCCCCTTATTATGATAAAGCCCTAAAAAATAGCAGATTCAAAGAAAAAATATATTATATAGATAACACCCCCATACAAAATAATTCAAAAAACAGAAAAAGAAAGATAATTTGGTTTACAACCTGCTTTTCTAAAACAGTTAAAACAAATGTTGGTAAAAAATTCCTAGACTTAATAGATAAACACTTCCACCTCAAAACAGATATAATAAAATATTTAATAGAAAAACTATAAAAACTAGCTATTCATGTGGACCTTCTATGAAGTCCCTAATTACTACAAAAAATGTAAACAAAATACAAACCCCACCTGTTCATGCAGAATTAAGGATGAATGTCCCCTGAGCCAAAAATGTAACATTGAATCAGTTATATATGAAGCGGAAGTCACA
>CM042159.1:73378213-73383213 GCA_023376005.1 Doryteuthis pealeii | reverse complement strand
GGTATTGCCTGGGGGATAGCCACCTGGGATCGACGTTATTAATTTGTAAAGATCCAGGGCCGAAGACACTGCACCCCCACCCCTTTGGGCAGCTTATCTACAAAAATATATATATATATATATATATATATATATATATATATATATATATCAGAAGATCTGAAACACGTGTCGCATATGTAAGATAAAAATTTTTTTTTCTTTCTAAAAACATCTAAAACCCATTTTGCGGACCTTCTTTTTTATAAAATATTGAATTTTTTCTCCCGTTGGAACCAGAACAATATATATATATATATATATATATATATATATATATATATATAGTGTGGGGGGGGTCACTGTTTCAGCTTTTGCTAGAATGGGGTATCAAAGGCAGTATTATTGGTAGAGTGCTCAATATAAAATAGAGCTGTTATTCGTGAATGTTCCTTTGTCACCAAATGAATAGATATGTAATACCTTTATATATTTATTTTATTATATATACTAGCAAATATATGCACACTCCGGGTGCAAATATTTAAGTTTTAATGTAATAAAATATCGTATTAAATTAGAAAGGCTAATGAAACTGAATAAGAATGCAGATAAAAAGATTTGAAACAGAGAGTATAATCAAAATTAGAACAACTGAAACTTACTCTTCCATCACTCTCGTCTTTCATTGTTATTTTTTCTAATTTAAGTATTTAGTTAAAAGAGGAAGTAAAGAATAAAATGACAGTTATTTTTTTCTTGTTAATGGATTTCATTTAAGATTCATTGAAGAGATTTTTGCTTATATTCATTAAAATAAAACCAAACAGTTAGAAATCAATAATACTAAGCACATATTTATTAAAATCATATTTTTAATATCAATATGCAAATTAGCCTTCCCGTTCACATTGTAAACCGCTATTTTGTTGTATATATAAATATAATTGCATGTTGTTATTATGTAGATATGGTTAACAGTATTAATAATGTAAAACAATTTTATTAATAATTGAGGTTAAAATAAAAATAAAATCATTGTGAATGGGATGTCAATAACGAGGGGAATTGTGACTTGAGTAGTGATATAGTTTCGGTTACAGACAGAAAAACACGCAATCTCCATTATAATAAGATATATATGTATATATGTATTGTTATTTATTCATTTTTTAGCGTAAGTTATTGTCTGATTTGTGTGTTTGTGTGTTTGTGTGTGTGTGTGTATGTGTGTCTGTGTGTGTGTGTGTGTGTGTGCAAACATCAAACAGCAACTGATGAAGTTGCCAGGATTTCTTTTTTCTTTGTTTTTTTTCTATAAAGTCAATTTCTAATGTGAAACAACAGCTGTTGAATGGCGCCCTTTTCTCGATTCACAATGCTTACACTATTGATGTGCTTACGTTTACGGTTCCCTCCACCTACACCGAGAGCACAAGAATGGCAGATTTTGGGGAATTCACAACCAGCTGTTTCGAAAGGGAAACAAACATTGTATTTTGGCATGTCTCTTTGGATTATGAGGTAATTACAACAACGAGAAACGATTTAAGAACTTCCATGTCAATGGAATTCGAGAGTGATTATGAAAAATCAAGCAGGGTGGTCCGAAAGTCTTGTCACCCCTTTTCTAAAATCTAATGAGAATATTTCAAGTACTATTTAGGTAATCTCATATCAAATCATCCAGAAATAAAAAGAAAAATTGCCACACACCCACATCAATTTTTCTTAATTTTGTTCCAGGTGTGGACAATGTTAACGTTAGACAATCCCCAAAATTTGAGTTTCCAATTCCAAAAATTGTCGGAGTTATGTCGATTTTTCTAACCCAGTCGAGCTTAGCCTTATATTCTTCTTGTACCAGTTTGCTGCATTCGCTTAATACATGGTTGATCGACTCATCTATGTCCCCACGAACCTACATTTGCTGTTCTTATCGCATTGTTTTGTGCAGCAATCATGAGTGATTCGGTTTCTCTCTAGAGGTTTCCTCTTCTTAACCATGTCCAAGTATTTTATGTGCAATCTTCCCAATTTGTCACTTATGCTATTATTATTATTATTATTATTATTATTATTTATTATTATTATTTCACTCCATTCGAGTTTTTCACACCTGCAAAAGCCGGTGGTTCACTGGAGGCTGAGTGACAGCAAGTCTCCTCAGGTCTCCAGGGCTCAGTATTCCAGCTAATCTCAATAATGCTGTAGTCTGGATGGTCTTGATCCTTCCTCTGATTTCCAATTCATCCAGACTCTTTTCTAACCCCCTGGGTATTGTTCCAAGGGCCCCAATTACAATTGGTACGACCTTCACTCTCATGTTCCACAGTTTTCTCAGTTCTCTGGCAAGGTCCAAGTATTTGTCGATCTTTTCGCTCTCTTTTATTTTCACTCTGTGATCGGCCGGGACGGCAAAATCTACGAGATGAAAAGTCTTCCTCTTCTTGCCAATCAAAACCAGGTCTGGTCTCCTAGCTGGGATTAGGTGATCCGTCTGTACCTCAAAGTCCCAGAGAATTTTGTGTGTCTCATTCTCCAGGACAGATTCAGGCTTTTGCATATACCATTTAGTTGAATGGTGAAAATTGAATTTCTTGTGCAGTTCTCAGTGAATCACCTTTCCCACCCAGTCGTGTCTAGTCTTGTACTCTCTTTGTGTGAGTTAACTGCATTCGCTTTATTATATTATTATTATTATTATTATTATTATTATAGTATGGTTGGGTCACACCATCCGCATGCCTGCAGATAGACTACCCCGTAAAATATTTTATGGTGAACTCACAGATGGCACACGGATGACAGGAGGCCCCCAAAAGCGGTTCAAAGACCAGATGAAGACAATGCTGAACAAATGCACCATCACACCTTCAA
This sequence comes from Doryteuthis pealeii, assembly GCA_023376005.1. Lineage (NCBI taxonomy): Eukaryota > Metazoa > Mollusca > Cephalopoda > Myopsida > Loliginidae > Doryteuthis > Doryteuthis pealeii. Next base: position 73,380,354 of record CM042159.1, on the reverse strand, counting down.
GCGTGGAAGATCTGGCCTCCAACAGACAGGGTTGGCGAGACGCGTGCCGCACAGGAGCTGAGCAGCTCAATATCGAGATTAACAGGTGTGCAGAGCGGCGACGTCTTCGTTGTCATGAACCACCAAATGCAGATGGAAATTTTTCCTGTAATGTGTGTGACCGCATCTGCAAGTTCAGAATTGGACTAACCAGCGAACAGAGGGTCCATAGCTGTTGAATGACATGGAGTGACGTCATCGTCGTCTGCGATGGACTTCTAAAAGGAAAGGAAATGGTTAAACTTCAGTCACCTGCACAATTCATAGTTGATCATGTGGACGAGCAGATTCCCAGCCCCCCCCCCACAATCGAAACGAGTCCGGATATGTCTGGCCTGTGCGAGGCGGGGGGGGGGTGAGTGACCACGGAAATTGAACTCGTCACCTCTTCGTTGCTGAAATGCGGGTGAAATTCCGCACGAGCAGTGCAGAGTAACCCGGATGTAAAGTCTCGTCGTGAGGATTGACGCGTGCTGATGAATGGCGAACGTGCAATTCAGAGTAAGGAGCCCGGATGAACCACAGCAATGGGATATTTTAGGACCTGCCCTCCCAAATCGGGGAGAAAGTCTGCAGTAGCATTTTGGCTGTCGAAACGAGTGGAAGTGAAGATATATTTAGATAGTGCTAGTGAGAAGACTAGAACTGCTGGGAGAGCATAGCAATTACGTACGACGACTGATCTGTGTTTGAAGGTGTCAGGAAGTACATCTCGTTTGCTAAAGATCGCTAATCCTACCCAGTCATGTCTACTCGTGTAACCCTTTTGTAAAGATGATATTAATCTTTGACGAAGAGATTAGTAATTATTAAATTACTGTAAGTAGTTGTCTCCTTCACCTGAGCCCGATTGATTTTTTTCTTTTCTTTTCTTTTCTTTTATTTTCTTTTATTTTCTTTTCTTGTTTCATTGTTTTATTTTATTTTATTTTCTTTTTTCATGTTCGTGTGGGATTACCTCAGCTGTACCATTGGAAATAATGTAATGACAATCAATTTTTGAAATTTAACCTTAATTTGTTTCAGCCATTAGAGTTGTGACACTCGACCGTTGTTGTGCCCTCTCACCCTCCACCCCTAAGTGCAAAAAATAAAAGAAAACGCTTTGTTAATCGTTCTTAAAGAGTTTTCTGTCAAATTAATTTACGACCGGAACATTTCTTTGAAAGTCACTGCTTTTTTTCAATAAGGTGTCATTTTCATGGGAGTGTAACAATAAAGAACAATTTCAAAAACCCATAATGACATGCAATTTACTACACAATTTGTCCTTTATTGTTCGAATAGCGAAGAATACGACGTGTGGTACTTATAATACGTTAGAAAGCTCAGAGTGACCTTCCAACGAAGGTACATGGGTAATCTAAACATTAGCTACATAAATGAGAGTAACCTCCCTTTGTTTATTTCACTTTGAGGAAGTAGAATGTTTTGGTCGTCCATTTTCATTTCACCCTAAATCTACACTGAAAATACGAATTTGTTCGAATCAATACAACTGCATGTTTTAACACGAAAATATCATAAAATGTGTTCTTAATTGTGCTTGTGCATTATTTGAAATGAACTTAATTGTTATTAAGAACACATTTTATGATATTTTCATGTTAAAACATGCAGTTGTATTGATTACGGCGAAATGAAAATGGCCGAACAAAACATATGGTTCCTCAAAGTGAAATAAACAAAGGGAGGTTACTTTCATTTATGTAGCTAATGTTCAGATTACCGGTACATACATGTACATAAAAAATAATCCAGACAAAGGTGTAAAACATAACAATGCAGACTTTATTGTCTGAACACATGGACGAAGAACAAATACATGAAAGGCAATAAGAGAATGCACAAAAGATACGGAAATAAACAGGACTAAAGTCCTCAAGAAGTAAGAAAGAGTTAATGTAGAATTCATTTACTGATAGTTGGGGAACAAAGCCCCCCACTTAAGTGACAGAGACACCAAGCGTCTAGCCCATGTTTAGTGTTTGACCAAGAGAAAAGAGAGAGAGAATTCACCTGGCTCCTGATTAAAGCCTGGAAACAAGAGAAGGTAACCCTTTTTGGACAAAATCTATCCCAGCAAGGGCAGACAATCGAGT
>CM042159.1:73283213-73373213 GCA_023376005.1 Doryteuthis pealeii | reverse complement strand
ATATCAGAGGAAGGATTGAAACCATTCAGAACACTGCACTGCTGCAATCTGCCAGAATACTCAGAAGAGTCCTGGAGACCTGAGGAGACTTGCTGTCACTCAGACTCCAGTGAAAGATCATCAGCAAATGCTGATGTGAAAACTCAAAAGGAGTAAATAATAATAATAATAATAATAATAATAATAATAATAATAATAATAATAATAATAAAGGTGAAGATCGTACAAATTGTAATTGTTGCCCTTGAAACGGTCCCCAAAGCTCTGGAATTGAGAGTATCCAAACTCCAGCACTATTGGGACCGGCTAGAATACTCAGAAGAGTCCTGGAGACTTGCTGTCACTCAACCTCCAGTGAACCACTGGCTACGACAGAAGCGATAAACTACTACTACTGCTACTACTACAACTAATAATAATAATAATAATAATAATAATAATAATAATAATAATAATAGACTTCGATTTATCTACTTGCACTTCTTATAATAGACATTGAGCCAATCACTTCGACTGTCAGTGTTAAGAAATACATAAATGTATGCATATATATATATATATATATATATATATGTGTGTGTGTGTGTGTGTGTGTGTGTGTGTGTGTGTGTGTGGAATTAAACAAAAGACACGTCTCCTGTTTAACAATATTATTAACGATCTTTTTGAGCTTTCTGGCTAACTTTTTTTACATTTAGATGGAATCCGTGGATTAGTTCACCAAACTTTTTATCCTAAGTACTTTCGGCACTTCGAAGTGCCATAATCAGGGGGGGGGGCGTGCTGTGTTCCAGTTTTATATGTATATATATGTATACATGTATATATATATATATATATATGTATGTTAATTTTGTCTGCATTAGCTCAAGTAAATTAAATGTTAAAGGGAGGCAATCTAAGAAATAAGGATGGAGTTACTTCCCTTGGCTACACCGTTTACTTGGGTAAAGACTCGTTATGTAACTGATTATTGGCGAATTCGATACTCACTGAGTGCCCTTTACTTGCGTAATGTGGAGGTGCATGGTGTAATGGTTATTGTCGTAGGAAATGAACAGAGCGAGACGAGTTCAAATCATGAACGATCCGTCTGTATCTCAAAGTCCCAGGTAATTTTACATGTTTCATTCTTCAGGATAGCTTCTGGTTTGTGCATATTCCATTTGGTAGCATGGGGAAAATTAATTTCTTGTCCAATCTTCGTGGATCACCTTCCCCACCCAGTCGTCCCTATTCTTGTACTCACCTTGAGCAAATTTGCTGCATTCGCTTATTATATGATTAACTCATACCTGTCTCCAAACATTCTACACTTGTTATTCTGTTGTGTCTTATCTATTTTCGCTTTGATATAGCTTGTTTTGATGGCATTGTTTTGTGCGGCAATCATGAAAGGTTCAGTTTCTTTCTTGTGGTTCCTCCTTTTTTTGCCACGTAATTAGGAGCCTTCCCGGAACTATATTACACTTTCTCATTGGTATCAAGGATTCTACTCCATATAGATCAAAATTATTAAACTTTTTACATATTGAACTATTTTGCAATAGTCTTTAAGTACACATATTCAACGTTTTAATAGTTAAATTATCACACGTTGACAAATCCAAGTACCCTGCTAGTTTACGATCCACCTATTAAGCTATCTGAGTTAAACTGAAATTTTTAAAAATAATTAAAGAACTGGGCTTAGAAAAATACGGCTGTTAAAGACAAGATATCATTCCATCTGGAATAGATAAATATTATTTTCACTTTTTACTTTTTTCTTTGAAGAAAGAAGGTTAGTTAATCGGGGTGTTTATTTAGTATCTGAAGAATTTCGTTTGGATATAGTATATTTTGCGTGTGATCTCTCCAGTTTGTCGCTCGAAGTATACGTATAGTTGTTTTTCTTCCCGTTCTTTTTTTTTTTTATAGTTTTAATGTATTTCTGCTTGTCCATCTGTTGCATTTGCTTTTTCTGGCGTTTGCAGGTTTTGCTTATATAAAGTGTGCTGGAATCCACCACATAAACTTATAGACTAAGCGAGGTCACGTGGTTTAAACCCCAGCCAATCAACAGCCCGAATACGTGGTTGGTTAACTATTTAATCGCTGATATTGACAGCCGTTCATTTGCCCGTTATTCGACATTGACAAACGGACCTGCAACGAGGGACTTTGCTGAACGCAAGGATTTTACCCAACACCAAGGAACAGCCATAGGATCATACCCAACACTAAGGAACACCAAGGAACAACCAAAAGATCATACCGAAAACTGAGGGACACGAAGGAGCAACCAAAGGTTTCTTCACTAAGGATGGCGCTCAACTTAACACGAGGACTCTCCACTGGAGAGTGCTCTTGGTTGAAGTCTAAGGATGGCTACAAAAATGTTATCAAAGATATAGATCAAATATTATTTTTACAATGGTCAGGGAAGGAAAAATGACACAAGGAGTGACACTGGAGAGTGCTCTTGCTTCAAGTCTAAGGATGGCCACAAAAATCGTAACATCTTTCTTTGCTCTTTTTAGTGTAATCATCGGATGCTTGAATTGTCGCATCTACATAATCTTAATGTTTTCTCTTTCTTTTTTTTTTCGCATATGATCTATGTCGTCTCTCGCGTGCAATGCATTATGCATTGTTATCAGTTTCCTTGTCCTTTGGCCCATCTGTAGGATTTCCTCTCTTGTCCATTTTAAGAGTGGTCCAAAGAATGGCCTTACAGGGGAGACACGCCAAGTGTTAATTTCCTTGGTGAGATTTATTATTATTATTTCACTCCATTTGAGTTTTTCACGTCTGTCTTAGCCGGTGGATCACCGGGGGTCTCCTCGGGTCTCCAGGACTCTTCTGAGTATTCTAGCCGATCTCAACAATGCTGTAATCTAGATGTTCTCGATTCTTCCTCTGATTTCCAATTCCTCCAGACTCCTTTCCAGACCCCTGGGGATCGTTCCAAGGGCATTAATTCCAATTGGTACGACCTTCGCCCTCATGTTCCACAGTTTTCTCAGTTCTCTGGCAAGGTCCAAGTATTTGTTTATCTTTTCGCTCTCTTTCATTTTCCCTCTGTGATCGGCTGGGACGGCAAAATCCACGAGATGACAAGTCTTCCTCTTCTTGTTAATCAAAACTAGGTCTGGTCTCCTGGCCGGGATTAGGTGATCCGTCTATACCTCAGTCCCAGAGAATTTTGTGTGTCTCATTCTCCAGGACAGATTCAGGCTTTTGCATATACCATTTAGTTGAATGGTGAATATTATTATTATTATTATTATTATTATTATTATTATTATTATTATTATTGTTGTTGTTGTTGTTGTTGTTAACTGAAACCAATGGGATCTCCAGCAAATAATACACTGCGTTAAATATTACCACAAAACAGGCTCGTTCAAGAAGGTGCAGGACACTTTCGTACATCAATTCGAATGTGAAAAAGCCCCCTTCCCAATCCGAGAGCTTCTCTCGCAGAGGGGGGGGGTAAGTCAACCAATGCTCCTGCATTCACCAACACGATTAATGCCAATGCTCCCTATATTTATTTATTTATCTATTTACATAAATTTATCTTTCTTGTTCTTTTCATCTTTTTCTTTCTTTCTCTCTCTCTATGAATTCATCTTTCTTTTCCTTTTTTTCTTTCTTTCTTTCTTGCATTCTTCGATAAATGTATTTACTTTTTTTCTTTCTTTTTTTCTTTCTTTCTTTCTTTCTTTCTTTCTTTGCTTCTTTCTTTCTTTCTCTCACTCTTTCTTTCTTTTTTTCTTTCTTTCTTTCTTCTTTACTTCTCTCTTTATTTGTTTTTTCCTTCCTTTTTTTCTTTACATGAATTTATCTTCCTTGTTCTTTCTTTCTTTCTTTCTTTCTTTCTTTCTTTCTATGAATTCAACTTTCTTTTCCTTTCTTTCTTTCTTTCATTCTTTATTGCATTCTTCTATAAATTTACTTCTTTTCTTCTTTCTTTCTATAAACTTATCTGAATTAGCGGTCCCTCCATATACAATCCAGTCATTTATGATAGAAATTATGCTGTTAACATAGATGATGAAGCAAGTGCAGTTAGTATAAAACCATTTTAATTCGAAATGAAGGAGTATAAAAGTAAAGAAACTTTTTTTTCCGTGAGACATAAACGATGTTTCACATTGATAATCTGCACACATGATGTTTACAGAAACAAACAAACAAACAAAAACCCAAAAATGGTGGAATCGTTAGCGCATAAGGTATTTACATTTTTACCCAAAACGCACGCTTCACTGAACACAATTACTTTGGCTTTTCCGCTGAAAAATTCCAAATACTCGAGAGGGCCCCGGGGGTAGTTGCATTTATGGCTACTTTATTATAAAACATACACGGCCGGCTCGGAAAATTCCTGAGCCCTTTATTTTTAGATGGAAGATCATCATCACCATCATCATCACCATCCTCTTCCCCTACCTCCTCTTCCCCTACCTCCTCCTCCTTCTCCTGTTCGGGCAAGATGCAGAATCTCCTCCCTTCAGCAGGCTCTTCTTGAGAAACGTCTTCACTGGCTCGATCATGTCCTATGTCGACAACCCGGTGACATTATCCATGAATCCATTGACACAGTCCCACTCCAGGGATGGAAGAAACGCCAAGAGGGTCAACTGAAAACCGGGCTCAAAATAGTCAAGCAAGATACCGAGCTGATCCTGGACCCAGGCCCTTACGGAATGTTGTAGAGTAGCTAACACCCCTTCAGTACTGGTTCATAGCCTTAGCACCCCTTCAGCATTCTACCAGATGGACTTGTTCATAGCGTTAGCACCCTTTAGCACTCTTCCAGATGGACTGGTTCATAGTTTTAGCACCCCTTCAGCACTCTACCAAATGGACTGGCTCATAGCCTTAGCACCCCTTCAGCATTCTACCAGATGGACTTGTTCATAGCTTAGCACCCTTTCTACTGGCTATAGCCTTAGCACCCCTTCAGCATTCTACCAGATGGACTGTTCATAGCCTTAGCACCTTCAGCACCCTCTACCAGATGGACTGGCTCATAGCCTTAGCACCCCTTCAGCACTCTACCAGATGGACTGACTCATAGCGATAAAATAGCCTACAATTAAAGTAGATTAACTAGCTGAATAATATTCAGACTGACTTTGCTGCGTTGGTTATACCGAACTGATCCTCCTCTTTCCGCATGTGATTGTCTTCTTAATTGTTTGTACTTATTTGTTCTGTGTTTGTAAGTATCCATTCAGCACCAGATGCTTAATAAATGTGTTAAGCACACCATTCATCTGTGCATCTTTCCACCTGGTGATACAAACTGCGAGTGGCTGACACTAATAGCCTCAATTGCGTTGTATCATTGCGCATGGTCAGCATTCATTCGGGATACGGTGAATTCACTGGGTGGAGCTGGCTCAACCGACCCAGGATGAATGCCACAGCAGTGACAGTAACAGTAACAGTGAAGTAAAGTTGTGCTGGCAGCAGGGCTATCTATAACAATATCTTATCAACTGTCCCTATCTGTCATAGTCCCCGGGAGGTGCTCCTCGTAGCAACCAGAATCCACGCAGAGCTGAAAGACGTAGGTCCTTGCTGGTGGGCCCACACTGGCGTGTAGGTTATTATTAATATGAATACTTTATATCATCATCATCATCATCATCAAGTCATATCGACAGCACGGATTCCCTTGTCTCATTCTCACCATCCTTCACTATCGGTCATTGTTCCTGGCAAGTCATCAAGACGACACCCAGTGTACGTGCAGAGCTTATGAATGTAAGTTTTTTGCTGGTTGGTCAACACTGGTGTGTCTATGTGTAGGAGCCCATATGAGAATCTAATTTCTGTATTCGTTCTAACATTCCCATAAGTGCACCGCATGTCTTTTTTGTCTCATTTATATGGTTTGTGTGATAGGAGGTAAGTGGCCTTACAGCTACATTTTATGAGGTGCTGTTTTCAGGATTTGTTCAAAACTGCACGCAGCATCTTTGTGTAGTTCCTATCTATACTTTTCTCTGAGTTTTTAGATTTCAAGTGGTGAAGCCATACATTAGTACTGATATGGCTACAGTTTGGAAGAATTCCCCGTTTTATTAGCCTCTTCATATTCACCGATTTTCGGTAATGGCCGCTTAGAAGATGTTCGTATTGTCTTTCATTCATTGTATACACGATGTTCCATTCAGTTCGCTTTTAAGAAAATATAAACGTTGAAGGAAATTTATTTGCTTTACATGTAACATAAACAAACGAGGAAAAGAAAGAAGAAAAGAAAGAAGAAAGAAAGTAGAAAGGAGGGTTGCTAAGGTTAGTGCATTAGTTATTAGTGTGTATATATATATATATATATATATATATATATATATAATATATATATATATAATATATGTGTGTGTGTGTGTGTGTGTGTGTGTATATATATGTATATATATAATATATATATATATATATATAATATATATATATTTGTATATGTATAAGTATTAACTTACCGGTGGGTATGAGTACGATCGTTGGAAGCGCACAATATCCAGAGGCTAAGGTTGAGAAAAAACAAATACAAAGTGCTCAATACAATATAGAGCATAGATTTATTTTAACAATGGAAAGGAGTAACCTACTCGAGTTTCATCGATTGATTCTTCATGTTACTTTAGTTAAATTAATCGAGTTTTTGAGTAATCTTAGGTGTTATAAACATACCCGTTGAAATTCCAACGGGCATGTTTATAACACCTAAGATTAATCGAAAACTCGATTAATTTAACTAAAGTAACCCTGAAGAATCAATCGATGAAACTCGAGTAGGTTACTCCTTTCCATTGTTAATATATATATATATATGGTGATTGCCACTTCTTCGCAGAAGAAACCCATTTCTACAATTGATTCGGTTGTGAGCATGCAGAGGCCCCTAATATATATATATATATATATATATATATATATCCCCCTCAAAGTGCTCATCCCTAGGGGATGGGGAGCATATATATATATATATATATATATATATATATATATATAGGTAAGTCAAAAGGAAACGTGGACAAAAAATAATGACTCAAACAAGTAGAAGTACGAGAGAAATATTTCTTCCTTCTTTACGCGAAGAACACCATCAGTCTAACTTTATTCAAAGCAAAGTACGTACATTTGTATTTATAGAAGAGGAAGTGAGCTTGTGGTGAAATTGAGGGGTGGGGGTAGAGAGGATTTGATTGAACAGAGAATAACTATCATATAAAGTGGAGGGGGAAGTTCAGAGGATAGTGGTTTGTATGGGAAGATGAGATGAGTCAGACTGATGATGTTCTTCGCGTAAAGAAGAACGAAATATTTCTCTCCTACTTCTACTTGTTTGAGTCATTATTTTTTGTCCACTTTTCCTTTTACCTTACCTCATACTGTCGGATTTTACTCCAACCCTCCTATCTTCATATATATATATATATTATATATAATTATATAATATATATGGGAGAATATGTGCTTAATTGAAGTCGAACCTAATTTTTTGAAAGTTAATTCATTAATAATTAATTAGGCGGGATTTAACTATTTAAATGTAAGGCTAAACAAATCGAGAAAAAATCAATCTCTGTATGTAAATTTCGGCCTATTAGGCCTCAGCAGCAGAGCTATATATATTATATATATATATAATATATATATAATATATTAATATATATATATATGATGTGACAATTTTGTTATTTGGTTGTTTATAATTTTCGAGGGTAAAAAAAAAAGGTTCGATTTAAATCATTCTACCGTGCCAATATCCAAGTGCCGGTGGTAATAGACGCTCTTCTGCTTTTTGGGTTTCATATTTTCCTTTATTTTTCATGAGAACGAAAATAATTCTATTATCAAGAGAAAATGTTGTCTATGGCGCCGAAACTATTGGCAAAATGATCAGATTAAAAAAAAGAAAAAACCTCCTGACTTACAAAGGAATCAAATGTTTTGGAGAAAAGACGAAAAGGGCGAGTGAGAGATAGAGAGAGAGAGAGAGAGAGATTTCGCGTGATAGGAGAGAGAGAGAGAGAGAGAGAGAGAGAGAGAAAGAGATTTTCGCGAGATAGAGAGAGAGAGAGAGAGAGAGAGAGAGAAAGAGATTTTCGCGAGATAGAGAGAGAGAGAGAGAGAGATTTTCGCGAGAGAGAGAGAGAAAGAGATTTTCGCGAGATAGAGAGAGAGAGATTTTCGCGAGATAGAGAGAGAGAGAGAGAGAGAGAGAGAGAGAAAGAGATTTTCGCGAGATAGAGAGAGAGAGATTTTCGCGAGATAGAGAGAGAGAGAGAGAGAGAGAAAGAGATTTTCGCGAGATAGAGAGAGAGAGATTTTCGCGAGATAGAGAGAGAGAGAGAGAGAGAGAGAGAGAGAGAGAGATTTTCGCGAGATAGAGAGAGAGAGAGAGAGAGAGAGAGAGATTTCGCGAGATAGAGAGAGAGAGATTTTCGAGAGAGAGAGAGAGAGAGAGAGAGAGAGATTTTCGCGAGAGAGAGAGAGAGAGGGGGAGATTTTCGCGAGAGATATAGAGATAGAGATAGAGAGAGGGGGTGCATTATCAATTGAATGATAGTAGGACTTGTATATTTAGCAAATTGCCGAACATGATCCAACTTCTGACCCTTTCTTATCTCAAGTCAAAGAAGATGTGGGAGTGAATACCAGTGATACAGAAGGTTTGTTGATAATTCAGTGGTACTTTAATAAAATTAGAAGGCTGAAAAATCATGCCAGTGGGGGCGAAAGATGTTTCTTTTTTCTCTCTTTTTCTTCCTGAGTCGTTTTATATTCTTTCTAAATACAAATCTCCAAAAATGTTTTGTCTTTTGTTGCTAAGGATTTGGTTTGGTTTATTTGTTTAATGGCATATTAACATTGGTGGGTTATTTAATGCTAATATAGAAAAACAACAGTGGTATTATTTAACCCGTAGTTGTAGCAGTTTTCCAACCCCCACGAACAAAGCGCGTCCGGATATGTTTGGCCTGTGCGAGGGGGTGGGGAGTGTGGCGAGTGGCCACGGATATTTGAACTCGCTACCTTCTCGTCGCTGAAATGCTGTTGGCAGTAACCCGGATGTAAACAGTATTAACGCGTTCTCAAATGCTGGTGAATATTGAAGTTCTAAACGGGCAATGCCAGACCAGAGTAAGAAGCCCGGATGTACATATTAACTGTGTATTTAAGAACCTGTCCTCCCAGACCGAGCGAGAACGATAGTAGGAGTTTTGCTTGTGTGTGTGTGTGTGTGTGTGTGTGTGTGTGTGTGTGTGTGTGTGTGTGTTGTAGAAAGTTTTGTAGAAAAAACAAGATGTTTAAAATTTTGCTGACAGAAATCTGTTTCAACCATATGCGGTCTTTATCAAAGCAACATTGTAAATGGAAAAACGAAATAATTATTTGAAAATTCCAGTACTGATCGAGAGCGTTCTGTGCCTCGTGATTAATGATATATTTATTTCGTTTTTCCGTTTACAATGTTGCTTTGATAAAGACATCTTCATATAGTCGAAACAGATTTCTGTCAGCAAATCTTTAAACATCTTGTTTTTTTTCTACAAAACATTTCTACACATATTGTCGGATTCAATATCCATTTTACCTTTCATGATTTTTTGATCTCCTTTTTTTCAGAAATATAAACTTGTTGTTTTTCATCTGAATTATTCAATAGTTTTCTTTTACAATAATTTTTTGGAACTTTTCAATAAATAATTCTCAACGGGGTGCAGCGTGGTGTAATGGTTAGAGTCGTAGGAAATGGACTCGTCGACACGAGTTCAATTCCTGGACGAAGCTACAGATCACATAGCACTAATACCCATGGAAACGGTATGAATCCAACTCTTTTCCTTTCAGCTATGGGCAAATAGTAGGACAGATTGGGTTCTTTAACCTTGGTTAGGCAACCAGTCTAGGAGAAGGAAAACTCTGAATTCACACCTGTAAAACTCCGCTGGAGGTGGTCACTACTAGACGAGGCTAAGTCCTAATTAGTGATCTATTTCACTAATTTAATTTAATTCGGTGGTTGGTTTTGTAAGGTTATCTGAGAGAGGGAGTGAGAGAGATAGAGAGAAAGAAAGAGAGAGAGAGAAAGAGAGATGAGAGAGAGGGGGAGAGAGAGACAGTGACAGAAAAAGAGAGGGACAGGGGGAGATAGAGTGGGAGAAAGCAAGTGTAAAGAAAAATGAGAACTATGATGTTGTTCGTTTACCATTGATTTATTCTCTTAATATTTCGGGATAAAGATCCCTTCATCAGAGTTTTATAATTTAATTGAAGCATTGTGTTCATATTGGTTTGGTGATTGGTTTTAAAGGCTATCACAATGCAAGTGTAAAGAAATACGAGGAAACTAGGGTGTTGTTCGTTCGTCAGAAGATTTCTGAATGTAGGAGTCCTGGAGCTGTTAACCTGTAGCTAGAATCTGCTCATTCTGTTATATAATATATATATATATATATATTATATATATATATATATATACAGATAGATAAAAGGATATGAAAACAACACAATATGCTGTTAAAATGAAAATATTTTATATCATATTCATAGCTAATATTGAACAATATTTCGATTTATAAAAATCATCTTCAGAGCTTGTTTATACTCCGGACTCATCGAGAGAGGAGCTGAAAATAATTTGATTCATTATTGTCGCTGACCGAGAAACGCGTTGCGGATGTGCTTATGATGAAACGACCGCGTGACTTTTTGGAACATCAATGTTTTCGTTTTGAATTCAAATTATTTCCAGCTCCTCTCTCGATGAGTCCGGAGTATAAACAAGCTCTGATTATGATTTTTATAAATCGAAATATTGTTCAATATTAGCTATGAATATGATATAAAATGTTTTCATTTTAACAGCATATTGTGTTGTTTTCATATCCTTTTATCTATACTTATACTGTCGGATTCATTTCCTTTCTCTTAACAGTCAAGTGCAACAGGTAAGAAATAGTAAGATGTAGAATTAATTAAGAACACCTGTCGTCCAATTAGGGAAATAGACACCTTCGTTTATTTGTGCTCACCTTTAATTACCTGTAATCTTATTATAATGGAGATTGTGGGTTTGTCTGTCTGTAACCGAAACTATATTACTACTCAAGTCACAATTCCCTTTGTTATTGACATCACAATCTCAATGATTTTATTTTTATTTAAATCTCAATTATTAATGAAATTGTTTTACATCATTAATACTGTTGACCATATCTACATGATATTTTCCACGTACCCCACTTGTACGGGTCAGGCACAAAGGCCCTATTTATGTGGGACCACCCACAAGCCGAGACTCATGGGGTGGCAGGTGAAAAATTGCGTCGATCCCGTCGGCATTCCCCCTCAAGGGGGGCGCCTCAGGCACTGGGCAATAAACCCAGCCCTGCCCCTTTAAATCGGGAGGGGGCAGGTGTTGCCTGTGGGGATGGCCCCCTGGGATAGACGCCGTTAATTATATCAATGGTCCAGAGGCCGAAGCCACTGTTGGCCATATCTACATACTAATAACATGCAATTGTATTTATATATACAACAAAATAGCGGTTCACAGTGTGAATGGGAAGGCTAATTTGCATATTGATATTAAAAATTTTATTTTAATAAATATATGCTTAGTATTATTGATTTCTAATTGTTTGGTTTTATCTTATTGAATATGAGCAAAAATCTCGGGGATAAATCTTAAAAGAAATCCATTAACAAGAAGAAATAACTGTAATATTATTCTTTACTTCCTATTTTAACTAAATAGTTAAATTAGGAAAATTTACCAATGAAAGACGGGAGTAACAGAAAAATGATAGAAGAGTTAGTTTCAAAGTTGTTCTATTTTTCAATCATACCCCCTCTGTTTCAAATCTTTTTATCTGTATTCTTATTCAGTTTCATTAGCCTTTCTAATTTAATATGATATTTTATTATATTAAAACTTAAATACTTGCACCCGGAGGGTACATATATTTGCTAGTTCTTATAAATGATGACAAGATTCCAGTGATTGACCTGAGTGAATAGATCAGGTAAAACTGGACGTTTTGAATTTTCCTTTTGAATCTTGTTAATATGCAAACAATTGCCTGGATACATTGATGTGTAATGTTTAACTTATTTAAGAAAAAAAGCAAAGAAGGGGGAAAAGAAAGAGAAGCAAAGAAAGAGGGAAAATACAGTCCAGATACGCTAAAAGTACCGGTTCCCACTAAATCTCCGAAGTTAAGCAGTGATGAGCGTGTTCAACATTTAATGGGGTTATCATTTTGACAATATTTAATGGGGTTACCATTTTTTGACAATATTTTAATGGGTTACCATTTTGACAATATTTAATGGGTTACCATTTTTTTTGACAATATCTAATGGGGTTACCTTTTTTTTTGACAATATTTTAATGGGGTTACCATTTTGACAATGTTTAATGGGTTACCTTTTTTTTTAATGGGGTTACCATTTTTGACAATATTTTAAGCAGTGATGAGCCTGTTCTATATTTAATGGGGTTACCTTTTTTGACAATATTTAATGGGGTTACCATTTAATCAGCAGTAGGTACCGTAATCAACCTGAGTCCTTTCTTTATCAAACAATCTCTATCATCTCTTCAGCCCCATGAAAGATGATTTGAGAGGCAAACATTATTCAAGTGACGAGGAAGTGAAATCTGTAGTAATGAAGTGGCTCAAAGAACATTCAACAGAATTTTACGGGTCAGGGATACATGTTTTTATTCGAAGATGGAACATGGCTATTAAGATAAACGGTGACTATGAGAATAAGTAGGGATGTGATTCACAGAGGAACAGCTTCATTTTGATGTATGATACATGTTCCTGTGATCATAATTACACACACACACACACACACACACATATATATATATATATATATATATATATATATATAAAGTAAAAGTAAAGTCGTCGGGACGGCCTAAAGTCGGTATCAGCCAGGCAGCGAGGCAGTCTATCCCCTTTTCAATAGCGCTAGACCAAGGAGATTGTTTTTTTTTTTTGGTATCTGAGGTGGAGCACCACACCTAACATCAGCTCCTTACTTTACCGCACGGATCCCTGTGCTACTCATACGCTGAGTTGGTGAGGACCGGTATCGAACTAGGAACCTTTGTTTGGGACACCTTAAAACAAAAATAGAGTTGCTTCATTTTTCTTTGTAAATGCGTCTTGTTTATATTTGAACGTTGGAATGCTAAGCGTTCTCAGTTACTGGTTAATGTCGTCTGCGAGTAGAAGCATTTTCTACTCTGTGTTTTAATGAATCTTTTGTTGATTTTCCAATATCCTTGTCTTGCATTTATAATTCCTATTTCATATAATTTCATCTGTACATTAAAAACATAACACACACACACACACACACACATATATATATATATATATATATATATATATAGGGAGAGAGATAGTCAGACAGACAGACAGACCGACAGAGGGGGGAAGAGAAATACAGACAAATATAGATAGATAGATAGAGAACGAGAGAGAGAGAGAGAGAGAGAGAGAGAGAGGGGGAGAGAGAGAGAGAGAGAGAGAGATGGCGACGTAATCTTTTCTTTCTTTTTTAACTCAAAGAATCAGTGAATCGTGATGAGATGTGTAAAGTGAACATTGCAAATCTGGAGTCGACTAAAAAAATTGGTTCAACCGTATTCAGGGAATTTCTTTATCCGATTTCCAGTCGGTTTAATAATGGCCGTTGGGTTGGTTTTGCCGTGAATACAAGACTGGCCAAGTATTTGGAGCTTCATCCTAGCATCAGTGATCGCATTATGAAACTGCGTATCCAGCTGCAGTGTGGACGGTACGCAACCTTATTTTCTTCAAGCTAATGAGGAGACTGTCATGACTTTTTATGAAGAGGCTATTGTCTCTACACCAAAATGAGGATAAGTTGATCATACTTGGGGATTTTAATGCACACGTTGGCAGGAATTTTGAGATATGGAATGGACTTGGTCATTATGGTATTGCTAAAGTAAATGCAAATGGACTGAAACTACTCGAGTTCTGTTCTGAGCTTAATTTAACCATTTGTAATACTCTTTTCCGTCAAAAACTTATCCATAAAATTACTTGGACTCACCCAAGATCAAAACATGACCATATGATTGACTTCATTATAACCCGCCGCCGTGATATTAGTGATGTCTATAATGTGCGTGTTATGCGTTGTGCAGAGTGCAACACAGATCACAGTTTAGTGCGAGGTAAATTTAAACTCCGTGTTCGAAAAAAGACTCGTATGTCTGGAGTAAAAACACCAAAGCGCCTAGATTTAAACAAAGTCAATCAAATGGATGTGAGAGAAAGACTGATTAAACATCTTGAAAGTCTGGAGTTTAATGGCACATGGGATAACATTAGAGACCAAGTTTATTCCACTGGTGCAGCTGTTCTTGGTTTCAGAGTCAGGAAACATCAAGACTGGTTTGATGACAATGTAGTTGCCATCAGTCAATTACTGGAAAAGAAAAGAACTTATTTTACAAGTACACTTCATTGTAAGTCATCTCTCCGACCGTCTACCCTGAAGGAATATACTGAATCTAAACATATATTACAGCGTGAAATAAGGAGAATGAAAAATGAGAGGGGGGTCAAATATCTCCTTTGAAATCCAGAAGGCCTTTAATAAAAAGGACCTAAAACTGTTCTATAGCCTCATGCGTACAGTTTTTGGTCCATTAACTTCTTCCATTGCTCCTCTAAGGTCAAAGGACAACATCACCTTGATTAAAGAACCCGAAAAAATCCTTCAACGGTGGCAACAACACTTCACGGATTTATTTAATAACCCTTCAGTAGTCAGTGCGGATGTTCTGCAGAGTCTTCCTCAAATGGCTATCAAACAAATTAATTCTGGTAGGGCACCAGGTTTGGATGGGCTTCCGGTGGAACTGTTGAAGGTAAAAAGTTTTAATGTCAATCTTGCTCTGTTTGATCTCTTAACTCAATGTTGGAACGGTTCTCCTCTACTGATAGAATCTTATGACACATGGTGGTGCATAAGCATAAACTATTATCATCTGATCCATCTGATACAATGGGAAGGACGTACTTCCTATGTCATATTTGCATCAAACTTTGTGAATATGCACCAGGTTTGATGAGTCATTTGAGGGCTCATGAGAGGAAAGGTTCTGGTGGGGGGGTATAGGATTGTGAGGGACGACAATGATCTGTAATGATTATACTATTGCTCTCTCTCTCTCTCTCTCTCTCTCTCTCTCTCTCTCTCTCTCTCTCTCTCGCTCTCTCTCTATCTATCTATCTATCTATCTTAGCCTTTTTATATCTATCTATAAAACTATCTATCTATCTATTCATATCTATCTTTCTATCTGCTATAATCAAACAAACATTATAAATTGTACAATATGCTGCACAAAAGCGTGTGCATATATTTACATATTTCTTATCTAATATGTTTTTTTGTTCCATTGATTAAACCCCTATCACTAATTAACAAAACCGTAACGATCACCCCGGACCTTAATCTAAAAAGGATCTTTTTTTATTTATGGCTTTCCAGAAACGACCCAATATTTTCACACTTGTTTATTCTTTGCTTTGATTCGTTGCGCTTCAGTTTCCTGCTTGATGTCGTAAGTCATACAGATGACAAGCCGGATGTTGATGGTGCAGTGCACACACTAACTGTTCCCATGGTAACACCATCGCCAATGGATCCAGTTCAATGTAAAAGAAAGACAAAAAATTAAAGAAAGGAAAGCGAAAAAAAGAGCAAATGAAAAAGTGGATCAAAGTTTCCACTGATTCCTGTAAAGGGTTTGGTTTGGTTTGGTTTACGGCATATCAATCCTTTTCAGGTCATAGGACCGGTTAAGATGAGTCGGTAGAGTGTTCGGCCGTGAACCTCTAGGTTCCTGGTTCGATACCGGCACTCGCCAACCCAGCGTAAGATTAACAGGGATCTGAGCGGTAAAGTGAAGAGCTAACGGTAGGTGTGGCACTCCACCTCAGATGCTAAAAACAATCTCCTTGGTCTAGCGCTAGTGAAAAGGGGATAGACTCCCTCACTGTATGTCTGATACTGACTCCAGCTCTCCACCCCACCCCGACGACTTTACGACTTCAATACCGAAACAAGTCAAGTTTCTGACTCAAGTTCTTAATATCTTCAAATTGGTTTAAATAATTTTCATTAAATTCATTTGTCTTGGTTGGTTGGTTGGTTGGTTGGTTGGATTTTACGGCATGTCAACCCTTGTTGGGTTATTTTAAGACGAAAACGTTTTTGGTTTGGTTTGGTTTGTTTTACGGCATTTCAACCTCAGTGGGTCATTTAATGCCGATAAAGTTTTGAAATAAATCAATTCTTAATGGATAATACAATTTTTTATAAATACATTTTTCTATTTAACCCATAGATGGGACCCTAACAGGTTGTACTACTATCCTCGCCGCGGGAACCAAATGTAATACCACACTTTGGTCACGAGAACCAAATGTAATACTACGGTGGTCGCGGCAACAAATGTAATACTATGCTATCCTGCGGGAAGGCACCAAATGTACCTATATGCTTGTTCCGGGCTGTACCTGAAGGTGACCAAATTCACCAATGTTGTTCCACAATTACAACGGACGCGTTTTTTAATAATAAAAGACCTTTATTAGTTATACACTGATAAAAATCATGTACAACCACAAAGGGGTGTCGAAGTTGAAGGGAAGTCGGAATTTTGTGGACTGACTGGCGATATATGTTGAGTTCTGATTCAATTCAGGACTTTGATTAACAAGATGACAAAGCAAAGACGGTGACAAGGGCTCTGAGACGGAGCTATCAATCTGCTATGGAAGCAGTTGTCTATCTGGTCAAGAACCAGCTGTCCGATCTGGTCAAGGACCAGCTATCCAATCTGACTTGGAACCCTTTTGGGACCTCTCTTATGGGTTCCAAACCCCTGAATCCAGGACTCTGATTGACCAGCCAATAGAAACGCCGGACCAATGGCCCTCTCAGTGTAAACATCAGGGGGCGTACAAAAACCCACCCACGCGGTCGCATTTAATTGGACTGCCAATCGAAATCATGGCTTGGGTTACACATCTTGGAGGAGGGGGACAACAAGTCTCCGCTCCAGTTTCCTGATTGGTGAGGCACCTGATAATATTTTTGTTATTGTATAAATGGTGTTGTGCCAGACTTATCTGTCAGTTGCTATGATAATTCCCAGAAATTGGTCTGGGATTATGTTATTCTTACTGAGTCTATATTTTAAAGATTTAATCTTTAAACTAACTTCGTTGAGTAAATTCTCTTATATCATGCAGTCCTCACGTAAATGACAATATGATAACATATGTATAAAACAGCCATTCGTTTGATATCAACCGATTTCTGCCATTAGAATTTCTTTTGTTCGAATAATTTTTCTCTTATCTTGTGCAGTCTTCACGTAAATGACAATATGACAACATATGTATAAAACAGCCATTCGTTTTATATCAACCGATTTTAGCAATTAGAATTTATTTTGTTCGGGTAAATTTTTCTTATCTTGTGTTGACTTTACCCCACCACTGACTTGTACTTTGATCTAAGTCGCTTGTACGACTCTAAAAACAATTGTTATTTTTATATCCAAAATGTTTTTTTCAACTATCTAATGAGATATCGCCAGTCAAACCATAACACCACTACGGTGTTATAAGGTACTACCACTTCGGGTCAGAGTGGACCAGGGAGCAATGGGGATGAAGGGGTGCTCCACATTCCCCAAACCTCTAAAACTGGAACCTCACCATTAGATAGAGTTTAACGTCATTCCCAGGACATGTAGACCCTCAGTCACCGCCTTCTAGCACCCATATGAGAAAAAGGGTTGGGGCTTGCTACAAGAGCGATAGGGTTGAGGCAAGCATATAGGTGCTAGGGCTTGACGGGACCAGCCGATTGATCGGAGGGGGCCTCGTCTAGCCTAAGTAAGGTTCTAAATGGAGTGTTGCAGATCATCCACCAAGACTCCGTCCTTAAGCATCATGGGTACACAAGTTTCATATACTAGTGTAATTTATGTAGATATATTTTGTGGGTGTATTTTTATATCTGATTCATAATTTTCGATATATTTTTATTAGATGAATAATTGTAAATTTACATACACTGCTTATTCTGCACCTCCTTAAACGCATTGTTTGCATATATGCATAGATAAATAAAAAATAATTATATAAATATATATATATTTGTGAATAAAACGGCCTTAAATACCAGGGGTATCGTGTATAAAAAGGACCATTTCCACTCACGAGTGGATATGGTCCATAATCATGATACCCCTGGTATTTAATGCCTTTTTATTCACAAATAAATTTGCTCTGTTTATAAAAATTAAGCATTGAGCTCTCATACGGAACCTGAACTCTACAACAAACTACTGGTAGGGAGTAGGACCAGCCTAGAATTACCTTGTACCAAGAAACTTGGTACCCCAACAAAGAATATATATATATATGTGTGTGTGTGTGTGTGTGTGTTTTTGCTTGAAGGCAATTACAATGCATATATTGCATAAAATTCGATACTTTTTTTTATATATAGAAAATGAACTTGACAAGTGTAATCCCAGCAAAGGGTCGCTCGGTTTGTAGAACATCGTACAGACTGTTTCGACTTTATTAAGTCTCATCAGCGATATATACTAACGACTTCCCTCCGACAGAAATCGAAACCGGGACCTCAGCAGGCATAGTCAAAGACCATATCGCCTCGGCCACAGTACACAGCTAACAATCCCTGCCAAATTAACCTTGTCAAGTGATACATACACGTCTCTACCATAATAGGTAAGGGGACGTTGAATGAATAATAACAAGAAACCAGGCCGTATGCTCTTCGGCGAAGTGAATAAGATTTTTGGATGTTTGTTTTTTTAGAAGCATTGTTGAATAAAGTATATATTATATTTTTGCTTGAAGGCAATTACAATGCATGTATGGCATTAAATTTGATACTTTTTTTATATATAGAAAAGGAACTTGACAAGTGTAATGCCGGGATTACACTTGTCAAGTTCATTTTACGTCTGTAAGGAAGGTTGGTTGGGTTTTACAGGATGTCAACCTGTTACATAATCATAATCAGCTTATGATTTATGTACGTAATATATCTATGTACGTAGAATATTTTAAATAAGGTCCGTTAGATTAAAAATGACGGGGTCCTTGGAAAGTTACCATGGCCGATAATTGACAACCGGTGACATTTCACTGACCTTCCGGTACCGGCGTGAGAATAGGTTTTAGTTTAGTTAGTGAGGTGCGGCAGAGAATCCAGGTCGAGAGGACCTGTAAGGTCGCCGCTCTGGTCGGCATCTCCCCGCGGCGTAATCATGGGCTGGGTTCTGGAAATAAAGCTTTATCAAGAAAACAACCAACACTTGTTTGTTAATTGAATATTTAAAACAAGAGATGCCAAAAAATCAACAAAGAAGATCAACCCCCAGCAGAGGCCCTGAAGAGAAGCCAGCCCAGAGAAAATGGCCGACGATTTAGAACCAGTAGAAGCAATAAGCAGCGAGTCAACAAGCAGAATTAAAAAGTAAGAATCATCTATCATCTACCCTATCTCTAATATATCTGTCTGTCTGTCTGTTTGTCTCTCTCCCCAATTATATAACCAATGTTGAACGAGTATATAACAAACCCTTGTTGGGTTATTTTATGCCGAAGATGTTTTGCTTAATTCATGATTAATGTATTTTGAAAATTCTTTTTTTAACCTAATTTTTTAACTCATTTTTCTATTATACAAATGCTCGCTTGTTTAATTTGGTTGGTTGGAGTTTACGGCATGTTAACCCTTGTTGGGTCATTTTATGCTGAAGAAGTTTTTTTTCATTCTTGTTGGGTAATCTTTCTTTTTTTTTTCAAACTCATTTTAAACACGTTAATCAAAAATTCATTTTGATTTATCTAACCCATGGGACTCTAACAGGTACTACCACTCCGGATCAAGGTGGACCTGGGAGTAATGGAGATGAAAAGAAACTCCACACTTACCAGAGCTCCAAAATTGGAACTTCACCATTAGATGCAGTTTAACATTCTACCCAGGACAATTTTTAAAAGGGATAAAGAAAGATAATAATGCAATTTATTGTGTACAGTGCTCAGGTGCACCACAACTCATCAAAGTCTCATGTCAAGTACACAGAATAATGTATTAGTGTCACGAACATGAACAGTTTACAGTAGTAATATGCATGTATGTGTGTGCGTGTGTGCATATGTATGTGGAGAGTGGCATCAGGTATAGTGTCGGCGGACTACAGGAAGCATGGAGGCTTCGTAGTGTAATCGTTAGCAAAGACTAACAAACCATGACTAGTGAATTCGAGCCTCACTGGGTGGCCCTTACTTTTGGCCTTTAGTCACATCCTAGCAAAGCTTAGTAATTAACTACAAATGACACCTTCCTCATTTGTCACTCAGATAATTTTAATAATATTCATTAAAATATCTGCTAAAGGGAAGTAACTCTTAAAAAGTATTTTTTGAATTATTTCCCTTTAATTATATATACTTATTTTGTTTAGTGTTCATTTATTTTTTTCTGTTTACTGAATAAATTTTATTAGTTTAATTATCAATCGATCAGTAAAACTTTTTATATACGTTTTATGATTTTTTTTTAACGTCGTTTGTTGCTTAAATAAAAGTGGAGTTTTCTGAAAATTATAAATTTGAAAAAAATCAATGTATTTCTTTTTTGGAGGGAATGAATATTTCATAAATATAAAGTTATCTCCCTTTAAATTACACGCAAATATTGTCAATGAGAATATGATACTATTCGCGTTATATAGGTTCCAAAACAAACACACACACACACACACACACTCACAACACAATAAGTCTCTCTCTCTCTCTCTCTCTCTCTCTCTCTCTCTCTCTCTCTCATACACACACACACACACACATGTATACACACGCACGCACACACGCACTCACACACGCACTCACACACACAAACGCTAGGATAACAGTGAAGCAGATATATTTAGGTTGGTGTAATATAACACCACTCTACTCGCAACACACACACACACACACACACACACACATTCGTTCGTGTCTGTGCGCGCACACACACACACACACATATATAAATACACAAACGCAAACGGGAGGATGATAGTCAGCCATATATATTAAGGCTGGTTCAGAAACAAACCTCTCCACTCACACGCTCACATACACTCATACATACGTACGCACACGCGCACACGCGCACACGCGCACACACACACACACACACTCTCTCTCTCTCTCTCCTCCTCCTCCTCTCTCTCTCTCCCCCTCTCTCTCTCTCTCTCTCAACATACGCATACACACACACTCTCTCTCTCCCCTTTCTCTCTCTCTCTATCACATACACACACAGACACATACACATACACACACACTGTAAACGTGTTAATGGGGGAGGGGAATCGCCAAATTGTAAAGGCCAATAAAATAAAAACCAAAACTCAATGAAATCTGTCGATATTTAATGTTTATTTGTTCTAACATACTGTCCACATTGAGGGAGTCCAGAGGAGAGCTATTAAATTAGTGAATAATTTAAAATCCCTTTCATAAGAAAAAAGACTTAGGAAAATTGACTTACCAAGTCTGGTTTTCCGATGTATAATAGGGGATATGATTGAAGCCTACAAATACACGCATGGTTTTTATTCAACGAACTCTGACCTGCTAAACATTGCTCAAAATACCTATACAAGGGGACATAAACTAAAACTCCTTAAAAAATCTTGTTAAGCAAACGCAAGACAAAATTATTTTAGCTACAGAGTGGTGAATACATGGAATAAACTACCTTCATCAGTAGTGAATGCCCCATCTCTAAACTCCTTCAAGGCAAGGTTGGATAATCTGTGGAATGACATTAAATATTCAGTGGATTAAAATGAATATTTGTAAGGAACAGCTGACAGGTCTCAGACCTAATATACTAGCTGAAAAGATATTATTATAAAGAATAACATTGCAGTTATTTCTTCTTGTTGATGGATGTCCTTCGGAATTCGTCCATCATCCACCCAGCCATGGAAGACAATGCTGTCTCAGTAGAGAACACAAGATGTGAAGTTGAGCTCTTTCTAGAACTGCCGTGTTCGTGATCCGGTCCCCCATTTGATGCCTAGTATATATCTATG
Source organism: Doryteuthis pealeii (assembly GCA_023376005.1). NCBI lineage: Eukaryota > Metazoa > Mollusca > Cephalopoda > Myopsida > Loliginidae > Doryteuthis > Doryteuthis pealeii. The sequence goes on along the minus strand of CM042159.1, from coordinate 73,350,988 downwards.
ACACCTAAGGTAGAAGCTATATATATATATATATATATATATATATATATATATATATATATATATATATATATATATATATGTATATATATATATGGGGGTAGATATGGAAATAAATCCGACAATATTAAGAAATTTGAAAAAACAAGTGTTCCAAAAATGAGATGAATTTATTTATCGACGCTTAAACGTCTCAGTTTCTTTAAACCTTCATCAGGATGTATTATGGGGTGAAGAAATTGATGGATGTCATCTATAAAACATCCATCAATTTCTTCACCCATAATACATCCTGATGAAGGTTTAAAGAAACTGAGACGTCTAAGCGTCGATAAATAAATTCATCTCATTTTTGGAACACTTGTTTTTTCAAATTTCTTAATATATATATATATATATATATATATATATATATATATATGTGTGTGTGTGTGTGTGTGTGTGTGTGTGTGTGTGCTTAATTGAAGTCATACCTAATTTTTGAAAATTAATTAGTTAATAATTTATTAATTTAGGCGGGCATATATGTTCAAATGTAGGGGCTAAACAGATCGAGAAAATGTCAATCCCTAAATGTACATTTCGACAGGGATTGACATTATCTCGATCTGTTTAGCCCCTACATTTGAACATATATGCCCGCCTAACTATTAACCAATTAATTTTCAAAAATTAGGTATGACTTCAATTAAGCACATATCCTCCAAAAATTGTCGGCTAAAAGCCATATCAAATAAACACAATGTTTATTTACGTACTTTCATATATATATATATATATATATATATGAAGGAAGGGTGGATGGGTTTAGGATCCGACGATATGCTGTAGATAGAAGGAAAGTGGTCAAGAAATGATCAACTCAAAACAAGTCACAGGGTGGTACGTTTCGTCTGTATGCACAGACTTTCTCAGCCGATCTGAGACTTTATTGAGGCAAAGCATACGTTTAAATACATGTGGTGGTGGCGGTGTCGGGGAGGTCAGGGGGGTGAGTGTGTGGTGATGTGAGCTAAGGAGGAGCGGGGAGTATGGAAACACATAGGCCGCCCCGACATGGTCCAAAACCTAACCGACATCCAGTTCTCACACACTGAAATAGAAGCCCTCAGCTTCGGCCTTAAATTCGCCATAGGAACATACCGAAACCCAACCACGGACACCGTCCTCCGAAACTACAACAACGGGGACCCCGACTTCTCTAAAGGCTTTACCCAAGGAATCATCCTTGCCGCCATTTCCCATCCCAACGAAAAAACACTCCCCAAAAGATACATACAAGCCCTCACACGACTCGCCAAAAACCCACACATCACCATATCCCCCGCTGATAAAAGCGGCGGCGTAGTCATCATGAAAAAATCGGAATACATAGCAAAAATAGAAGCACAACTAACCGACGACACTATCTACACTCCCACGGATATCACCAAAATCAACAGGGACACCGAAGAATTCAAAAAACAATACAAAAAACTCGTCAAAAATAACAAAACGTGGACGTCCCTCATAGAACACCACCCAACCATCCCCACACTTTATGGTCTCCCCAAAACACATAAAGAAAACATCCCGCTACGACCCATCATCTCTGGCATAGGAAGCGCCACTCACAAAATAGCCCGCGCTATTTCCAAGATCCTAACCCCTCTATTAGGCACCATCAGTACCGCCCACATAATAAACTCCGCCGACCTCCTTAAAAGACTCAAAAACACCAACATCCACAACATGAACTTAAACAGCCTTGATGTAGTCTCTCTATATACAAACATTCCTAACAAAAATGCCTTAATCTCCTCAACACACACCTAAGAAAAATTAAATTCAAATCGACCCTACCCATCCACTCCATCATCGAAATCTCCAGACACATCACAAACATGACATTCTTCAAATTCAACAGCAAATTCTACCAACAAAAATCCGGATTACCGATGGGCAACCCCCTCAGCGGCGTCCTCGCCTGCCTGTTCCTAGAATTTCTAGAATCAGGCCCCTTCAAATACAGGCTACCCGACAACTGCACATACGCTAGATACATAGACGACATTCTGATTATCCTCCCAACAAACACCGAAATAGAACACATCGCCCACAAACTGAACTCCGTAGAACCCTCCATAAAATTCACCTACGAAAAAGAGTCCAACAACTCCTTACCCTTCCTCGACACCCTACTAATCAAATCCGGAAACACACTCACCTACAAAATCCACCGCAAACCCACCAACAAGAACGACTACATACACTACTACTCCCATCACAACAACAAAATCAAATCTGGCCTCATAATAGGATTATATCTAAGAGCATTACGAATATGCAGCCCCCAATACTTAGATGAAGAATACAAAAACATCGAAGATTCCCTTAAAACCCTAAAATACCCTAAATATTTCATCCTAAATGCCAGGAAAAAAGCACTCGATATACACACGAAAACTAAACCAAAAACACGTCCACCACCAAAACCTCCCCCAACCCTCCCCACACACGCTTAATCCTACCCACCCACACTCAAAACATCCCTCTTTACAAAAAACTAACAAACCTAGGAATAAAGATCATTCAGACCACCTCCCAAACAATCAAAGACCTCGTCAACTCTTCAACACGCATAGACACTCCAAATACCCCCAACACCCTCAGTGCCGGCATCTACACCATCCCCTGCGAAGACTGCAACAAATGTTACATAGGTGAAACCCAACGGGACCTCTCACAACGTCTAAGAGAACACAAAATCAATAAGAATACACGACAAACTAAATGCTCTAGTCACACACATGATAGAACACAACCACTCTCTCAACTTCACCCAGGCAAAACTCGTCAAATTCATACACAAAAAAAGTTTAAGACGACTATGCGAAGCTGCTCTAATACCTCATGTAAAAATATTAACACCAGAAAAGGCTTCTTCAACCTTGACAAATCAATAGCTCAATCTATAATCCACGAGAACAATCTTCCTCTCCATGATAATGGATAACAAATGAAAATCAACAAACACTACAATCTCCCACATTTCGCCTCTAACATAACTTAGCCACACAGGAACTTTTCTCCCCCTCTAACATATTCGGCTACACACAAACATTTACTCACACCAATTGACCCATCAACCACTGTCACCGCCCCAGCACCTCAAACAAACATCCTCTACCCCTCCACTCAACTGACCCAGCGACCCCGTCCTACCCAAAATTCCCCGCTCCTCCTTAGCTCACACCAAAATTCCCTGCTCCTCCTTAGCTCACACCAAAATTCCCCACTCCTCCTTATCTCACATCACTACACACTCACCCCCTTGACCTCCCCTTCACTCACATAAATCAATATACACCCACACCAATTGACCCATCAACCACTGCCACCGCCCCAGCACTTCTAACAAACATCCTCTACCCCTCCATCTCAACTGATCCTACCCAAAACTCCCCGCTCCTCCTTAGCTCACATCACCACACACTCACCCCCCTGACCTCCCCGACACCGCCACCACCACATGTATTTAAACGTATGCTTTGCCTCAATAAAGTCTCAGATCGGCTGAGAAAGTCTGTGCATACAGACGAAACGTACCACCCTGTGACTTGTTTTGAGTTGATCATTTCTTGACCACTTTCCTTCTATCTACAGCATATATATATATATATATATATATATATATATATATATATATATATAATTTCTTATTATATGTTGATTTATTTTGTTTTATTTTAATATGAATAATATTGATTTTAATACTAATATTAATATTCTATTTGTGTGTGTGTGTGTGTGTGTGTGTGTGTGTGTGTGAAGATCCCCAAAGACCCATTGTATGGTGAACTAGTTGAAGGCACCCGACCTGTAGGGAGACCATGCCTACGCATTAAAGACGTCTGCACTAAGGAGATGAAGACATGCCACATTAATACTAACACTTGGGAGGTTCGTGCAGAAAACCGAGCAGCCTGGCGACTCCTCGTCAGACAAGGGACGAAAAGGAGAGAAAAAGAGAGGAAAGAAGCCGCCACAGAAAAGAGAGCCAGAAGGAAGGAGAGACAACAGCAACTCCAGCAAGCATCACTGTTCATTTGCAGTCACTGCAACAGAAATTGCCATTCAAAAATTGGTATGTTCAGCCACTCACGCAGATTGAGTTAAAAAAATAAAATAAAAAATGGACACTAGGCCATCGTCTTTAACAGACGAAAGGATGCCAACAATATATATATATATATGTGTGTGTGTGTGTGTGTGTGTGTGTGTGTGTACAACTGTGTATATTTTAGATTTAAAAGGCAAAAAATTACCCAGCTGTACTCTCATTAAAAGCTGTTTGTAGCTGATAGGCTAGATGAATAAATACTGGACTTAGATAATATTGCACAGGATAAGGACGTGCACTCTTATATCTCAAGCTGTTCTATCTCCTTCTGGTTAAAACCAAGGAATAGACTAAAAGCCGCGTGAAGGACGCCGTTACAATGATTCTTAGACAACAATAATGATTTCAATTTATTATGGGATCATCTACGAATAGAATTGGGGCTTCAACTCGTTTGTAAAGTAGTAGCATCGGTCTTTGTGAGAACTCAGAAACATTGGTTGATTAGAATCCTTTCAACTCATTCGGGAAATTAGAAGAAAGAGATTAAAGATGTCGAAGAGAAATGGTCTGTTCTAGTCCATCAGCCTGGCCAGAAAATAAAGCATTGAATATAAAATGAAGCGTATTCTATTTTTTTTTAAATGTCAGTAGAAGTATAATATCGATTAATATAAGCGGAAACACGACGCCCCTCAAGAGACTCAGCAGAAGTTATTGTCTAAAGAACAATATTGAAAGAAGAATTGAAATAGATATTTTAAAAAAACAGAGAATACAGAGATAATTTTTTTTATCAGGAAAAATGAGTTGAAAAAAGAAAATATGGACAAGTTGGATAAAAGGCAATTTGAATCGGTCAATTGACAGGAAAATCTCATCTGCATAAAATTAAGAAGTTATGACTGGCTTTGTTACTGCGAGATTTGCGCGGTTACTGATAGTGACAGGGTTGGTTGTTTTTTGTGGCTTCAAGTGAGAGCACTTTACTGTAGAGATCCTTTGTGTTAAGCAGAGGCTGATCTTTAGTGAAGAATCCTTTGGTTCTTCCTCGGTGTCCCTTAGTGTTGGGTAGAATCCTTTGGTTCTTCCTTGGTGTCACTTAGTGTTGGGTGAATCCTTTGGTTCTTCCTTGGTGTCACTTAGTGTTGGGTAGAATCCTTTGGTTCTTCCTTGGTGTCACTTAGTGTTGGGTAGAATCCTTTGGTTGTTCCTTGGTGTCCTTAGTGTTGGGTAGAATCCTTTGGTTCTTCCTTGGTGTCACTTAGTGTTGGGTAGAATCCTTTGGTTCTTCCTTGTCCCTTAGTGTTGGGTAGAATCCTTTGGTTCTTCCTTGGTGTCACTTAGTGTTGGGTAGAATCCTTTGGTTGTTCCTTGGTGTCACTTAGTGTTGGGTAGAATCCTTTGGTTCTTCCTTGTGTCACTTAGTGTTGGGTAGAATCCTTTGGTTGTTCCTTGGTGTCCCTTAGTGTTGGAGAATCCTTTGGTTAGTCCTTTGGTTCTTCCTTGGTGTCCTTAGTGTTGGGTAGAATCTTTGGTTCTTCCTTGGTGTCACTTAGTGTTGGGTAGAATCCTTTGGTTGTTCCTTGGTGTCCTTTGTGTTGGGTAGAATCCTTTGGTTCTTCCTCGGTGTCCCTTAGTGTTGGGTAGAATCCTTGCGTTAAGCAAAATCCTTGGTTGCTGGTCCGTTTATCAGTGGCGCAAAATAGCGGCTTTGTAGATCGGTGATTAAATAGTTAACTAACCACGTATTCGAGCTGTTGATTGGCTAGGGTTTAATCCCCGTGACCACGCCGAGTCTATAAGTTTAAGTGGTAGACCTCAGCATACCTTATATTACAACATATTGGGCACTTCATGTAGTGTAATGGTTAGCGACCTAGATTAGCAGACAATTATTAGTGAGTTCGATTCTCATTGGGCGCTCCCTACTTCTGGCCTTGTGTCACATCAAAGTTAAGCTTAGTAAATAACTATATTACATAATATTCCAACATTGGACTTTGAAACTAAAAATAGTCAGACCCGGAAAAATGCTTCTCTCATTTGCATTTGTGTCGTTTTAAGTGTAATTCATTCTCTTTCCAAATTATTCAAAACGATTAATACTGAAGATGGGCGGTTGACACACTGCCTTGAAATCAATGGTAACAGATGCTTTTTAATTGTGTAGTAATCTATACATATATAAAGGTCAGTTTGTGTGTATGTATGTGCGGAGGAAACTATGAAAATAAAACAATTAACGACAAAGTAAATATATATACACATTAAATATCACCAGATCTTGCTTTTTGAGCAAAAATCATGAAGATTTGATTCATATTCGTGAAGATAATTAGACAATAAAATTTAAAATCTAACTACATTGAATTGTTTTTGCATTTAATATTTTAAATAGGAGACATTAATTGTTCTTTTTCACATTGTCTGGATCAACGCAAGGCATTTTTTCGAAGGGGTTTTAATGGGGCATCCTGCGGTTATCTAACTCGTAATTCAACAATAATGGATCTGCGAGACTACTTTTTACCCCCCCTCCCGCTTCTGTACAGGCGACGCCGGGTAGCCGCTTCTAGTTTATAAATAAAAGAATATATATTTCGTGCTAATACTCTTGGTAAAATCACTAATAACATGGGCTCTTCGGGGCCTGTGTCTATTAATGAAATTAACAGGGTCGATCTCAGAGGTGCTATCCCCCCAGGCAACACCTGCCCCATTGATTTAAAGGGACAGGGCTGGGTTTATTGCCCAGCGCCTGAGGCGCCCCCCACGAGGGGGGATGCCGACTGGATCGACGTATTTTTGTGTCTACCACCCATGAGCTTCGGCTTGTGGTCGGGCCCACATAAAAAATGTCCTTGTGTCACGCCCTCATAAGTGGGATGAGTGGCAAATACCCAAATACCCTAATACTAATCTATATCTCCCCAATCGGTTATGGACAAGTAGTGGGACACACTGAGTCATTTAGTCTTGGCATATGGAAATCCGTCTTAGAGAAAAGGCTAAACTTTTCCTAAATTCTGGCTGATGATGATGATAATGATGATGATGATGATGATGATGATGATGTGCTTGTGTGTGTCTGTGTGTGTGTGTGTGTGTGTGTGTGTGTGTGTGTGTTTACTTACTTAGGGTACAAACACGCTGACATTTAATTTTTTACTCCCACCCCTCAGGCAATATGTTTCAAAAATCTATTTTTACATCGCCCGGAGGGTGTGTTTTTTATTTTGTACTAGTCTATTTAATGTCCATTCTTGGGAATTCTTGGAAATCTACACATTGGAATTTGGCCAGAATATCTTTGGTGCAATTAGATAATTTAAAAATGGACTCTTGGTAATTGAGTTAGTGGTCTTTTGAGTAGTTTACCCTAATATTATATTTTCTGTATATATTGTGTGGGGGGGGGAGTCACGTGATTACATAACAGAGATTGGTTCAGCAAACTGCACCTCAGCACCCCCCACCCACCCCCCATCGAACGAGATTGTCCTGATGACCGCAGTTTATTGTTTTCAAGAACGCTCATTAAAATCAATTTGTGTTACGAGGGTGAGTCAAAAATTGTGCAATATTTTGGTAACATAAGGCACAATTCATAACAGAAATATTGGGGTGAAATAGTAATTCTGTCGCAAAGGAAAGGAGACAAGGCAATTATAGAGTATATAATTGGGTTAACAATTTGTTGTATACCCTTCTCATTACTTTCTTCTATTCTTCTGCTGTCCATCTTTTCTATCTTAGATTCTTCATCTATTCTTCTTCTAGCGTCTGGACTTCTCTTGGGGATTTAGTGTCTGGTCTTCCATTGGGGATTTCTCTTTATCAGAAGCCCTGTGTCATTGGTAGTTTTTAGATAATAGCACAAGACTTCGATTTACTTTGATCATATTTTATTCTCGAAATCCCCCACCAGACTACCTGCGCAGATCGAGTCGGAGCGTCTATAACACGACTCACCACCGTCGTGGTTTCTCGCCGACTGACTAAAATCTATTTCTAATCTAAACCGGAAGAGGGTCTTCTCCACCGATTCTCACGGTATTCACCGGAAGGAAGGATCAGGACAGGTCAAGCCTTGTTATTCAAATCCTTCAAGACTGTGGGCTGCAACTTATAACGGCCGTTTTGATTTCTACACTATTGCACATAGATATTAGGTATCTAATAATTATGTAACAAATTTATTGGTTGTAGTATTAAATGTGTGAGTATACAAATGGTTTTTAAATGTCTGTAAGAGGTTGCCAGAGACATTCTCTTGGCGGGATATATATAAGTATGCGAAAGTACAAGGAAACTTAACTTTGTTGTATCTGTCTCAGCAATGTACCGAAGTTGTCCGGTAAGGTCGCTGCTTCTATGATGTCAGCCTGTCGGAGTTGACGTGTTTCTCTCCCGGGTGCGGACTCTGTTCTGTTGAGTCAGGGTTCTATCTCTGCCCCCTATTATCCGGACTTCCGGTAGAGGGCAGATAACCCAATTTCCAATAATAGGGACCTCCAATTTGAAGTTTCAAATGTACACCCCCCCCCCTATATTTAGCGCAATGAAACTTGCATGAATGTTAATATTATCTTGAAAATTTTTGAACTATTCAAAAGAAGAGACATTAAAAAAACTCCTGGTGATTTTTTTTTTTAAATTCATCTTACGGAAATAATGAAAATTATGAACGAAAACAATGTTTACATGTTCGCACCATTAAATCGGTAATTTATGAGGACGTGCGTCCCGGTCTCCTGCCTCAAAAATTGCTACCCGGTGACTATTAAAATAACGACCCAGTCTATTCAAAACTATCCATCTTCATATCTATCTATCTATCTCAATTTGTTCATATTTTTATCTATATGTTTTATCTATATTACTTTAAATACTAAGATTTTCTTTTATTCATGTTTGTTTAATGTCTTGTTTTTAGTTTAAATAAACAAGAATTACGACAAAAAAAAGAAGCAACCCCCCCCAATACATTTACTTGTCGAAAATATCTATCTATCGCCATTTGTTCGTATCTAACTATATTATTTTGTTTGTTTATCTATCTATCTCAGTCTATTCCAAACTATATATCCATCTTCATATCTAAACAAGAATTACGATAAATAAACAAGAATTATGACGAGCTGGGGTTGTAATTTTATAGTCACCGGGTAGCAATTTTTGAGGCAGGAGACCGGGACGCACTTCCTCATAAATTGAAATTTAACATAGCCAGAAACAAGTATGCTGCTTGGTGTTTTGAACAAATTCTAGAAGCTGCAATCTACAAAATAACAGATGTACGGCCACTTACCTCCCATCTCACAAACGATTTCAACATACGCATAGGACACTAAGACACTCAGTCACTGCTTTCAAGCACCTATGCTGAAACGTGTTAGGGTTTGCCATTAGGGAAAGAGGTTGGGATAATTATATAAGTGCTAGAGCTTGACACGACCTGCTGATTGATTGGAAAGGTGTTCCCCCGACCGTCTATCTAGTCTAAGTAAAGGCCAAAACGGAGTGTTGCATGTCATGGGCCGAATAAGTAAGAACTACATTTCATAATTAACAATGGTCCATAATGATATTGGTGCTTTAGGAAGGAGTGAAGGGTTCTTAAGATATAATAATTCAGACTATCATTCACAATTTACTGGTAGGCATAAAATAACCGTGGACGGATTGACGTGCCGTTAAAATCAGTCAATCAGATGATGTGTTTTAATCAAGATGGTACTGTTTCCTCATTAAATGGTAAACATCTGAAATTAGTAGATCAGTTCGTATACCTCGGTAGCAATATCTCATCTACTGATAGTGATGTCATCATACGCATATGATAAATCATGGATTGCTATTAACAGGGTATGTTACATAATTATTGGATCCCTAATATCTTTTTAAGGTAGTGTAGAAATCATAATGGCGATTAGTACAGTTGATGGCCTTGAGGGTGAGTGACAGCGTTTGACCTCACTCTGACCTTGCTTTCTGGGGATAGACCGTGAGAACCGGAACCCCGATAGAAAGCCCTCTTCCGGTTTAAGGAGTAAGCAACTCGGTAAGTCAGTTAGAACTTAGAAGCCGAGCTAGCAACATGTAAGCCTCATCTGCGCAGATTGTCTGGGTGGGGATTTGGAATAAAGTAACATCAACGTGAATCGAAGTCTTGTGTTTATTACCTAAAAACAAACAATGACACAGGGCTTCTGATAACGAGAAATCCCAACAGAAACCAGACCCGGAATCCTCAATAGAAGACTAGACGAGATCTTAGAAGATATACCAGACCAAGATAGATGATAGACGATCAGAAGCAAAGCCAGCCAGAAGAATAGACGACCAGAGTAAGAAGTAGTAAGAAAGGTATATAACGTTATATGCTGATTTGGCTTAGTGAAAAGACCAGTATATAACATATACGTATTTAGTGCCGGTAAAGAAGGCGCTATGCAACAGAATGAATGGATGAAATAAAACTGAATAAGATGAGGGGGATAAATAAAAAATCCTTTCCAAGGGACCCCACTCTCAAAAGTATTAAAAAACATTTTTTTTTTTGAGAGAGAGAGAGAGAGAGGGGTCCCTGATGGAAATTTTTTCTCATCTACTATTAAACTCTTTTGAAGCATCAAATTAATAAACAACACAAAAAAGTTAAAAATATTATGGCAATTATGGAATACCATACACGAAACGTAAATAATACGCAAATTTTATTTTCAATGAAACTAAATATATTTTTGATTTTTTTACATACAAAAAACGGATTTTCCTTGGTTAAAAGTTAAAACGAGTGTGAAAAATTTCAGTAACATTTAATGAATATGTATTTAAAGTAACGCTTTACTTATTTCTAAAAAGAAATGTTTATAAGTATTTTAAAATATTTTAAAGCCATTATTGAACACGAAAAGACCAGTATATAACAGTTATCGATTGTATGGAAATCTGATCAACGTGATAAAATAAAACGGTAATTCTTCCAAGCTGTAGTCGTGTCTGTACTAATGTATGATGGCACCCCTTGGACAATAACGAAACACACAGAGACAAAATGTTTAGATGGGAACTACATAAGCTCGGTGTTTTGAACAAATTCTAGACTAACAAGTACTACCACTCCGGGTCAGAGTGGACCTGGCAGTAATGGCAATGAAGAGTTGACTCCACACTATTAGATGCAGTTGAGTGTCATACCCTGAATACGGCTTTCTAGCAGATATGATAAAACGGGGGTTGACTTCTGATTTAGGTCGGAAAATTAAAACGGAAAGTTTTTTGGTGGTACCCAATGACAGTTTAACTACAGTCTAGGAATTAACATTTTGCGAATTGGGTTACCGTTTTAGGGGATTAAGGTTGTTTTTAATTACGTATTGCTTAAAAAATAAACAACAAAAACCCAAATTACTATACATTTAATTAACCATTGAAATCAATTATTGAATCTATTAGAGACAGTTGTTTGTGTTAGTATTGCAATGTATAATTTCAATTAAACTTAGTTTAAAAAAATATTTTTAAACATTAAATGTATAGTAATTTGGGTTTTTTGTTGTTTATTTTTTAAAGCAATACGTAATTAAAAACAACCTTAATCCCCTAAAACCGTAACCCAATTCGCAAAATGTTAATTCATATACTGTAGTTAAACTGTCATTGGGTACCACTAAAAAACTTTCCGTTTTGATTTTCCGACCTAAATCAGAAGTCAGCTAAAACGGGTTGTGGTTTGCGATAAGGGCAATAGGGTTGGGACAATCATAGAGGTGCTAGGGCTTAGTGAGATCAGCCAGAAGTATGGTCGATAGGGACGGGTAGTGTGAGAGAACCAAGGTTAATGTAAACGGAGAAAAAAATATCGACTGCAGCAAATTGGACCAAATCCCTTGGGGGTGGGCGACAATATTTTTTTAGTTTATGCAAACACGTTTTTATAAAAGATCTGGATTTCACAGATTTATGGAAGGAGCGGTATTATTTTGAGGGGACGGGAATGACGGTCAGGTTTACGATTTCTTTCATTGCTTAACGTGTTGGATGGGGGTGGGTGATGTGTGCTGTGCCCATTTCAACGCATATGGATATCAACACACGCGTATTTTCGGCGGGACTGTGAAGTGGGGTGTGAGACTCGGAGACGTTATCCCCTGGGTATGACTTTAGGGTAGTGGGTAATGTTTGAAGTGTATCCAGATAAGACGCCGTGGTGATTCTGGGGAGTTTGTTGTATCAAGAGGAGAGTTCAAGGCAAAATTATCAAAAGAAAAAACGAATGCTCCTACCAACATATACACACTTATCTGTGATAGTACACATATACGTACACATATGTCCCTGTACGTGTGTGTTTATAAGCACAAAAGAATATATATATATATATATATATATATATATATATATATTATATATATATATATGTATGGCTACAAGATTGCCAAGGGAGGTAATATTTTTTAATTTCTTAATTTTAAAACAATTACCAAAAATCAGGGAATTGTCCAGTTTTAATGAAATTTTCACCAAATTATTTTCCCACGACTTAATTTTATAACGATTAGTTTATTTTATTAAAAAGAAAACATATGTTTTTTATCAATTCGGACCATTTGAAGAAAAAAAATTCCCGTGAATTTAAGTGATTTTAAAATTTAAAAGTTATTTTATTAAAACTCAAAGAAATAAATAATGTAGCAAGTTTTTTTTTTTCGTAGTATTAAAAAATATGTTTGTCTTTAAATTAATGTAAAAAATACTTATTTTATCTAAGTTTCAATGTAATTGTTTAAGAAATTTTTTTTAAATTACCTCCCTTGGCAATCTTTGAGCGATACAATATATATATATATATATATATATATATATATATATATGTGTGTGTGTGTGTGTGTGTGTGTGTGTGTGTGTTCGACTAGGAATCACAAGGTTCCTGATTCGATACCGGTCCTCGCCATCTCAGCGTATGACTAGCACAGAGGTCGGTACGGTAAAATGAGGAGCTGACGGTAGGCGTGGCGCTCTACCTCAGACGATAAAATCTCCTTGGTCTAGCGCCTGTGAAAAGGGGATAGACTCCCTCGCTGTTTGGTTGATACTGATATTAGGCCACTCCGACGACTTAAAAATCCTTGACCGACCATAATGCAAAAGAGTGTATATAAATAGAATATATATATATATATATATATATATATATATATATATATATATATATATATATATAATTTATTTTTAAAATTGGAGGAAGGAAAATATAGTGCTCGATTACACTTGTAAGAGCTGTATTTATTATATTATATAGATTACTGGCAGATTATTACCGTAGATTTATCTGACGAAAGGCATATGATACCATGAAACCGACGGTAATAATCAACAAGTAATATATATATATATAAATATATATATATATATATATATATATATATATATATATATATATATATGAGCGTGTATTTCGTTTCAGCCAATCAGCTTGCAGTTCACATAATCAGCTTTTCAAAAGAAATTCATTATCATTTTGAATTTAGCTTAAAAGGAAGAAAAAAAGCCCGATCAACTGTTGATAGAAGAAACAGGAGCAATTCTCTGGTGAGAACGACAAAGACAGAATCTGAAATTCCCCAAAGAATTAATCTACAGGATCAATATTTGATTAAGAAATCGAATTCTGCTGGATTTTCCGCATTGAATTGATGGATAAATGCAATTCGAAGTGAAGAAAAAAATCATAAGGAATTTTAGAAAAAAAAATTTCTATAAACGATCCGTCAATCCGTTGGGCACTCGTAGTTAACAGTGGACAATGATGATATTCAGGCTTTTGTTTAGTGAATGATTCCAATTAGTATAACAGTTATCCATGATGATATAGGTACTTTTGTTTAAGAAGGAGTGAAGGAATCTAATTTAGCATTTTGTAGATAACAGTTATTCATGATGATATAGGTACTTTTGTTTAAGAAGGTGTGAAGGATTGTAATTTAGCATTTTGTAGATAACAGTTATTCATGATGATATAGGTACTTTTGTTTAAGAAGGAGTGAAGGAATCTAATTAAGCATTTTGTAGATAACAGTTATTCATGATGATATAGGTACTTTTGTTTAAGAAGGAGTGAAGGAATCTAATTTAGCATCTTGTAGATAACAGTTATCCATAATGATATAGGTACTTTTGTTTAAGAAGGAGTGAAGGATTCTAATTTAGCATTTTGTAGATAACAGTTATCAATGATGATATAGGTACTTTTGTTTAAGAAGGAATGAAGGAATCTAATTTAGCATTTTGTAGATAACAGTTATCCATAATGATATAGGTACTTTTGTTTAAGAAGGAATGAAGGAATCTAATTCAGCATTTTGTAGATAACAGTTATCATGATGATATAGGTACTTTTGTTTAAGAAGGAGTGAAGGATTCTAATTTAGCATTTTGTAGATACAGTTATCCATGATGATATAGGTACTTTTGTTAAGAAGGAGTGAAGGATTCTAATTTAGCATCTTGTAGATAACAGTTATCCATGATGATATAGGTACTTTTGTTTAAGAAGGAGTGAAGGATCTAAATTTAGCATTTTGTAGATAACAGTTATCCATATGATATAGGTACTTTTGTTTAAGAAGGAGTGAAGGAATCTAATTTAGCATTTTGTAGATAACAGTTATCCATGATGATATAGGTACTTTTGTTTAAGAAGGAATGAAGGATTGTAATTTAGCATTTTGTAGATAACAGTTATTCATGATGATATAGGTACTTTTGTTTAAGAGGGTGAAGGATTGTAATTTAGCATTTTGTAGATAACAGTTATCCATGATGATATAGGTACTTTTGTTTAAGAAGGAATGAAGGATTGTAATTTAGCATTTTGTAGATAACAGTTATCCATGATGATATAGGTACTTTTGTTTAAGAAGGAGTGAAGGATTATAATTTAGCATTTTGTAGATAACAGTTATCCATGATGATATAGGTACTTTTGTTTAAGAAGGAGTGAAGGATTGTAATTTAGCATTTTGTAGATAACAGTTATCCATGATGATATAGGTACTTTTGTTTAAGAAGGAGTGAAGGATTGTAATTTAGCATTTTGTAGATAACAGTTATCCATGATGATATAGGTACTTTTGTTTAAGAAGGAATGAAGGATTGTAATTTAGCATTTGTAGATAACAGTTATTCATGATGATATAGGTACTTTTGTTTAAGAAGGTGTGAAGGATTGTAATTTAGCATTTTGTAGATAACAGTTATCCATGATGATATAGGTACTTTTGTTTAAGAAGGAGTGAAGGATTGTAATTTAGCATTTTGTAGATAACAGTTATTATGATGATATAGGTACTTTTGTTTTAAGAAGGTGTGAAGGATTGTAATTTAGCATTTTGTAGATAACAGTTATCCATGATGATATAGGTACTTTTGTTTAAGAAGGAGTGAAGGATTGTAATTTAGCATTTTGTAGATAACAGTTATCCATGATGATATAGGTACTTTTTGTTTAAGAAGGAGTGAGGATTGTAATTTAGCATTTTGTAGATAACAGTTATCCATGATGATATAGGTACTTTTGTTTAAGAAGGAATGAAGGATCTAATTTAGCATTTTGTAGATAACAGTTATCCATGATGATATAGGTACTTTTGTTTAAGAAGGAGTGAAGGATCTAATTTAGCATTTTGTAGATAACAGTTATCATGATGATATAGGTACTTTTGTTTAAGAAGGAGTGAAGGATTCTAATTTAGCATTTTGTAGATAACAGTTATCCATGATGATATAGGTACTTTTGTTTAAGAGGAGTGAAGGATTCTAATTTAGCATTTGTAGATAACAGTTATCCATGATGATATAGGTACTTTTGTTTAAGAAGAGTGAAGGATTAATTTAGCATTTTGTAGATAACAGTTATCCATGATGATATAGGTACTTTGTTTTAAGAAGGAGTGAAGGATTGTAATTTAGCATTTTGTAGATAACAGTTATCCATGATGATATAGGTACTTTTGTTTAAGAAGGAATGAAGGATTGTAATTTAGCATTTGTAGATAACAGTTATCATGATGATATAGGTACTTTTGTTTAAGGGGGGTGAAGGATTGTAATTTAGCATTTTTGTAGATAACAGTTATCCATGATGATATAGGTACTTTTTTAGAAGGAATGAAGGATTGTAATTTAGCATTTTTGTAGATAACAGTTATCCATGATGATTATAGGTACTTTGTTTAAGAAGGAATGAAGGATTTTAATTTAGCATTTTGTAGATAACATTTATCCATGATGATATAGGTACTTTTGTTTAAGAAGGAATGAAGGATTATAATTTAGCATTTTGTAGTAACAGTTATTCATGATGAATATAGGTACTTTTGTTTAAGAAGGACGTGAAGGCTTGTAATTTTAGCATTTTGTAGATAACCGTTATCCATATGATTATAGAGGTACTTTTTGTTTTAAGAAGGACATTGAAGGATTGTAACTTTAGCATATTTTGTACGATAACAGTTATTCATTATGATATAGGTACTTTTGTTTAAAGAAGGTAAGGATTTTAATTTAGCATTTTGTAGATACAGTTTAATATGATGATATAGGTACTTTTGTTTAAGAAGGAATGAAGGATTTGTAATTTAGCATTTTGATAGATAACAGTTATCCCTGATGATATTGGTACTTGTAAGAAGGGAATGAAGGATTATAATTTAGCATTTTGTAGATAACAGTTATCCTTGATGATTAGGTACTTTGTTTAAGAAGGAGTGGAAGGATTGAAATTTAGCATTTTGTACGATAACAGTTATCCATCGATGATATAGGTACTTTTGTTTAAGAAGGAATGAAGGATTGCAATTTAGCATTTTGTAGATAACAGTTATTCATGATGATATAGGTACTTTGTTTAGAAGGTGTGAAGGATTGTTAATTTAGCATTTTGTAGATAACAGTTATCCATGATGATATAGGGTACTTTTGTTTAAGAAGGAATGAAGGATCATGTAATTTAGCAATTTTGTAGATAACAGTTATCCATGATGATATAGGTACTTTTGTTTAAGAAGGAATGAAGGATTTTAATTAGCATTTTGTAGATAACAGTTATCCATGATGATATAGGTACTTTTGTTTAAGAAGGAAAAGGATCTAATTTAGCATTTTGTAGATAACAGTTATCCATGAATGATATAGGTTTTTTGTTTAAGAAGAGTGAAGGATTGTAATTTAGCATTTTGTAGATAACAGTTATTCCATGATGATATAGTACTTTTGTTTAGAAGGAATGAAGGATTGTAATTTAGCATTTTGTAGATAACAAGTATATCCATGATGATATAGGTACTTTTGTTAAGAAAGGGTGTGAAGGATTGTATAATTAGCATTTTGTAGATAACAGTTATCCATGATGATATAGGTACTTTTGTTTAAGAAGGAAGTGAAGGAATCTAATTTATCATCTTGTAGATAGCAGTTATTCCATATATGATATAGGTACTTTAATGTTTAAGAAGGCGTGAAGGATTCTATTTAGCATTTTGTAGATAACAGTTATTCCATGATGATATAGGTACTTTTGTTTAAGAAGGAATGAAGGAATCTAATTTAGCATTTTGTAGATAACAGTTATTCCATAATGATATAGGTACTTTTGTTTAAGAAGGAATGAAGGAATCTAATTTCAGCATTTTGTAGATAACAGTTATCCATGATGATATAGGTACTTTTGTTTAAGAAGGCGTGAAGGAATTCTAATTTAGCATTTTGTAATAACAGTTATCAGATGTATAAGGTACTTTTGTTTAAGAAGGACCGTAAGATTCTAATTTAGCATCTTCGTAGATAACAGTTATCCAATTGATGCGAATATAACGTACTTTTGTATTAGAACGGTGTGAAGGATTGTTTATTTAGCATCTTTGGTAACAGTTATCCTGATGATATACGGTACTTTTGTTATAAGAAGGAATGATTGTAGCATTTTGTAGATAACAGTTATCCATGCTGATATAGGATACTGTTTGCATTAAAGAAGGTGTGAAGGATTGTAATTTAGCATTTTGTAGATAACAGTTATTCCATGATGATATAGGTATCTTTGTTTAAGAAAGGAGTGAAGGAATCTAATTTAGCATCTTGTAGATAACATTATCATAGAATAGGTACTTTTGTTTAAGAAGAGTGAAAGGATTCTAATTTAGATATTTGTAGATAACAGTTTATCCCATGATGATATAGGTACTTTTTTTAAGAAGGATATGAAGGAATCTAATTTAAGCATTTGGTAGATAACAGTTATTCAATAATGCATATAGGTACTTTTGTAGAAGGAAATGAAGGAATTAATTCAGCATTTTGTAGGCATAACAATTATCCATGATGATATAGTACTTTGTTTTAGAAGGAGTGAGGGATTTAATTTAGCATTTCTGTAGATAACAGTTATCCATGATGATATAGGTACTTTTGTATTAAGAAGGAGTGAAGGATTTAATTTTAGCATCTTGTAGATAAACAGTATATCTCATGCATGATAATAAGGTACTTTTGTGAAGAAGGAGTGAAGATACTTAATTTAGATTTGTAGATAACAGTTATCATATGATTATAGGTACTTTGTTTAAGGAAGGAGTGAAGGAATCTAATTTAGCATTTCTTGTAGATAAACAGTTATCATGATGATATAGTACTTTGTTTAAGAAGAATGAAGGATTGTAATTTAGCATTATTGTTAGATAACAGTATATTTCATGATGATATAGGTACTTGTTTAAGAGGGTTGTTGAAGTGATGTAATTTAGCATTGTAGATAACAGTTATCCATGATGATATAGGTACTGTTTAAGAAGGAATGAAGGATTGTAATTTTAGCACTTTTGTAGATTAACAGTTTCCATTCGATGACTATATAGGTACTTTTGTTTAAGAAGGAATATGAAGGAATTATAATTTTAGCTTTTGTTAAGATAACAGTTATCCATGCTTGTTAGGTACTTTTGTTTAAGAAGGAATGAAGGAATTATTAATATTAGCATTTCTTGATAGATAAACCAGA
The DNA here is from genome assembly GCA_023376005.1 of Doryteuthis pealeii. Classification (NCBI taxonomy): domain Eukaryota; kingdom Metazoa; phylum Mollusca; class Cephalopoda; order Myopsida; family Loliginidae; genus Doryteuthis; species Doryteuthis pealeii. The sequence goes on along the minus strand of CM042159.1, from coordinate 73,331,822 downwards.
TTATCCATGAATGATATAGGTACTTTTGTTTAGAAGGAGTGACAGGGATTCGTAATTTAGCATTTTAGTAGATACAGCTTTCATGATGATAATAGTACTTTGTTTAAGAAGGAATTGAAGGATTTGTAATTTAAGCATTTTGTACGCATAACAAGTTTATTATGATATTATTAGGTACTTTTTATTTAAGCGTGTGAAGGATTGTTAAATTTAGCATTTTGTAGATAACAGTTATCCATGATGATATACAGGTACTTTTGTTTACAGAAGGACATGAAGGCTTTAGTCATAATTTAGACATTTTTGTGTACAGTTATCCTGATTAAGGTACTTTTGTTTGTAGAAGGAATGAAGGATTCACTAATTTAGATTTGTAGATAACGTACCATGATGATATTAGGTATTTTGAATTTAAGGAGGAAATGAAGGAATTATAATTTAAGGATTCATGTAGTAACAGTTATCCACTGATGATATAGGTATATTTAGTTCTTAAGAGGGTGAAGGATTGTGCATTTAGCTATTTTGTAGTTACGATAACAAGTATCCATTGATACATAATAGTACTTTTGTTTAAGAAGGAATGAAGGATTTGTAATTTAGCAATTCTTGTAGATAACAGTCTATTCATTGATGAATATAGGTACTTTTTGTTTAAGAAGGTTATGTGTGAAGGATGTAAATTCATTTTTGCTACGATCAACAGTTATCCATGAATGATCATAGGTACTTTTGATTTAGAAGGATGAGGATTGTAATTTAGCCGCAATTTTTGATAAGACTAACAGTTATCCATGATATATAGGCTTACTTTTGTTTAAGAAGGAATGCAAGGCATTATAATTTAGCATTTCTGTAGATAAACGAGTTATCCAATCTGTATGATATAGTACTTTTGTTTTAAGAAGGAATGAAGGATTACTAATTTTTAGCATTTTGTAGATAACAGTATCCATGAGTGATATAGGTACCTTATATTTTAAGAAGGAGTGCTCTGAGGCTATGAATTACCGCATTTTGTACGAACAGTTATCCATAGAATTGATATAGGTACTTTTGTTTAAGAAGAATGAAGGATTTTGATAATTAGGCCATTTTGTAGATACAGTTATCCATGATGATTAGGTACTTTTGGTTTAAGACGGAATGAAGGATTATAATTTAGCATTTTTCGTAGACTAAACAGTTATCCTGATAGATATAGGCTATTTTTTAGAAAGGAGTGAAAGGATTTTCTAATTAAGGCATATTTGTAAGATAACAGTATCTCATGCTGATATAGGGATACCTTTTGTATAAGAAGGAGTGAAGGAATACTCAATCTTAGCATTTTGTAACGAATAAACAGTTTTCCATGATGATATAGGTACTTTTATGTTAAGAAGGAGTGCAAGGATTGTAATTTTAGCAATTTGTAGATACAGTTGATTCATGTGACTATATCTACTTTTGTTTTTAAGAAGAAAGTGAATTGATTTCATAATTTAGCAATTGTAGATTAACAGTTATTCATGATGATATAGGTACTTTTGTTTCAAGAAGGAATGTGCAAGCGATTGCTAATTTAGCTTTTGTAGATAACAGTTCATCCATGATAATATAGGTACTTTATGTTTAAGGAGTGAAGGATTTCTAATTTAAACATTTTGTAGTAACAGCTATCATTGAATGATTATAGGTACTTTTGTTTTAAGAAGGAAGTGGAGGAATCTAAATTTAGCATTTTGTAGATAAACAGTTATTCATGATTGATATAAGGTCACTTTTGTCTTAAGAAGAGTGAAGGATTGAATTTAAGCTATTGTAGATAACAGTTAATTCATGATCGTATTTTATGTGTAAGAAGGAGTGAAGAATCCTAATTTAGCATTTTGTAGATAGACAGTTATTCATGATGATATAGGTACTTTGTTTACAGAAGGAGTGAGGAAATTGTAATTTAGCATTTCTGTAGATAAACAGTCGTATTCGATTGAGACTATAGGCTACTTTTGTTTAAGGAGTGAAAGGATTGTAATTTTAGCATTTGTAGATAACAGTTATTCATTGATGATATAGTACTTTGTTTAAGAAGAGTGAAGGATCTAATTTAGCATTTTGTAGATACAGTTATCCATGATGATATAGGTACTTTTGTTTAAGAAGGAGTGAAGGATTTAATTTACATTTTTAGATAACATTATTCATGATGATATAGGTACTTTTGTTTAAGAAGAGTGAAGGAATTAATTTAGCATTTTGTAGATAACAGTTATCCATGATGATATAGGTACTTTTTGTTTAAGAAGGAATGAAGGATTGTAATTTAGCATTTTGTAGATAACAGTTATTCATGATGATATAGGTACTTTTGTTTAAGAAGGAGTGAAGGATTAATTTAGCATTTTGTAGATAACAGTTATCCATGATGATATAGGTACTTTTGTTTAAGAAGGAGTGAAGGATTTAATTTAGCATTTTGTAGATAACAGTTATCATGATGATATAGGTACTTTTGTTTAAGGAGTGAAGGATTCTAATTTAGCATTTGTAGATAACAATTATCATGATGATATAGGTACTTTTGTTTAAGAAGGAGTGAAGGATCTAATTTAGCATTTTGTAGATAACAGTTATCATGATGATATAGGTACTTTGTTTAAGAAGGAGTGAAGGATTAATTTAGCATTTTGTAGATAACAGTTATCCATGATGATATAGGTACTTTTGTTTAAGAAGGAGTGAAGGATTAATTTAGCATTTTGTAGATAACAGTTATCATGATGATATAGGTACTTTTGTTTAAGAAGGAGTGAAGGATTGTAATTTAGCATTTTGTAGATAACAGTTATTCCATGATGATATAGGTACTTTTGTTTAAGAAGGAGTGAAGGATTAATTTAGCATTTTGTAGATAACAGTTATCCATGATGATATAGGTACTTTTGTTAAGAAGGAGTGAAGGATTAATTTAGCATTTTGTAGATAACAATTATCCATGATGATATAGGTACTTTTGTTTAAGAAGGAGTGAAGGATTGTAATTTAGCATTTTGTAGATAACAGTTATTCATGATGATATAGGTACTTTTGTTTAAGAAGGAGTGAAGGATTGTAATTTAGCATTTTGTAGATAACAGTTATCATGATGATATAGGTACTTTTGTTTAAGAAGGAGTGAAGGATTGTAATTTAGCATTTTGTAGATAACAGTTATCATGATGATATAGGTACTTTTGTTTAAAGGATTAATTTAGCATTTTGTAGATAACAATTATCCATGATGATATAGGTACTTTTGTTTAAGAAGGAGTGAAGGATTGTAATTTAGCATTTTGTAGATAACAGTTATTCATGATGATATAGGTACTTTTGTTTAAGGAGTGAAGATTGTAATTTAGCATTTGTAGATAACAGTTATTCATGATGATATAGGTACTTTTGTTAAGGAGTGAAGGATTAAATTTAGCATTTTGTAGATAACAGTTATTCATGATGATATAGGTACTTTTGTTTAAGAAGGAGTGAAGGATTAATTTAGCATTTTGTAGATAACAGTTATTCATGATGATATAGGTACTTTTGTTTAAGAAGGAGTGAAGGATTAATTTAGCATTTTGTAGATAACAGTTATTCATGATGATATATACTTTTGTTTAAGAAGGAGTGAAGGATTCTAATTTAGCATTTTGTAGATAACAGTTATCCATGATGATATAGGTACTTTTGTTTAAGAAGGAGTGAAGGATTGTAATTTAGCATTTGTAGATAACAGTTATTCATGATGATATAGGTACTTTTGTTTAAGAAGGAGTGAAGGATTGTAATTTAGCATTTTGTAGATAACAGTTATCATGATGATATAGGTACTTTTGTTTAAGAAGGAGTGAAGGATTGTAATTTAGCATTTTGTAGATAACAGTTATCATGATGATATAGGTACTTTGTTTAAGAAGAGTGAAGGATTAATTTAGCATTTTGTAGATAACAGTTATTCATGATGATATAGGTACTTTTGTTAAGAAGGAGTGAAGGATTCTAATTTAGCATTTTGTAGATAACAGTTATTCATGATGATATAGGTACTTTGTTTAAGAAGGAGTGAAGGATTAATTTAGCATTTGAGGATGATATAGGTACTTTTGTTTAAGAAGGAGTGAAGGATTGTAATTTAGCATTTTGTAGATAACAGTTATTCATGATGATATAGGTACTTTTGTTTAAGAGGAGTGAAGGATTGTAATTTAGCATTTTGTAGATAACAGTTATCATGATGATATAGGTACTTTTGTTTAAGAAGTGAAGGAAGATAACAGTTATTCATGATGATATAGGTACTTTTGTTTAAGAAGGAGTGAAGGATTCTAATTTAGCATTTTGTAGATAACAGGATGATATAGGTACTTTTGTTTAAGAAGGAGTGAAGGATTGTAATTTAGCATTTTGTAGATAACAGTTATCCATGATGATATAGGTACTTTTGTTTAAGAAGGAGTGAAGGATTCTAATTTAACATTTTGTAGATAACAATTATCCATGATGATTGTGGTATACTAAGACCCGGAAGCACCGGTTATAACATTGTTGTATGAAACGGAAGTACTGTTTCAGCCATCTTGTATTATTTTAAATAAAAAGCGGAAGTGGGTTCTTCTCGCAGTTAACGTCAACTGGGCTACACGTCTTATTATTCGCTAAGCGCGTTATAACAATTGGCAGACGAGGATTTGTTTTCACTCAAGAAAATGCCATTACTCGGACATTTAGAAGAATTCTGTACGGAATCAGGGAATATATCAACCTATTTGGACCGAGTAGAACAGTTTTTTTATCGCAAACGATATTGAACATGAAAACCAAGTAAAATGCCAAGCCATATTACTGAGTACAATTGGAGAAAGAACCTACAGAGTCTTGGAGGATTTATGTACCCCTCAAAAACCAAGCGAGAAGTCTCTGGGGGAAATTACCCAGTTGTTGTTGGAACATTTTAATCCTAAAAAACTAATAGTGGCTGAAAGTTTTCGTTTCCATAATGCAAAACAAGAGGAGGGTGAGTCAATTTCAAAATTTCTTGTTCGCCTTAAACATTTGGCTTCTACATGCGAATTTGGGTCATATTTAAAAAGAGCATTGCGTGACAAATTTGTGTGTGGATTAAGGGACGATAAAATTCTAGAAAAATTATTGTCCCAAGATATGTCGTTAGAAGAAGCTATTAAAATGGCCACAGCTATAGAATTAGCAATGAGTGACGTTGCACATATAAAGAAAAAAGAGACGGATAAAGTAAATAAAATGGGTTCCGAGTCTAACACAACTGAATTACAAAAGAAAGAAAAAAGTTGTCTTGGTTGTGGTGGGAAATGGCATGAGAAAAGATTTTTTTGTCCCGCATGGGGGAAAATTTGTTTTAAATGTAACAATAAACATCACTTTTCAAAATTTTGTAAAAATGAACAAAGGAAAAAGGTGTCGAATTACATACAAGAGACAGACGACATACCCTTATTTTTTACGAGATCGAATAGCCGTGAACCATATATGTGTAATATTTATTTAAATGGTATTCAATGTCAAATAGAAATTGACACCGGTTGTTCGTCTACTCTGATAAGTAAACAGCAGTTTGACTTACTGCCGAACGCGAGACTTATAAAAACGGCAACATTACAGAGGTTGCGGACCTATTCGGGTGAGGTCATTGTACCTAAAGGGGTTGCTAACCTGAGTGTAAAATACCAGGGAAAAACACATTATTTAAGACTGTTAGTTGTACCAGGTTCTGGACCAAGTCTTCTTGGAAGAGACTGGCTGCAAAAATTGCCAATTAATATCTATCCTACCTGCAACAAAATGGAATGGACTGATTTTAATCAAGAATTTGCAGAACTTTTTAAACCAGGCTTGGGTACATTAAATATTGAAAAAGCTAAATTGTATGTTAAAGAAAATAGCAAACCTCGTTTTATGAAAGCTAGACCCGTACCCTTAACAATTAGAGAAAAAGTTGAAACTGAACTTAAACTTATCATGACGGTGGATGCATCTCCAGTGGGTGTGGGGGCAGTGTTATCGCATATAATGAAAGACGGGAGTGAAAAACCGATTTATTTTGCCTCCAGAACATTATCAAAGGCAGAACGAAATTATGCCCAGATAGAACGTGAAGGACTGGCAGTCATTTTTGGAGTTTCTAAATTCCATAAATATATCTATGGTCGAGAATTTACCATCATCACGGATCATAAACCACTGCTTGGGCTTTTTAAAGAGGACCGTGCAATATCACCAACAGGAAGTGCTAGAGTTCAACGTTGGGCCTTGATTCTAGCAAGTTATCATTATCAACTAGAATACAAACCAGGTTCAAAAATTTCTAATGCAGATGGACTGAGTCGGCTACCTATAGAGGACCATTTTACGCCATTACCTTGTCCGGAGGAAGTAGTACTCTCCATGTCAGCTTTAGACTTAACCCCAGTCACGTCAAAAACTGTTGCTTTTTACACATCAAGAGACCCCGTGTTATCACAAGTGCGTAGATGGATCTTACATGGATGGCCGGGAAAAGTATCTCTTGACTTTCAACCATATACAACCAGGAAGGATGAGTTGTCGGAACAACTGGGTTGTATTTTATGGGGATCACGGGTGATTATCCCAGCAAAGTGTCGAGAGGCGTTACTGAAAGAATTGCATGAGAGTCATCCAGGAATTTCACGGATGGAGTCTCTTGCTCGTAGTCACATTTGGTGGCCTAAAATGGATGCAGATATTGAATTATGTGTGAGGAGTTGTGCCATGTGCCAAGATAGTGCAAATATGCCTCAGGCTAGTGCATTGCATCCCTGGGAATGGCCAGGAAGGCCTTGGTTCAGAGTGCACATGGATTATGCGGGCCCTATCCAGGGCAAGTGGATTCTAGTGATTGTCGACGCCCACAGTAAATATATAGATGCACATGTTGTGTCATCACCATCTTCTTCAGAAACAGAAAGGATGTTGAGACGCACGTTTGCCACACATGGGAGTCCACATGTGATTGTGTCGGACAATGCTAGCAGTTTTACTAGTAAGGAATTTTCCAGGTTCTGTACGCTAAATGGCATTAAGCATGTTAGATGTGCGCCATACCACCCTCCTCAAATGGACTGGCTGAGCGTGCAGTTCAAACCATTAAGAGTGGTCTTAAAAAAGTTACTGGAGATTTGGAAACACGATTATTGCGTGTATTAGCCCGATACCGGTTATTCCCGCAATCAACAACAGGTCAATCACCAGCAATGCTACTAATGGGCCGTCAGCCTCGATCGCGTCTGGACCTTGTGTATCCAGATTTATCTACCCAAGTCACCACGAAAATAGACGATACTAAAAGAACAACGGATAGATATCGTAGTGAAAGGATGTTCCATATTGGAGATAGTGTTAGTGTGGTGAATTTTCAAGGGAGGCTAAAATGGCTGTTCGGAGTTTTAGAGGAGCAGCTTGGTCCACTGACTTTTAGAGTGCGATTGGAGGATGGTCGATTATGGAAAAGGCATGTGGATCATATTCGCGCGAATATTCCAACAGAACCTGTTGTGAGAGGTCCCGAAGAATCAAGGCAGCCTCAGGGGAGTCAGGAACAAACAGTTACAGGGCACTCAACAGCTTGTGCACAGCTTCCTGCACCCTACGGAGATAGCAGTTTTTCAACAACCGGTGACAGCTTGGAAGATGAACACCCAGAACTCGCATGAGAACACGGTTTCAGAAACACAAAGAGGAGGAAAGAAGGAACAATGCTGAGAATAAACCCGAAAGACAGCGCACCAACATTAAACCAGATACAAAAGAAAACGACCCAGTACTAGCCCCTTAACTGGGGAAATTGCTGTTCAGGAGTCTCCAGAGGCTACAGATGATAATGATGTGACTATGTCTGAGAGTCGGACAATGCCTCCTATAAGTAATGGGAGTTCCGGGGAGGGACCTATGGATGTTTCAAGCTAAGTGGGGAGGGATGTGGTATACTAAGACCCGGAAGCACCGGTTATAACATTGTTGTATGAAACGGAAGTACTGTTTCAGCCATCTTGTATTATTTTAAATAAAAAGCGGAAGTGGGTTCTTCTCGCAGTTAACGTCAACTGGGCTACACGTCTTATTATTCGCTAAGCGCGTTATAACAATGATATAGGTACTTTTTTTAAGAAGGAGTGAAGGATTGTAATTTAGCATTTTGTAGATAACAGTTATCCATGATGATATAGGTACTTTTGTTTAAGGAGTGAAGGATTCTAATTTAACATTTTGTAGATAACAATTATCCATGATGATATAGGTACTTTTGTTTAAGAAGGAGTGAAGGATTGTAATTTAGCATTTTGTAGATAACAGTTATTCATGATGATATAGGTACTTTTGTTTAAGAAGGAGTGAAGGATTCTAATTTGGCATTTTGTAGATAACAGTTATTCATGATGATATAGGTACTTTTGTTTAAGAAGGAGTGAAGGATTGTAATTTAGCATTTTGTAGATAACAGTTATTCATGATGATATAGGTACTTTTGTTTAAGAAGGAGTGAAGGATTGTAATTTAGCATTTTGTAGATAACAGTTATGATGATATAGGTACTTTTGTTTAAGAAGGAGTGAAGGATTTAATTTAGCATTTTGTAGATAACAGTTATCCATGATGATATAGGTACTTTTGTTTAAGAAGGAATGAAGGATTGTAATTTAGCATTTTGTAGATAACAGTTATCCATGATGATATAGGTACTTTTGTTTAAGAAGGAATGAAGGATTGTAATTTAGCATTTTGTAGATAACAGTTATTCATGATGATATAGGTACTTTTGTTTAAGAAGGTGTGAAGGATTGTAATTTAGCATTTTGTAGATAACAGTTATCCATGATGATATAGGTACTTTTGTTTAAGAAGGAGTGAAGGATTATAATTTAGCATTTTGTAGATAACAGTTATCCATGATGATATAGGTACTTTTGTTTAAGAAGGAATGAAGGATTTAATTTAGCATTTTGTAGATAACAGTTATCCATGATGAATATTAGGTACTTTTTTGTTTAGAAGGTGTGAAGGATTTAATTTTACATTTTGTAGATAACAGTTTATCCATGATGATATAGTACTTTTGTTTAAGAAGGAGTGAAGGATTACTAATTTAGCATTTTGTAGATAACAGTTTATCCATGAATGATATTAGGTCTTTTTGTTTAAGAAGGATGAAGGATTTAATTTAGCATTTTGTAGATAACAGTTATCCATGATGATATAGGTACTTTTGTTTAAGAAGGATGAAGGATTTAATTTAGCATTTTTGTAGATAACAGTTTACCATGATGATATAGGTACTTTTGTTTAAGAAGGAGTGAAGGATTTAATTTAGCATTTTGTAGATAACAGTTATCCATGATGATATAGGTACTTTTGTTTAAGAAGGAGTGAAGGATTTAAATTTAGCATTTTGTAGATAACAGTTATTCATGATGTAATAGGTACTTTTGTTTAAAGAAGGAGTGAAGGATTTATTTACATTTTGTAGAAACATTATCCATGATGATATAGGTACTTTTGTTTAAGAAGGAGTGAAGGATTGTAATTTAGCATTTTGTAGATAACAGTTATTCATGATGATATAGGTACTTTTGTTTAAGAAGGAGTGAAGGATTTAATTTAGCATTTTGTAGATAACAGTTATCATGATGATATAGGTACTTTTGTTTAAGAAGGAGTGAAGGATCTAATTTAATTTTGTAGATAACAGTTATCATGATGATATAGGTACTTTTGTTTAAGAAGGAGTGAAGGATTGTATTTTAGCATTTGTAGATAACAGTTATTCATGATGATATAGGTACTTTTGTTTAAGAAGGAGTGAAGGATTGTAATTTAGCATTTTGTAGATAACAGTTTATTCATGATGATATAGGTACTTTTGTTTAAGAAGGAGTGAAGGATTCTAATTTAGCATTTTGTAGATAACAGTTATTCCATGATGATATAGGTACTTTTGTTTAAGAAGGATGAAGGATTAATTTAGCATTTTGTAGATAACAGTTATCATGATGATATAGGTACTTTTGTTTAAGAAGGAGTGAAGGATTTAATTTAGCATTTTGTAGATAACAGTTATTCATGATGATATAGTACTTTTGTTTAAGAAGGAGTGAGATTTAATTTAGCATTTGTAGATAACAGTTATCATGATGATATAGGTACTTTTGTTTAAGAAGGAGTGAAGGATTGCTAATTTAGCATTTGTAGATAACAGTTATTCATGATGATATAGGTACTTTTGTTTAAGAAGGAGTGAAGGATTGTAATTTAGCATTTTGTAGATAACAGTTATCCATGATGATATAGGTACTTTTGTTTAAGAAGAGTGAAGGATTCTAATTTACATTTGTTAGATAACAGTTATTCCATGATGATATAGGTACTTTTGTTTAAGAGGGAGTGAAGGATTCTAATTTAACATTTGTAGAAACAATTTATCATGATGATATAGGTACTTTTGTTTAAGAAGGAGTGAAGGATTGTAATTTAGCATTTTGTAGATAACAGTTATTCATGATGATATAGGTATCTTTTTTTAAGGAAGTGAAGGATTCTAATTTAGCATTTTGTAGATAACAGTTATTCATGATGATATAGGTACTTTTGTTTAAGAAGGAGTGAAGGATCTAATTTAGCATTTTGTGATAACAGTTATTCATGATGATATAGGTACTTTTGTTTAAGAGAGGTGAAGGATTCTAATTTAGCATTTTGTAGATAACAGTTATTCATGATGATATAGGTACTTTTGTTTAAGAAGGAGTGAAGGATTTAATTTAGCATTTTGTAGATAACAGTTATTCATGATGATATAGGTACTTTTGTTTAAGAAGGAGTGAAGGATTTAATTTAGCATTTTGTAGATAACAGTTATCATGATGATATAGGTACTTTTGTTTAAGAAGGAGTGAAGATTTAATTTAGCATTTTGTAGATAACAGTTATTCATGATGATATAGGTACTTTTGTTAAGAAGGATGGAAGGATTAATTAAGCATTTGTAGATAACAGTTATCATGATGATTAGGTACTTTTGTTTAAGAAGGAGTGAAGGATTTAATTTAGCAATTTGTAGATAAACAGTTATTCATGATGATATAGTACTTTTTGTTTAGAAGAAGTGAATGATTCTAATTTAGCATTTGTAGATAACAGTTATTCATGATGATATAGGTACTTTTGTTTAAGAAGGAGTGAAGGATTCTAATTTAGCATTTGTAGATAACAGTTATTCATGATGATATAGGTACTTTTGTTTAAGAAGGAGTGAAGGATTGTAATTTAGCATTTTGTAGATAACAGTTATTCCATGATGATATAGGTACTTTTGTTTAAGAGGAGTGAAGGATTCTAATTTAATTTATTTTGTAGATAACAGTTATCATGATGATATAGGTACTTTTGTTTAAGAAGGAGTGAAGGAATTAATTTAGCATTTTGTAGATAACAGTTATTCATGATGATATAGGTACTTTTGTTTAAGAAGGAGTGAAGGATTTATTTTAGCATTTTGTAGATAACAGTTATTCATGATGAATAGTACTTTTGTTTAAGAAGGAGTGAAGGATTTAATTTAGCATTTTGTAGATAACAGTTATTCATGATGAATATAGGTACTTTTGTTTAAGAAGGAGTGAAGGATTTAATTTAGCATTTTGTAGATAACAGTTATTCATGATGTATAAGGTACTTTTTGTTTAAGAAGGAGTGAAGATTTTAATTTAGCATTTTGTAGATAACAGTTATTCATGATGATATAGGTACTTTTGTTTTAAGAAGGATGAAGGATTAATTTAGCATTTTGTAGATAACAGTTATTCATGATGATATAGGTACTTTTGTTTAGAAAGGAGTGAAGGATTTAATTTAGCATTTGTAGATCAAGTTATTCATGATGATATAGTACTTTTGTTTAAGAAGGAAGTGAGATTTAATTTAGCATTTGTAGATAACAGTTATTCATGATGATATAGGTACTTTTGTTTAAGAAGGAGTGAAGGATTTAATTTTAGCATTTTGTAGATAACAGTTATTCATGATGATATAGGTACTTTTTGTTAAGAGGAGTGAAGGATTAATTTAGCATTTTGTAGATAACAGTTATTCATGATGATATAGGTACTTTTGTTTAAGAAGGAGTGAAGGATTAATTTAGCATTTTGTAGATAACAGTTATTCTGATGATATAGGTACTTTTGTTTAAGAAGGAGTGAAGGATTGTAATTTAGCATTTTGTAGATAACAGTTATTCATGATGATATAGGTACTTTTGTTTAAGGAGTGAAGGATTTATAATTTAACATTTTGTAGATAACATTATCCATGATGATATAGGTACTTTTGTTTAAGAAGGAGTGAAGGATTGTAATTTACATTTTGTAGATAACAGTTATTCATGATGATATAGGTACTTTTGTTTAAGGAGTGAAGGATTGTAATTTAGCATTTTGTAGATAACAGTTATCATGATGATATAGGTACTTTTGTTTAAGAAGGAGTGAAGGATTAATTTAGGCATTTTTGTAGATAACAGTTATTCATGATGATATAGGTACTTTTGTTTAAGAAGGAGTGAAGGATTGTAATTTAGCATTTTGTAGATAACAGTATTCATGATGATATAGGTACTTTTGTTTAGAGGAGTGAAGGATTAATTTAGCATTTTGTAGATAACAGTTATTCATGATGATATAGGTACTTTGTTTAGAAGGAGTGAAGGATTCTAATTTACATTTTGTAGATAACAATTATCATGATGATATAGGTATTTTGTTTAAGAAGGAGTGAAGGATTGTAATTTAGATTTTGTAGATAACAGTTATTCATGATGATATAGGTACTTTTTGTTTAAGAAGGAGTGAAGGATTGTAATTTAGCATTTGTAGATAACAGTTATTCATGATGATATAGTACTTTTGTTTAAGAAGAGTGAAGGATTCTAATTTAGCATTTTGTAGATAACAGTTACCATGATGATATAGGTATTTTGTTTAGAAGGATGAAGGATTGTAATTTAGCATTTGGTAGATAACAGTTTCATGATGATATAGGTACTTTTGTTTAAGAAGGAGTGAAGGATTCTAATTTAGCATTTTGTAGATAACAGTTATCTCTGATGATATAGGTACTTTTGTTTAAGAAGGAGTGAAGGATTGTAATTTAGCATTTTGTAGATAACAGTTATCCATGATGATATAGGTACTTTTGTTTAAGGAGTGAAGGATTTAATTTAACATTTTGTAGATAACATTTATCCATGATGATATAGGTACTTTTGTTTAGAAGGGTGAAGGATTGTAATTTAGCATTTTGTAGATAACAGTTATTCATGATGATATAGGGTACTTTTGTTTAAGGAGTGAAGGATTGTATTTAGCATTTTGTAGATAACAGTTATTCATGATGATATAGGTACTTTTGTTTAAGAAGGAGTNTATATGTGAGAGAAAAGTAGAAAACACGGATGTTTGTGGAAACTTGATGTTTATTGTCGGACGATGCAGTTGTCGGTCTTTATAGACCATACTTCAGATCATTGAATATGTTCTTTCTCATGATGGAAATTACTCAAAAAGCTGAAAGCGGAAGGTCGTAGTAGGGGGAAGTGTAGTTGGGGGGATGGTTCAGGGATTCTTCTTCTCTCAAAAAAAAAAAAAAAAAACAGATGGGTTGATGACATGAACACACTGAAGCTAAAGTAGATAGATAGTTAAGATAGACCGAAGACAGATAGATACTGTTAATATTCATGAATAATTGAATGACATTAACTATATATGAATAATAATGATAATAACAAAATAGTATATAACATTAGTACATATGCTCACTTACACTTTTAAACAAATCTTACCCTTAAACCCTGTACATAACAAAAAAAAAAAAAAATAAAATAAATAACAATAATAATAAATCAAAAAAATCACACCAAACATTACCAACAACACATATATAACATTAAACGACAAATCCAGTTCCCAATACAACATAAACAAAAAACATTAAACAGACACACAACAATCACATACACATTACACATATAGCTAACCAATCCCACAATCGTAAACACCTGTAGGTACCACCATGACCATTTCGGCACGTGGCATCCCCATTCCGCAGAGAGTTCCACTAACACCCCAACTACACTTCCCTACTGACGACCTTCCGCTTTCAGCATTTTGAGAATTTCCATCATTGGAGTAAGAACTATATTCAAGTCCTGAAGATGGTCTAATAGAGACTGAAACGTTGCATCGTCGACAATAAACATCAAGTTTCCACAACATCCGTGTTTGTCTACTTTTCTAAGCAATGGAGCACTTTGTGACGGCCTTTACACGCAAAGCGATGTGTGTATTTAAACAGTTAAAATCCCTTCCCATTCTGTAAGTGAAGACAGCCTAATGGTTACGGTGCCGGACTGACACCCAACGATTGGATTTCAATTCCGGCTGTAGTAGCTTACAAAATGTCTAGCCACACTGAGGAGACTGATAAGTCGAAACACGTGTCTGTGGATGACCCTATATATATATATATATATATATATATATATATATGCATGTATATGTATGTGTGCCTGTACGTGGGCGTGTGAGTGTATGTGCACAAATTTGTATGAGTAGTATATGCGTGTCTGTCTGTGTGTACATGTGTGCGTATGTGCGTATATATGTACACGTTGGAGCCCATAGTAGTATGCGTATGCGCTTCAGTATGTATATTGTAAGGCTTACCCAGCAAATATAGTGACATGTGTGTGCATATAAATATGTATGAATATTATTTTGTATGCGTGTATATGTTCGCGAGTATTATGTAACCACGTGCATCCACGTCCGGTTGTCAGCCACACCTCCTAATAGACAACACGCCGTTCAAAGCCCCACCACCCACCCAATATATACAACATTTACAACCTTAAAATTAATATTATCCAACCCACTCCCCAACTATCACGACCGTCGTATACAACATACACGGCTACACATCAGATAGAAAGAAAACATGCACACACACACACACATACATGTATAGACACGAGCGCTCGCACGTAAGCACTATTAAATACCGCACACTAACAGATCAACGTATTATGTGTGTGACCAGTTACTACGCGTACGCAACCTTTATACTGCCATAAACACTCTCAACATTCAATTCACCTTCACATACACACACATCATTTTATCCAATCATACGCATCCCATGTCTATTGAATTTTTTGAAATTTTTTGAAATTTTTTGATTTTCCTCACATTTGAAACATCTTCACCTGATGAATGCATCGCATGAAACCAATATGGTTGTGAAAGTTCCTTTGTCACCCAATAAATAGATAGGTAAAACCTATATATTTATCTTATTATATATATATATATATATTATATATATATATATATATATATATATGAAAATATATGGAAATTATCGACAGTATGAAATATAACATTATGAAAAACATATGATGTTTGTTATGTTTGCTGACAGGCCTGTTTCGACAAACGATAAGTTGGTCTTCATCAAAGAGCGATATAGACGAGAAGAAAATATCCGTTAAAAAGACTGTTTACAAAACGAACGCTGATATCAACCGCTGAAATTTTTTTGAAAATGTTCTGTTTTAAAAATAAAAATAAAATAAATTTTATTTATTTTATTTTTTTTTAATTAAAAATCAGAAGCATTATAGTTCAAGGTAAAACTCAAAAGAGTTTATTGTAAAAATTGTAAAAATATATAAAAAATGTAAAGTGGGTATCAAAATAGTATAGTATATATATTTCAGCTGTTAACAATATACAAGTCCACATGGTAATTTGAAGAAAGATGTTAGGTTTCCAAAATTTACTAGTGGTGTTGAAGTCCGTAGATTTATATATGAAAGTCTTCAAGGTGTAAAATTCCAGATATAATGTTTTTTCATTTGACAAATATGAAAAATATATGGAAATTAATCCGACAGTATATGAAAATAATTATATATATATATATATATATATATGTATGTGTGTGTGTGTGTGTGTGTGTGTGTGTGTGTGTGTGGTATAGTGAGAAATTTGAAAAAAACACAGGTTTAAATAAAATGAGTGGTAAATTTATTAGCCAATGCTGCAGTGTTTCAATCTGTTAAGTAGATCTTCTTCAGGGCATTTGTTGATATAAGGAAAAGTAATAAAAAAATTATCACAGAATAACGAGGAAAACTGTGATAGTCCTTGTTTATCAATCTGTTCAAAATTTGAAATTTGAAGAAGAAACGCTCGAAAGGTACACGGTTTCCTTATATCAGCAAAAGCCCTGAAGAAGATCTACTTAACAGATCGAAGCACTGCAGGGTCGGCTAATAAACTTACCATTCATTTTATTTAAACCTGTGTTTTTTCAAATTTCTCACTATACTATATACCATCGGATTCACTTCCATTTCTCTTCACACACACACACACACACACACACACACACACACACACATATATATATATATATATATATATATATATATATATATATATATATGAAACTAATTTAAAAAAATAGCATTTCAAAATAGAAGTTAGAGATTAAGAATATAGGTATTTTGAATTTTTTTGTATATGGGTTATTAGCATGAAGATTCAACCTCTACTACCATACTACCAACATCTGCCTTTGACACAATGGACGTGCAAGGACAATTCAGAGTACAGACTCAGGATTGGCGTAGTCGAATTTGTCTGGGTAGCAGACAATCTTTTTAGTCTTTTCCTGTTCTTCGTTATATCTATTTTATTTATCGACTTATAAGTAGTAACATAATGACCATCATTAAAAAAAGAAAAATATCATTACATATGCAGTTTATTTTTAAAAGATTTAAAACGATATGTTTTGGTCAATTTCGACGCTATCCGCCATCAGTCTCTTTTTCAATGGTTTTACGCGATTGTTTACAATTTTAATGTAATATTCGCGATTGCAAAAGAATTTACCAAAAATCGGGTAATTATCCGATTTTAATGAAATTTTCAATATTGATTTATCAATTAATGAATTTTATAATGCATCTGTTATTTTATTCTAAAACATTAATTTAGTATTTTTGCTATGAAAAATTAATATATAAAATTCATTTAAAATGTGAAAAGCCTGATGTTAAGTTTAAAATGTTATTTTCAGATTCTAAAAATATCTACTTAATGCAAACCTTATTTTTTTTAGATGAAAGTAATAAGTTTTGAAGAAAAACTTGATTGAAAATGTCCCCCCCCCACACACACTTTTTAAGTAGAAAAAATATCAATGTATTATTTTTTTCTTTTATAATATAATAGCCAATTAAATAATTATCGAAATGAGTAAAAGAGCTAAAAAAATTAATTATCTAGTATTTTTTTACATTTTATTTTTCGATTTTCGGTACTTATTTTCTCATAGAAAAGCCACCGTAATTTTTTTTTGTTTTGTTTCTATTCATAACTTTGGTCTTTTATCTCTTTATTTATACTGTAATTAGTACAGTATAAGACCAACTTGAAAAAAATGTTACGCCCCCAACATAAGGGGGGGGGGGTCAAAATTAAGTGACCTGAAAAAAATGAGTAAGTTTTGAAATAAAATAAATAATGCATTATAAAGATAATTCATTGATAAATAAACACTGGACATTTCATTAAAATCCGATAATTTCCTGATTTTTGGTAAATTATTTTCTGTAGGTGGGGGGGCTAAAGTCATTTTGTCAAAAATGCATTTTAGGCTCATTTTGCCAGTACCTACATAACATCTTGCCACAAAGAAAAACTCAAATAAAAGAACTTTGCTTAATTACTTGCTAATTGGTCGGATTAGCTCTGTTGATAGAGCGTCCGCCTACGAACCACAAGGTTCCTGGTTTGAAACAGACCCTCGCCAACTCAGCTTATGAGTAGCACATTGATCAGTGCGGTAAAGTGAGGAGCTGATGGTAGGTGTAGCGCTCCAGCTCAGACACCAAAACAATCTCTTTGGTCTAGAGCTATTGAAAAGGGGAAAGACTCTCTCGCCGTCTGGCTGATACCGACTTTAGGCCGTCCCGCCCACTTTACTTTTTACTTTTAATTAACATAGAATAAAACACCAGACAAAGCTCCTCACTGTGTCTTTTCTCTCCGATCTAGTGGGCTAAACATATTCCCCTCCTTTATAGCCTGTCTTTTATTTATCTACTTAAGATCTTTTCTTCTTTTTCTTTTCTTGAAAAGATGAAACTTATTTTCAAACAATAACACATTGTGCATTCATTTCTGTATTCAATTGTTACAAAACAAAACGGAATTTTCTTTGTCCAATGTTAAAATACCCGTTATTAATGATCGAGACATTTTTCCTTTTTTTCCCTTCTTTTCTTGCTTTTGTTCTACCCCCCCTCTCTCTCTCTCTCTATCCATCTATCTATCTCTCTATCTTTCTCTCTCCCCCTCTCTCTCTCTCGCTCTATCTTTCTTTCTTTCACACACACACTCTCTCTCTCTTTCTCTTCTCTCTCAATCTCTCATTCTCTTTCTCTCACTGTCTCACTCTGTCACTCACTCTTTCTATCTCTCTCTCACTTTTCTTTCTCTCTCTCTCACTTTCTCCTCTGTCTTTCTGTCTTTCTCTTTCTCCCTTTCTCGCAATCTCTCATTCTCTCTTTGTCTCTTTCTCTCTCTCTGTCACTCTGTCACTCACTCTGTCATTACCCTTTCTCTCTCTTCTCTTTCTCTCCCCTTTCTCTATCTTTCACACACACACACACACACACACACACACACACACTCTCTCCCTCTCTCCTCTCTCTCTCTCTCCCCTCTCTCTCTCTCTCTCCCTCTCTCCCCCTCCCTCCCTCTCTCTCTCTCTCCCTCTCTCCCTCTCTCCCCCCCTCTCTCTCTCTCTCTAATATTTTGTGCAGTTTCGCTTTGTCACCCGTTGACACGTAAAATAATAACTCACCTGTTAGTTAAAAAAAAAGCTGGATTGGTGTAACAAGTTGGCAGCAGAAGGACAGGGTTTAGGGTTAGGGGTTAGGGTTAGGGTTGGGGGTGAGGGCTGAGGGAATTTTGAATCATTTGTGTTTTAATTGTAAGTGAACACACAACCAGTCATTCAAGTGGTTACCCTGAAATAAAATTGGGTCGCCAACTGACGAGGGTCACTCAAAGGTGTTGCAAGATTTTGGTACGTGATAGTTTTCGGGGTGGGGGTTAGGGTTAGGGTATGTGTCGCGTATCTATCCACCCAACCCCTCCACACGAGCACTTTTCTTTAAAGCGTCGGGTACTTGGGTACAATTATGTTATACACAGCAAGTGGTAATATATCACAATAGCACGTGTAAGTAGTACGTGATCAGATGGTACCCTGAAAGGGGTAAATGAATACCATAGAATGGTACCCAGCAAGGGGTACATGAATATAATATCATGATATTACATTAAGGAGTACAAAAATACAATAGAATAGGTACACAGAAAAGAGTATATTAATACAGTAGAGTGGTACACAGCAAGGGGCAATTGAATACAATAGAATTGTACCCAGCTAGGGGTACATAAATGCAACAGAATGGTACCAAGCAAGGGATACATGAATATGATAGAATGGTACCCATCAAGGGGTACATGGATGCAACAGAACGGTACCCAGCAAGGGGTACATGGTGGCAACAGAACGGTACACAGCAAGGGATACATGAATATAATCTAATGGTACCCAGCAAGGTACATGAATAGAATGGTACCCAGCAAGGGATACATGAATATAATAGAATGGTAACCAGCAAGGGGTACATGAATAGAATGGTACCCAGCAGGGGATACATGAATAAATAGAATGGTACCCAGCAAGGGGTACATGAATAGAATGGTACACAGCAGGGGATACATGAAATATAATAGAATGGTACACAGCAAGGGGTACAAAAATGCAACAGAATGGTACCCAGCAAGGGGTACATGGAAGCAACAGAATGGTACCCAGCAAGGAATACATGAATGCAACAGAATGGTACCCAGCAAGGGATACATGAATATAATAGAATTGTGCCCAGCAAGGGGTACATGAATATAATAGAATGGTACCCAACAAGGGGTACATGAATATAATAGAATGGTACCCAGCAAGGGGTACATGGATGCAACAGAATGGTACCCAGCAAGGGGTACATGGATCCAACAGAATGGTACCCAGCAAGGGATACATGAATATAATAGAATGGTACCCAACAAGGGGTACATGAATATAATAGAATGGTACCCAGCAAGGGGTACATGGATGCAACAGAATGGTACCCAGCAAGTGGTACATGAATATAATAGAATGGCACCCAGCAAGGGATACATGAATAATATCACATGATATCTAACAAAGGTTACATGAATACACTAGCATGATGCCTATTAAGGGTACATGATTATAATAGCCTGTTACCGAGCAAGGGGTACATGGACACAATAACATGGTGAATAGTATGGTACCCAGGAAGGGGTACATGATTATACTTGTATAGTTAATGTATTTACCTAACCCCTCCACACGAGTAGGATTTGACACAAGGTCAATTTCTTAAGCCGAGTTTAACAGATCTTAATTCATAATTTTCCTTCTCCTGTATCGGTTGCCAGGCCAAGATTAAAGAACTCAATCTACCTTATTATTCCCCCATGGCTGAAGGGAGAATAGTTGTATGAATACCTTTAGCGTTACGTAAAATGCAAACTACCTCATTTAGGATTTGAACTGAGGTCGGCGTATTCATTTTCAACGACGATAACCATTGCATCCTGAGTGCGTATATCACGTGACCGACACAGTTTATTCTCACTGTAATTGGTAGAATCATGCTAGGGATACCCAAAATGAGGCTAATCTGCGTTTTTGACAAAATGACTTTAGCCCCCCCCCTACAGAAAATAATTTACCAAAAATCAGGAAATTATCGGATTTTAATGAAATGTTCAGTGTTTATTTATCAATGAATGATCTTTATAATGCATTATTTATTTTATTTCAGAACTTTCTCATTTTTTTCAGCTCACTTAATTTTGACCCCCCCCCCTTATGTTGGGGGCGTAACATTTTTTTCAAGTTGGTCTTATAGTTTTCTAATTACAGTATAAATAAAGAGATAAAAGACCGAAGTTATGAATAGAAACAAAAAACAAATTTTACGGTGGCTTTTCTATGAGAAAATAAGTACCGAAAATCGAAAAATAAAATGTAAAAATAATAAATAATTACATTTTTGGAGATTCCTTTTTTACTCATTTCGATAATTATTTAATTGGCTATTATCTTATAAGATAAAAAATTATACATCGATATTTTTTCTGCTTAAAAGGGGGGGGGATGGACATTTTCAATCAAGTTTTTCTTCAAAAAGTATACTTTGATGTAATAAAATAAGGTTTGCATTAAATAGATATTTATTTCTAGAATCTAAAAATATAACATTTTAAACTTAACATCAGGCTTTTCATATTTTAAATGAATTTCATATGTTAATTTTTCATAGCAAAAATACTAAATTAAAGTTTAGAAATAAAATTGATAAATCATTGATAAATCAATACTGAAAATTTCATTAAAATCGGATAATTACCTAAATTTTGGTAAATTTTTTTGCAATCGCGAATGTTACATTAAAATTGTAAACAAGCACCTAAAACCATTGAAAAATAGACAAAATGGCAGATCGTGTCGAAATTGAACAAAACAAATCGTTTTAAATGTATTAAAATAATTTGCATATGTGATGATATTTTTCTTTTTTTAACGATGGTCATTATGTTACTACTTATCGATTTAGACAAAAGTTTAACATTAAATAATAGATTTAATTAATTTTAATTCGTTTTTAAAAATGTAGCAAATGATTTTTGGGGGTTATACTTAGTATATGAAAATTTGGCATTAGAAAAAACCTATATGGATATGTTTGTATATCAGTATATGCGTATATATGTAAGTCGGCTACTGGTCTTAAGAGACATGGTTGTGCCCAAGCATCAAAATTTACCCTCTGATCCATTCAATCCAGTGGGAAGGACGTCTTTCCTATGTCATATTTGCATCAAACTTTGTGGACCTGCAGCGGAATTGATTAGTCACTTGAGAGCTAATGAGAAGAAAGGTTCTGGTGGTGGGGTTTTAGGGTTGTGAGTGAGGGCAGTGATCTGTAAAGATTATGCGATGGCCATGAATGTATATATGTATCTCTCAATCTATTGCAATATGTATATCTAAGGGGCTGGGTCTTAAGTGTCAGATAAATAATAAAGTTGAAAAAAAAAACCAAATCATCCTGTTACATACTCATATACATATACCCATGTTGGGTACATATACAAGTGTTCTTTTACTGGAGAGAGGAGATGTTGTATATTGTACAAATCAAAATAGGAATTTCTGGGTAAATTTAACAAAGAAAAGACAAAAAAAAATGACAAAGGACTTTTTCCCCGGTAAAAGCGAAAAGAAGTTAAAAAGCGGAAGAGAGGGTTTCCGGTCAAGGAAGCAGGGAGAGGATAAAGAAATATATAACAAAGGTCCGTTATCAGATCAAAAGATAAAGATGTGGAGGCGTGTCGTCAATACAAAAGCCTGAGGGTCGGGAGACCAGAGTCAGTTGGGGAGTCAGACAGGAGAGAGCGGACGGCGAACAGTGAGTGACCGTTGACACGGTCGATCGCTGCCAGCGGGTAGTGAGGTTCGTCCACCCCTTCCACGTCACCAACACTAGTCATCACAGCAGCAGAGTAGTGGTCATCGTCAACCCTTGTGCAGTTCCCATTGTCAACACTCACCACCCATTAACGTACAGCCGAGAAGAAGAAATAAAGTAAAAACTCCTACTACAGAGCATGTGTTGTGATTTCATTAAGCGACCCCTACATATATCGTCTAGGGTTAGTGACGATACCCGCTACGTATGCAGATACACAAAGTAGGGCCGTGAATTTGAAGCCGCTATATAAGATATAGCCATTTGGAGACAGTACGTAACAGAGAGAGATATACATATAGGTAGATAGAGAGATGCATAACTTACTTCTTTGGCCATTTGGTGATCTCTAGTCGTTTCTATTCTTTTTCTCCATGTTGAATTCTATTGCAAGATTCTTGTTGGCTGTTCGCCTTTGATGCATTCCTTCTTCTTGGTCAGTCTTTTTGCCAAGACATTCATCAAGCAAGAACACCATATTAT
The DNA here is from genome assembly GCA_023376005.1 of Doryteuthis pealeii. Classification (NCBI taxonomy): domain Eukaryota; kingdom Metazoa; phylum Mollusca; class Cephalopoda; order Myopsida; family Loliginidae; genus Doryteuthis; species Doryteuthis pealeii. Next base: position 73,308,571 of record CM042159.1, on the reverse strand, counting down.
TTATTTAAACTTTTATTTACTTAACTAAAGTTCTTCTTCTAACTAACACAACGCGTGTGTGCATAATGAGCCCATGCTTCTCATCGGACGTCCAAGCAGGTACCGATGGGTTAACTCGGTCCCACGTGACTTCACGTACTTTGTGGGCTTTCTGTAATATTCCATGGAAAGTCCCGCCCATGATATGAAAAGGGGCCATCCCTTCAGAAATATAGGGGGTTGACAATAATCTATGCAACCGCATAGATTATGCAACAATCCGAACAGTTTGAAAAAATCAAAATACACAAAATGATAATCAAAAAGAAAAACAATCGAAAAAGAATATAAAAAGTGCTCAATACACTAAGTAGAGCAAGCTCAGTCGCTAGAAACCAGATACAAAGACATTTGAAACATCTTCACCTGATGAATGCATCGCATGAAACCAATATGGTTGTGAATGTTCCTTTGTCACCCAATAAATAGATATGTAAAACCTATATATTTATCTTATTATATTATATAAAAGCTCTATTTTATATTGAGCACTCTACCAATTAATACTGCCTTTGGTACACCATTCCAGCAAAAGCTGAAATAGTGACCATCTCACACTACAGTATATATATATATATATATATATATATATATATATATATATATATATATAGCTGTTTATACAAAGGTTTTAGTGGACATCTACCTAAGGTTTCATGCTTTTGCCTTCGTCAGGATACCATTTAATCCCTCTGCTGTGTCTGCAAGTTCACATTTTGCGGTTATGTATTTGTAAAAAAAAACAATTTTTCGGTTAAGTTTATGGACGCTGATAAATTCAAAATTAAGGCTCACAAAGTTATCTCCCTTTGATTGTTCACAAAAAAAAACGATTTTTTCCGGAAAAATAATAAATAAAGCTCTTACATTTGTAATTGAACACTTTATTTTCCTTTATTTCATCACAGAAAAATTACCAGTCTATCTATCTATCTATCTATCTATATATATACATATATATATATATATATATATATATATATATATTTGGGAGAATATGTGCTTAATTGGAGTCGTACCTAATTTTGAAAATTAATTAATTAATAATGAATTAGGCGGGAATGCCTATTTAAATGTATGGCTAAACAAATCGAGAAAAATCAATCTCTGTATGTACATTTCGGCCTATTAGGCCTCATCAGCAGAGCTATAGATAGGAAGGCCACTCTGCTGATGAGGCCTAATAGGCCGAAATGTACATACAGAGATTGATTTTTCTCGATTTGTTTAGCCATACATTTAAATAGGCATTCCCGCCTAATTCATTATTAATTAATTAATTTTCAAAATTAGGTACGACTCCAATTAAGCACATATTCTCCCAAAGATTGTCGGCAAAAAAAGCCATTCCAAACATACCGTGTTTACAACTTATCATATATATATATATATATATGAAGTGAACTAACAATGTGTTTGAAATGGCGAAGGCCGACAATTTTGGGGAGATTATGTGCTTAATTAAAGTCATACCTAATTTGTTAATTAATTAATTATAGTTAAATGAATTAGGCGTGCATAAATGTAAAGCTTAAACAAATCGAGAAAAAGTCGATCTCTGTATGTACATTTCAGCCTATTAGGCCTCATCAGCTGAGCACTGTCCTGTCTATAACTCTGCTGATGAGGCCTAATAGGCTGAAATGTACATACAGAGATTGACTTTTTTTCGATTTGTTTAAGCTTTACATTTAAACCGATATGCACGCCTAATTCATTTAATTATAATTAATTAATTAACAAATTAGGTATGACTTTAATTAAGCACATAAACTCCCCCCCCCCAAATATATACACACACACACACACACGCACGCACACACACACATATATATATATATATTGAACGCTTTTTCACATTGAAATATGATATTAAATTGAATGAAGTTCTACTTAAAAATCTAATATCTATGAGTAAGAGTGCTCGATATCCTTGACAGAGCATGTATATATGTAAGGGTAACATGGATAAACACCGCACGCACACACAGACACCCACAGACACACGACCCCACACACACACACCAATATATAATATTATATATATATATATATAATATATATATAATATATATATGAGAAAGAAAAGGAATTGAATCCGACAATATGGGAAAATGTGTAAAGAAAAGAAATGTAGATGGATAAAATGAATGTAATCGATATCACATTAATCGATATCACTTACACATGTGTTTCGGTCATGAAATATTTTCGCACACATAGAAGAATCGACCTTCATCGGAGTGAACTTTTATTTTTTAACACATAAACTGACCGAAACATAAACTGACTGACCGAAACACATGTGTAAGTGATATCGATTAATATGATATCGATTAAATTCATTTTATCCATCTACATTTCTTTTCTTTACTCATTTTTCCTCATATATTATATATATATATATATATATTATTGAGAGAGAGAGAGAGAGAGAGAGAGAAGGAGAGAAAAAAAGAGAGAGAGATATTCACGTGCGTAGCTATGTGTGTTTATTTCACCTGCTCATGACACACACACACACACACACACACACATATATATATATTATATTGAGAGAAGAGAGAGAAGAGGAGAGAGAGAGAGAGAGAGAGAGAGAGTGTGTTTTATTTCCCCTGCTCATGACAATATTCTAAACATAATTCAAGCAAAACTGACACTGGTTGTTTGCCAATTCATACAGATGTTTACAATTTTGGTTGCAAATTATTTGATGCACTTACCAAGGTTCACCTAAAAAAAATGGCCCGGCTTATATTGAGCATATATTGCAATTACTTGAAACTACCGCTCTGTCTGTGTGTCTTTCCATCCGTCTATATATATATATATATATATATATATATAGATATAGATATATAGATATTTATATATACTAGCAAATATATGCACCCTCCGGGTGCAAGTATTTAAGTTTTAATTTAATAAAATATTATATTAAATTAGAAAGGCTAATAAAACTAAATAAGAATGCAGATAAAAAGATTTGTAACAGAGGGGGTTATAATCGAAAAATGGAACAACTGAAACTTACACTTCCATCACTCTCGTCTTTCATTGTTATTTTCTTCCAATTTAAGTATTTAGTTAAAAGAGGAAGTAAAGAATAAAATGACAGTTATTTTTTCTTGTTAATGGATTTCATTTAAGATTTATTGAAGAGATTTTTGCTTATATTCATTAAAATAAAACCAAACAGTTAGAAATCAATAATACTAAGCACATATTTATTAAAATCACATTTTTAATATCAATATGCAAATTAGCCTTCGCGTTCACATTGTAAACCGCTATTTTGTTGTATATATAAATATAATTGCATGTTGTCAGTATGTAGACATAGTTAACAGTATTAATAATGTAAGACAATTTTATTAATAATTGAGGTTTAAATAAAAATAAAATCATTGAAAATGTGATGTCAATAACTAAGGGAATTATGACTTGAGTAGTGATATAGTTTCGGTTACAGACAGAAAAACACACAATCTCCATTATAATAATATAATATAATATATATATATATATATATATTTAAATAAATAACAAAAGACTTAGAGATCCTGCATTATAGACTATTTCAGGAGCTTAGACAAAAATGTCTAATTCTCCCGACTCATCAGATGAGTCGGGAGAATTAGACATTTTTGTCTAAGCTCCCTGAAATAGTCTATAATGCAAGATCTCTAAGTCTTTTGTTATTTATTTAAATATAAATTTTTGCTCTGTGACTCTAACAATAAGAGCACACATTGAGCTCTCAAACTGCAACAAGTTGTTTTAAAAAAAACCTATGTCGTAAGGAAGATTTCTTCTCTGGACTTTTGGATTATATATATATATATAATATATATATATATATATATATATATAATCAATAGTAATGGTATTGATGGATGATTTGGACTCATAACTTAAAGTTTCATGGTTATGCAATCCCAGATGAGTCAAATGGTGTTGAGATCTTTAAAAACCAGTAGTCAAAATTTGACTCATCTGAGATTGCATAACATATATATATATATATATATATATAATATAATGAACGATATATGACAGATTACTACGATTATGATATTAGGGTGAATAAATAGATATCAGCTATAATCACGTGATATAGTACTATAGTATAAATTATTAATATGTAAGTATAATGATTAGGTATTGTTGATAATCACATTATTTATAATATATGTATAATTAATTTATATATAATACTTATGTATAAATATTCATATTATTATATTTACTCGCTATTTTTTATAGAATTTTTTCAACATCAGTTAGTTAAGCGTGTATATATATATGAGTAATAGGTCTTTAATATTATATGTATATATATATATATATATTCACTTATATGAAATATTTATGTATATTGAGGAAAGTATCTGAGAGTGACATGAGCAAGTTCACTCCTCAGTATATAATTCTTCACAGGAACTTGTAACTATTTCACTGACGTAATATAATATATATATTATTGTATATATATTACTGGCAGTATTGTATAAAGATTATGTAGTAAGTTAGTATATAACTATAGTATGTTATTGAAGGTTGGATAGCACTTTACTAGAAAATCACTTATCCTTCTTATAATACATCTCATAATTATACTTATATTTATATATTTAATATATATGTCATTTATTACTACAAAGTACTATCATATAATATGCTATATTATTTCTATATATATAATATGAACCTATTATGTATATATATATTATTATATTGTATATATGTATATATATAATTTCGTATAGTATATATGTAATATATGTATATGGGATATACACTTTACTATAGTATGTAATATATATAGTATAGTATTTATAATATAATATGTTATATGAGTTATCTACAATAAGATGCTATATGTAAATATAATTCACTATAATATATATTAATGTATATATGTATATATAATGTATTATATATATATGTATATATATAACAACTATACACTACTAAATGTTATAGGTATCACCATTCACTTTCATTATGATTATATTATCACCAATAACTATTTATTATTCAATTATTCCTACTAATGTTAGTGCAAAGGTCCAGATTATAAATTAGGTTATGTCATAATATTATATATTTTTATCATTATGTACCTATACATTATAACTGTTATTCACATACCACACTATGTAGAATTACTATGTATATGCTTGGCGTATAATATAATACATTATAATATAAATGATAGTCATAATCTATAGCTAATGAATAAATAAATAGTGTGTACAATATACCAGTTATGTAATACTAAAGTGTTTCTTCTTTTTTGTATATCAATATATATATATATATAAAAACGCACTATATATGTATATATATTTATAATAGTCTAGTGTATATATCATTATCACTATTGAGCTTTGAGGGTTATATTATATAAATAATATATATATAAGGTATCATGTATCAGTTTTTTTAAATCTAAAAGTTACCCTAAAGATATTAGAATTTAATATAATTATATTATATTTATATTATATGTATATATATATATATAAACAATATATTATTGTAATAAAAAATATAATATAACTAACAACTTTATATTATTACGTGTGATAATATATAACCTATAATTTTTATGAGTAATTTGATAATATAATAGATAAATATATTAAATATCTTACAAATAATGTGTATAAGTATAACATATAAACATATGATATAATATATATAATAAATATCTAACGCGAGTAACATCACAGTTAGGATAGAGATAGACATATAATATATATATAAATATTATAATAACATTATATATATAATTATATATTATACTGTCAGTATCATAGAGATAAACTACAAATATATATATTCTATAGTTATTAAAATACATATATATATAGAGTATATTCCAGAATATAGATATCTTATATATAATAACTTCAAGTAGTAATATAATAATATATAATATATAATACGTTTATATCTATCTATATATATTCTATTAGTGATAATATTATGTATATGTGACCTATAGGTATGATCTAAATAACGTAATATAATTATATATATTATGATATAGACATATAATATATATAATACTATGTATGTATATATATAATATCATATATATATATATATATATGTATATTAACTATATAACAAGCAGTATAGTATATGTATCATATTATATATATATTATATAGTATAATAATATAATATATATTATACAACATAGATATAATATATATAAATATAATATATAGTATACACATATATATATATATATATAATTACACATATATTATATATTAATTATATAATACATAATATATTATTATTATATAATACAGTATATTAATATATATCATATTATATATATCATTATTATATAATACACGTCCTCTCCCTCTCATCTCTCGTCTCTCTCTCTCATCTATCATATCTTCTATCTCGTCTGTGTGTGTATCATTATCATTAATCATAAAAACTCTGAGAAGCTAATAACAGCAAGGATTACAATGAACACCTCTATCTCTATACAGCACTCTAACTCAATATACTACTCCCCCAATCCGGTATAAGGGTCCCCATAAAATTCTTAATCACCTACTAAATATCTAATTTATATCTATCTTCAGTACTTAAATTATCAGTATCTATCACTCTCAGATTATATACATTACTATTTAATCTTAAATCTATAATTCTAAGTCTAGTATAGATATATCAGTATCTCTATTCTACATTCTCTATCCTAATATACTATATTCCTCTCACTCTTCACTCTATCTATCTCTTCTATACCTCTTTACACTCTCTAACTATCTATACTCTGTGTGATCATTATCTTATCTAACAGAGTAAAATATACGAGCTAATAAACAGCATGGGTTTTCCCATGACTCTCTCTCGCCACTTTATAATATATATACATTATATATACTTCACATGATATATGATGACCCAATCGAGAGATCACTAATTAGGAATCGTCGCTGCAAGCATACATATCCACACCTGACATACATATATATAATTAATATACGTATATACACATATATACATATATAACAATAACATCTCAATGCTATCCGTCCAGAGCTATTAATAGAATTGCACAAGTTATTAATTAACATATATATAATACATTATATACCATATCTTAGAGGTCAGTATTGACCATTTAGTGATTAGGTATAACATTCTATTAAAAATAATTAAAATTATAATTCGATTTTATCTATATATAAAAAAATTAACCTACTCGAGTTATAGTGAATTCTTGAGCGAGTGAGTGATAATAAAAGCATTAACTTAACATATATTAAACTCTCATATCATTCATCCAAACTAGAATAGTATTGATTTATGCCCTAGATATCATAGATTTCTTGACATTATACCATTATTCTGGAGGGAAAATAAAGCTGGTTATTACATATGATATATACATAATAACCTTATATACTATGATATATATACATAGTATACATATATATATTACATATTATACATATATATATATTTATCAATAAGTAATAACTTTGGAGGCGTCTGATTAATATTTTAATTGTGGTAATGGATAGTAAAATTTATTTAATATAAAATATATCTAATACACAGTAGTATATATGATATAAGTACAGTTCGAGATATAATATATAGATTTAGTCTTAATAATATATGACACAGAGAAGTACTTAATCACTAATTGCTAGGTATTTACAATCTTTAGTATATTTCTAAATATTAATGTAAAAGTAATAAGTGAATGGTAATTATTGAATGATTATTAATAATCATATAAACTAAACTCTATTATTATACACTATTCACTCTGGACATGAGTATCTTCTCATCTATATCTATCAGAAGTCTCATATCACTCTATCCTATTTAGTATAATCTCGCATCACTATGCATATATATATCTATCATCTTTCACTCACTTCATATTCACCTCATCGCGATCTCTCATCTTCATATCTTCACTCGTCCTCAGTATCACATCATATAATAATATAGCAATATATAGTATAATAGTAATATATAGTATACATGATAAATATATGTATATAGTACAAGATATAATATATACACTATTATAGTAATATACATCATATATCATTCAATTATTCATTCTCATCATTTATATCATTACCGACTAAGGAATAACGGACCTAATGGTATACATGGTTACAGTATATATTTCACTAAATATACCTATTTATAGTAATAAGTAATAGTATGCTGTAAGGGCTAATGTCCTCCAGCGATATGAGTTCAATATTTTGTACATACTGGTTGCGCTATATTAAGACCAACCCATTATGACTCATCTGAGGATTGCAAATGAACGATGAACTTTAAGTATATTGAAAGTCAAAATCACCACGAATAATAGTATCATTACTATCCAGATATATATACTACAATATATACTATAACCTTATACCTACGTTAACCTTCATCAGTACTAATATGTAGTAGATAATATAGAGCCGCAGAGTCGTCAGAGAAGAAATCTTCTCCGGCTCACGACCATTAAAGCGTTTCTTAATTAAAACAACTTGTTGCGATTGTGGTTGTATAAACTACAATGTTCTATGGCGTGCTTAAGGTGAGTAGAGAAAATGATAACAGAGTCTAAAGTTATATATTTAGAGCAGTATATAGATATCAAACCCCCAATAGACTTAAAAGATGCTAGAGCTATGTATACTACGTATTCTATTGTCTAGTCGAGCCACTTATTCACTAAAATCAGAGTGTTCAGAGATCTCCGACTCATCTGATAACGACTATATATATCGAGGAAGAATGTAGCACACATTAATTAGTTACATTATAGCTCTTCCGATATTCATACGATAATGGAATGCGCAAGATCTCTACCTCATTTGAGCTTATTTATTTATATCATGATGCACTATATGTGTCAAAAACTTAAAGACTAGGCTATTGAGGAAATGAGAGAATTATTTATTTGACTTCTCTGAGTTCAAAAATCTAAAACATTGCGGAGATATATAGTGTGTCATCTTTCCGGCGAGTCTCGGATTTACACAACTAATTAAGGAATAAATCTATAATTCACTACTTACATCGAACAATGCAATTTCCCCTAGTTTATTCTCGACATAACATTTTCAAATGCACTTATGTCTATAATTCTATCAAATATTTATTATGCAACCAACAGATATAGTCTTACTTTAATTTATCCATTTAACTGTTAACATGTCTACATACTGACAATCAATGACATTAGCTCGTATTCTATATAACTAACATACGGATACAATAGCGGTCTGAGCAACTGTATCGCCGGAGGATAGACCTAATTTCTCTCATAATGGTCATCGAGAGATGTGTTAAAAAAGTTGACTATTATGATCATAGATATAAATTATGATGCTTAGTTTTATTAGTTGATTTCTTAACTTCGTTTGGTTTTTATTTTTTATATGTAATATGCTACCGGGAGCCCTATAAGAGATCTCTGTTGCAAATACAAATTCTGAGAGAGAATATTCCACCATTAAACAAAGAAAAATATGAGAGGGTCTGTCATTTTAAGTTGCTTTTCTCATACTTCCTCGTTTGTTTAAACTAAGAATACTTAAAATTAGTGCCACAGAAATATAAATCTAAGCTTGTAAATATGACGAGAGATGAGATGGAAGTGTATATGTGTCAGTTAAAGATCCCATTTTTCGATAAAAATAAATAAAAACACATTGATTACAAAATATATAAATATAGATAAGACTTACTGCACATTACTTTATTCTAGAGTTGTTATTAGCCACTCTCTTCTAATATTTATATAACATTTAATACTATTGAATATTCAAACACACCTATAAACCGTGACAATATTAACTGAGAACTTACGCGCGAGCGCAAGTGCATGACGTTTGCTCAGTTCACTACTGATACTGAGAGAGTATCTATTGATATCTTATATCTATGAGCAGGAGGTAGGCTGAGGGTAAATACATATATTATATATAAATCTATTTATACAAATGATAAACATATAATATGATCAGCACACGTAGAGCACAGACAAGAGACTAGAACACTGATTCAGAATTGCGTGCGGATGTTGTGCACACTAATAAATATACTTTGCAATATTATTGGCGCATATAATTAGAGCCGGATTATACTTTAGGTGTATTTCTGATAGTGCATCATAATACATAAATATCCTACTTATATAATGTAACATTCGTGATGAATCTGGCTATTCTCACAGAGCACACATGCTATAGCTACTCACGTATCTATGCTATCTCTCTTGACATTCCAGATATTGTGTGAGCATGTTCATTGGAGTCCAAAGAGGGACCATAAAACCGTACACGATTGCCTCGACAAGTTTAATTGAGGTCGAAATGAGGGGCCGGTGTTAGCAATCGTAGAGCGTATCGCCTAGCAAACCACATACTGCGTTTCCTCACTCTTCTTCCATTATCTCTCCGGTTCCTCTCCGCCACCTCCTCTCAGGCTGTCATGAGTAGTCTCTCTACAGGGATTCTTCTGGCGAGAGCATAAATGAGTTAAGTATAGCTAATGGTTGAGGTACGTGGGTCGCTCCCATATTAGATGCTAATAGTGTAACAAGTCTCCGGGTCTAGTGTGGATGTGGTGTGTCATGGTGAGCTATCTGAAGGTAAGAAAGGCATAGACTCTCCTTCACGCAATGAGCGACACTAGATCCTGGATCACCTACGGCACGTGACTTTCTAGAGGGCCGCCCCTCGCCTTATTATATTTTAACACTTCTTCATTCTTCTTCTTTGTACTTTATACCCATTTACAAGGACCCTACGGAGCACTACACTTACTTATCGCGGTATCAGCGTGGAACCTGTGCGTAAGGGCAATGTAAGATTATCTCCACACCCCCAAAAATCTCATCTAACCTCTCAGTAAAGGAAACTCCTTGCACACTCGCTTCTTTGCAGCGATAGTCTTTCGATTCTATATCATGTATATAGATACTTACATTAAAAAAAGTTTCATGAACTTATTATTCATTTAAAAATAAAAATGAATAATACGAAATTATGAAGATTGGAAATCCTAATTGAGTAACACCTATGAGCAGATATACACAAAGAGAGTGATGTAGGAGTGAGTGAGAGGGAATGAAGTCACATCACGCGAGATATCATATAATCGAACAAATAATTATCCACACATGATGTTCTGGTCAAGTGCAAGTCACACATATACTCTGCTGACTAGTTTAAGTGTTAAAACATAAAACACGCTATCGACACCGAGATGATCAGAGCCGTTCGTAATCCTTCATCTATGAATAGCCACTAAATTGATCCTTTCATGAAGAAACCGACACATAAATGAGTACCACTGCTGAATAATATCTAAACTTAATAACGGTAGATAGTATACTAGATATCCAGAGATTAAGACGTACATTCAATTTTTATTCATCGGTTGGCTTATCATTTTCTTTGCACCTTTAGTACTAACACATATTGTGGCATAGTCCGTCATATAATATTAGATACGGATACAAGCATTCATTATGTATACCACCATCCAATCTCTCCACTACAAGTGATCACAAGTAAAGAGTAAACAAGGTAATTACTCCAGGCCTGTTGTACGTATTACAGTTAGACTTATATAATATATGATATTATGTTACTGTAACTGGTGCATTCCACCTGAATATGCTGCTCGTGATCTGTATATGGGGGCGGTACGAGTATGATAGCTTCGGATGAATCTGAGAGTTGGCGAGCTGCGCGACTATAGTATATATCGCATTTAGCACCTGTGACAGGTATGACCTTCAGAGAGCACACGCGTGCAACGTGATAAACAGTCAGAGCACACCCTATTTCTCCATTAGATATTTTACGATTTTAATAGACTTTTCAGTAGGATATACACAGATTAATATCAATGATTCTTGTCAACGAGTTATATGTGAAAGCGCTGGTTCGCACATAACTATATATTCACCTATACTCAAATACCCAATATGTTGTGATGCGCTATGGCTAGATGAGCGTGGACTAGAGTGTGATCGTGATGTGATATATTTGGCGGCGGGGGGAAGCTCTATTACGTCTTAATGAGGAAAGGTCAACAAGGTAATTTGTTAATAGGACGTAAAATTCATACTATATTTACAAAGTCGAAGTGAGGCGTGCAATATCGTTCCTATCTTATAATGTACATAGTTGGCACTTAAACCCAAATCGAAAACAACAAAGTCCAATCCTGTATGTAAATTTCAAGCCCTATTAGGCCTCCTCAGACTAGAGTTTATAGACAGCGAGACAGTGCTCAGCTGATATGAGGTCACGCCCTGATCGCCGAGAGAAGAATGTACGCTATCAACTATGATACGAGAACCTGCAGTCTCGGTAATTACATTGCGTATCGACTTTGGATCATTAAGCGATTGAGCATTATCGCCACGAGCACCCACATTTCATTTCAGACTACAACTTAATTAATTTAACAAATTATGGTATGACTTTAATATTAAAGCCATATAATCTCCCAAAATTGGATCGGCCCTTCGCCATTTCAAACACATTGTTAGTTCACTTTTCATGTATATATATAATACTACTATAATGAAAAGTGGAACATGACACGCAGGTATGAATGGACTATTTGAGGGAGAAGAGTTCGTCTATGTTATGTCCGTTACAATGCTCGTTGCGGAGACAATGATGCTTCTAAATTGGCACGTCGTACTAAATCATTGGATAAAATAAGTATTATGAATTTAGAATTTAATGAATTAGGCGGGAGGAATGTGACCATATATTTAATTGTATATGTGACTAAAACATATAATCGAGAGAACACAATACTCTGTAATGTGATCATATGCATTTCGAGCCGTATAATTTTTAGGACTATCAGCAAGAGCGAGATATGTCGCTTCTCTTAATCAATAATTCTGCTGATGAGCCTAAGTAGGCCGAACACATTTCATGTGTATGTACTTCGGAATTTATTTCTCTGAGATGCTCGTTTACCAACAGATTTTATAAGATTAGAGCAATTCCCGCCTAATTCATATTTAACTTATTAGATTTTCAAAATAGGTACGACCCAAATATAAGCACAATATTCTCTCCAATATATATAATATAAACTTATATTATATTGTAATCTACCATTATATAATATGTAAATAAAAATTATATATAGATAAAATATGTAATAGATAGACTATGCGAAGTGTTATTTTCTGAGTATGATCTTGAGAGAATAAAGGAAAATGATTAGAGTGTCTAATTGAAGAGAAGCTCTAGTATTATAGATTTTTCTCCTGAGATAAAATAGTGTCTATATTTATTAATGTGCACACATTGCGAAGGAGATAATTCTTATGGTGAGTCCTTAATTTGATTTTGTATTCATGCGTCGATGAACTTAACCGATACAAATATGTTCTGATTTTGTTCAACAACATATAGCATAACCGTCAAAATATGAAACTGCAGACACAGCAGAGGGATTAAATGGTATCCTGACGAAAAGGCAAAACATGAAACACTTAGGTAGATGTCCAACTAAAACATTATATGTATAGTTAACTAGTAAAAACGCTATATATATATAACAATAACCTATGACCCTAATTAACGTAGCTTTATACGGTATAGCGGTATGATTATATATAATTACTATATATACTGGTAGTAGTGAGATGGTCACTATCTTCAGCTTATTGCTGGATGTGTGTAGCGCAAAGGCAGTATTAATTGGTATAGTGAGCCTCAAATAAAACAAAGTATTGACGTAATAAATATATAAGATAAAGTATATAGGTTTTCATATCTAATTTATTGTAGACAATGAGACATCTCACGAGCCATGAAGTGAGTTTCATGGGCTATGCGAGTTCAACAAGTAAGATTAACAAGATGTTTCAAATGTCTTTGTATCTGGTTTCTAGCGACTGAGCTTGCTCCTACTTAGTGTATGAGCACTTTTTATATTCTTTTTCGAGATTGAGTTTGCCTTTTATGATTAATCATTTTGTTGCTATTTTGATTTTTTCACTCGATTACAGAAAGTAAATTAAAATTCGAATTAAAGAATAAAGAGATTGCCAACAATTAATCTTATTGCGGTTGCATAGATTAGTTGTCAACGCCCTATCCAGTTTCTGAAGGGTGGCCCTTTCTTCATATCATGGCGAGGACTTTCACACAATTGAGGTAAATTATATATCATGAATAAGCCCAATCACAGTATCGCTGAAAGTCCACGTTGAGGGACCGAGTAGTTAACAGCACTCTATCGTACCTGCTTGGAACTTGTACCCGAGATGAGAAGCATGGGCCTCATTTTAGGCTCAATCGCTGAGTTAGTTTAGAGTATAGAAGAACTTAGATTAATGTGATAAACAGTATTAAGAATATAAAATAATTTATTCGCTGTCCTTGCTTGATGAATGTCTTGCGCAAATATACTGAGTTATCTAGAGAGAAAGGAATGCATCTAATATAGCAGAACAGCCCACAAAGCAGCATATGAAGATATATTATAAATAAAAAATAAAAAAAACAACTAAGATTTTCATCATGGAGAAAAAGAATGACTAAACTTGACAAGCAGATCACCATGAAGCCAAAGAAGTAAGCTTATGCATCTCTCTATCTCACTATATGTAATATAGATTTATCTTTCTATATATCGTTAACTATACTGTCTCCGAAAATGGCTATATTTATATAAAGAGGATACAAGAGAGTTCCACGCCGCTAATGTTTCTTTTTTGGTTAGTTATCTGCAAGAAAGACGAGGAAAGCAGATATATATTTGTTATGGTCGCTAAATGAATCATCAGCACACATGCTCTGTATATGAGTTTTTTTTATTTTTATCTTTTTATTTTCTTCTATCTTTCTTTTCTGACTGTATCTGTTATTGAGAGATAGGTGAATAATTGTTGCAATGGAACTGCACAAGGTTGACGAATGACCACATACTCTGCTGCTGTGATGAACTAGTGTTACTGGTGACTATGGAAGGGTGGACGAACCTCACACCCGCTGGCAGCGATCGACAGCGCGTCAACAGCTACCCTCACTGATTCGCCGCACCGCTCTCACTCCTCCTGTCTGACTGCGCAACACTGACTCTAAGGTCTCTCACACGAACCCTAATAGAGCACTATTTGTATTTGAGAGACGAACAACCGCACCTACACATCTTATCTTTTAGATCTGATAAATCGGTACCGCTTTTGTCTTATATACTTTTCCTTATCCTCTCCAGCGTGCGTATCACTTGAACAGAAAAGCCCTCTTACTTACACGCTCTTTAACTTCCTTTATCGTCTGTTTACCGGGAAGAAAGTCCTTATTAGTCATATTTTTTTATGTTCGTTCAGTTTGTTAAATTTACCCAGAAATCCTATTTTGAATTTTGAACAATATACAACAATCTACTCTCTCCAGTAATTATATTATCTTGTATATATTTAACCCAACATAGGGTATACTGTATATTTGTATTGTAACAGGAATGATCAGAAATATTTTTTTCAATCTATTTTATTATTTTATTCTAACAGCTTTAATTGAGACACCCAGCCACCTAAATAAACATAACTTGCAATATGATATAAGAGAAAACAAATAAAATGGTATCGATTCAATCAAAGTTTACATTGGCCATCGCAATAATCTTTCAACATATACACTGCCCTCACTTCACAACCCATAAACCCACCCACCTTAAAACTTCTTTCTTCTCTCTATTATCTCTTCAAGTGAACTAATTCAAATCTCGCTCTATCTTCTATATTATTTGATATTGCGATTAATTATGATCTATAGGAAATTACTCTCTTTCCGACTTGGCGTTGATTGACATATTATTTATTTGTCTGGGCACAACCATATGTCTCTTTAAGATCTATATATGCCGACTTCATAATTATTCTTCATCTACTGATTTTATTTATTCTTATTATATTCTATTTATGTCCATAATGGATGTTTTTTTCTATGCTCAATTTGCATTACTAAGTATAACCCCCAAAAAATCAATTGCTACTTTTAAAAACCAGATTAAACAGCTTAATATGTATAATCTATGTAACTTTAATGATACGTATTTGAGTCTAAATCGATAAGTATACATCAATGACCATTCTTATAAAAAAGAAATAATATCATCACCATAGTTCCATGAATTATTGTGTAATACATTTAAACAATTTGTTTGTCCAGTCGTTCCGACGACGGATCTGCGGCCATTTTATTGCGCGATATATTTTTCACATGGTTTATAAGGAGATCTTGTTTACAAGTCTCTATAATGTATATATTCATTCCGAGATTGGCACAAAAAAACTTTACCAATACTTTTAGCGCTATATAATTATATTCCGTATTTTTAAATGTGAATATTTTCAAGTATTGATTTATCAATGATAATTCAATATTCTTTATTAGTGCGCACACTAGTTTATTTGGGTTATTACACCTTATTTGGGTAATTCAGTAATTTTATGCTTATGCAAAAAAATTTAACTATCTCGAATAGTACGATTATGAATATGAAAGCCTGTGTTAACGTTTAAAATGCTCAATATTTTTAGATTCTTCGAAATAGGTTAATATACTAATATGTAATGTCTAAACCTTATTTTATTACATCAAAGTTTTCTTTTTGAAAACTATTTTTGAAGAAAAAGCTTGGTGATGGAAAAATGTCCTCTGCCCCCCCCCTTTCCAGTATTATAAGCAGCATGTAAGCAAAATATCAGATGTATAATTTTCTATCTTATAAGATAGATTAGCCATATTAACTAGGTCAAATAATGATAGATGGACGTAGTAGTAGTAAAAGGAATCTCCAAAATGATGTGAATTTTTTATTATTGTTTTACAGTTTTATCTGATTTGTCCGATTTTCGGTAACTCATAATTTTCCCCATAGAAAACGCCACCGTAAAATTTTTGTTTTTGTATTCTATTCGATAACTTTCGGTCTTTTAGATTCTCTTTAATGTTAGATCTGTAAATCTAAGGAGAACTTAGTGAGAGAAGAGCAAACAGTGAAAAAATTAAAATTGTATACGTTCCCTCCCAAGCAATATAGGGTGAGGGTCAAAAATTAAAGTGAGCTGAAAACTATGAGAAAGTTATCTGAGAAATACTATATAGAATATGTTGCATTATAAACAGCATGTCATGGATTGATAATATCGAGTAAACAACCTTTGCAACATTCAATTTAAAATTCTGACGATAATTGTCCTGATTTATTGTAAAAGTTATGTAATTCTGATAGGCGTGGGGGGCCTACAAAGTCATTTTGTCAAGATACATGCTAAGTATAGCCTCATTTTGGTATCCCTGAAGCATGATTCTAACCTATTATCAGTGAGGAATAACTGGTCGGTCACGTTGATATACGCATCTCAGGATGCAATGGTTATGTCGTTGAAAATGAATACGCCGAACCTCAGTTTCAAATCCTAATGAGGTAGGTTTGCTTTTTACCGTAACGCGTATAGCGTAGTCAGTACTATACAATCTCCTCATCATTGGGGATATAATAAGGTAGGAGTGAAGTTGATTCTTATAATCTTGGCCTGGTCAACACGATACAGGAGAAGGAACAATATGAATAAGATCATGCTTAAACCTCGGCTTAAGAATTGACCTTAGTGTCAAATCCTACTCGGTGGAGGGGTAGGTAGAATACATTTAAACTATATCAAGTATAGAAGAATATGTACCCCGTTCACTGGGGTATCCATGACTATTACACCAATGTTACTGTGTGCCATAGTAACCCCTTGCTCGGTAACAGGCTATTTATAATACCATGTATACCACTTAATAGGCATCATGGCTAGTGTATTCATGGTAAGCCTTTGCTCAGATATCCAAGTGATTATTATTCATGTAACCTTGCTGTGGTGCCATTCTATTATATTCAGTGTACCGACTTCTGCTGGGTTACCATTACTGTGCATCCTACGTACCCTTGCTGGGTACCATTCTAATTATATTCAATGTACCCTTGTTGTACCATTCTTATTATATTCATTTTATCCCTTGCTGCGAGTTTAACCATTCTGTTGGATCCATTACCCCTTGCTTGGATACCCCAATTGCTTGCGTGTAGCATACCCATAGTATCTCAGCCCTTGATGTGGTGAGACATCCTATGTCTATAATGTCTCATTCGTACCCTTGTTGGGTACCATTCTATTACTCATATCTGATTTGCAGTACCCCATTGCCTGGGCACAATTCTATTTAATTCATGTATCCCTTGCTGGGTACCATTCTGTTGCAATTACATGATTCTAGAGGGTACCGAAATCTGTTGCTTCCAGTACCAACCCAGCTGGGTACCATATCTGTTTGCATTTTTTGACCCCTTGCTGTGTACGATTACTAATATGTAGTTATTTCCATGTAATCCCCTCGCTGTGATTACCATTCTATTCAATGTACCCCTTGGTGGGTACCATTCTATTATATTCATGTATCCCCGCATGGGTACCATTCATTCATGTACCCGCTTGCTGTTACCATGTCTATTATTATTCATGGTATCCCTGTTGCGGGTCCATTAATATCATGTAATCTCCTTCGCCTGGTTACTCATTCTAATTCTGTACCCCTTTCTGTGTACCATTAGATTAATTCATGTATCCCTTGCTGTGTAACGTTTCGTTGCCCACCATTAGCCCCTTGCTGGTACCGTCTGTTGCAATCCATGTACCCTTGATGGGTACCCATTCTATCATATCTCATGTATCCCTTGCTTGGATACCATTGCTGTGCAATTTTTGTACGCCCTAGCTGGGTACAATTCATAGTAATTCAATTGCCCTTGCGTGTGTACCCACGTCTACTGTATTAATATCTCTCTTTTCTGTGTACCTATTCTATTGTATTTTTGTACTTCCTTAATGTAATGATCATGATATTATATTCATGTAACCCTTGGCTGGGTACCATTCTATGCGTATCATTTACCCTTTCAGGTCCATCTGATCACGTACTACTTACAACGGTGCTAATTGTGATATATTACCACTTGCAGTGTATAACATAAATCTGTACCCAAGACCCGACGCTTAAAGAAAAGTGCTCGTGTGGAGGGGTGGTGATTGAAATACGCTCGACACTATACCCTAACCCTGAAGACCCCCACCCCCGAAAACTATCAACGTCCAAAATCTTGCACCCTTCTGAGGACCCTCGTCAGTTGGCGAGCCCAATTTTATTCAAGGGTAACCAGCTTGAATGACTGGTTTGATGTTCACTATACAATTAAACACAAAGGATTCAAAATTCCCTCAGCCCCTCACCCCCACCCTAACCCTATATCCCCTAACCTCCTAGACCAATGTCTTCTGCTCAAATTGTGCAGCCTCTCCAGCTTTTTTTTTTAACTAACAGGTGAGTCATATTTATTACGTGTCAACGGGTGGACACAGCGAACATGCACAAAAATATTAGAAGAGAGAGAGAGGGGCAGAGAGAGAGGAGAGAAGGGAGATGAGAGAGGGGAGAAGAGGGAGGAGAGGGGAGAGAGAGAGAGGAGAGAGAAAGAGAGAGAGAGAGGGGGCAGAAGGAATGGGGAGGAGGGGAGAGAGGCGCGAGAGTGTGTGTGCGTGTGCTTGTGGTAGTGTGTTGTGGAAGAGTAGAGAAAGAGGGAGGGGCAGAAAAGAGAGAGAGAGAGATAGGGTAAGTGACAGAGTGAGTGCAGAGTGACAGGAGAGAGAAAGAGACCAAAGAGAGAATGAGCAGATTGCGAAGAAAGGACATAGAGAAAGGACAGGAAAGACAGTATGGGAGGCAAAGTAGAGAGAGAGAGAGAAGTGTGTGTAGTTGTGTGGTGTGTGTGTGTGTGTGAAGAAAAGATAAGTGAAGAGAAGATAGAAAGAGTGAGTGACGAGAGTGAGTGACAGTGAGAGAAAGGGCGAAGAGAGATGAGAGATTGAGAGAGAAAGAGAAAAGAGAGAGCAGAGTGTGTGTGTGAAGAAAGAAAGATAAGCGAGAGAGAGAGGGGGGAGAGAGAAAAGATATGAGATGATAAGCATAGATAACTTGCGCGATAAGAGTAACGAGTAGAAGAGGGGGGAGGTCAGAACAAAAGCAGAAAATAAGGTGAAAAAAGGAAAAATGTCTCGATCATTAATAACGGGTATTTTAACATTGGACAAAGAAAATCCCGTTTTGTTTTGTAACAATTTGGAATACAGAAATGAATGCACAATGTGTTATTGTTTGAAATAAGTTTCAATCTTTTTTTCAAGAAAAGAAAAAGAAGAAAGATCTTAAGTAGATAAATAAAAGACAGGCTATAAAGGAGGGGAATATGTTTAGCCCACTAGATCGGAGAGAAAAGACACAGTGAGGAGCTTTGTCTGGGTGTTTTATTCTATGTTAATTAAAAGTAAAAGTAAAGTGGGCGGGACGGCCTAAAGTCGGTATCAGCCAGACGGCGAGAGAGTCTTTCCCCTTTCAATAGCTCTAGACCAAGAGATTGTTTTGGTTCTGAGCTGGAGCGCTACACCTACCATCAGCTCCTCACTTTACCGCACTGATCAATGTGCTACTCATAAGCTGAGTTGGCGAGGGTCTGTTTCAACCAGGAACCTTGTGGTTCGTAGGCGGACGCTCTATCAACAGAGCTAAATCCGACCAATTAGCAAGTAATTAAGCAAAGTTCTTTTATTTGAGTTTTTCTTTGTGGCAAGATGTTATGTAGGTACTGGCAAAATGAGCCTAAAATGCATTTTTGACAAAATGACTTTAGCCCCCCTTACAGAAAATAATTTACCAAAAAATCAGGAAATTATCGGATTTTAATGAAATGTTCAGTGTTTATTTATCAATGAATTATCTTATAATGCATTATTTATTTTATTTTCAAAACTTTCTCATTTTTTTCAGGTCACTTAATTTTGACCCCCCCCCCTTATGTTGGGGGCGTAACATTTTTTTCAAGTTGGTCTTATACTGTACTAATTACAGTATAATAAAGAGATAAAAGACCAAAGTTATGAATAGAAACAAAACAAAAAAAAATTACGGTGGCTTTTCTATGAGAAAATAAGTACCGAAAATCGAAAAATAAAATGTAAAAAAATACTAGATAATTAATTTTTTTAGCTCTTTTACTCATTTCGATAATTATTTAATTGGCTATTATATTATAAAAGAAAAAAATAATACATTGATATTTTTTCTACTTAAAAAGTGTGTGTGGGGGGGGACATTTTCAATCAAGTTTTTCTTCAAAACTTATTACTTTCATCTAAAAAAAATAAGGTTTGCATTAAGTAGATATTTTTAGAATCTGAAAATAACATTTTAAACTTAACATCAGGCTTTTCACATTTTAAATGAATTTTATATATTAATTTTTCATAGCAAAAATAACAGATGCATTATAAAATTCATTAATTGATAAATCAATACTGAAAATTTCATTAAAATCGGATAATTTTTAGGTAAATTCTTTTGCAATCGCGAATATTACATTAAAATTGTAAACAATCGCGTAAAACCATTGAAAAAAAGAGACTGATGGCGGATAGCGTCGAAATTGACCAAAACATATCGTTTTAAATCTTTTAAAAATAAACTGCATATGTAATGATATTTTTCTTTTTTTAATGATGGTCATTTATGTTACTACTTATAAGTCGATAAATAAAATAGATATAAAACGAAGAACAGGAAAAGACTAAAAGATTGTCTGCTACCCAGACAAATTCGACTACGCCAATCCTGAGTCTGTACTCTGAATTGTCCTTGCACGTCCATTGTGTCAAAGGCAGATGTTGGTAGTATGGTAGTAGAGGTTGAATCTTCATGCTAATAACCCATATACAAAAAAATTCAAAATACCTATATTCTTAATCTCTAACTTCTATTTTGAAATGCTATTTTTTTAAATAGTTCATATATATATATATATATATATATATATATATATATATATATATATCTATGTGTGTGTGTGTGTTGTGTGTGTGTGTGTGTGTTGTGTGTGTGAGAGAAATGGAAGTGAATCCGATGGTATATAGTATAGTGTGAGAAATTTGAAAAAACACAGGTTTAAATAAAATGAATGGTAAGTTTATTAGCCGACCCTGCAGTGCTTCGATCTTTAAGTAGATCTTCTTCAGGGCTTTTGCTGATATAAGGAAACCGTGTACCTTTCGAGCGTTTTCTTCTTCAAATTTCAAATTTTGAACAGATTGAAAACAAGGACTATCACAGTTTCCTCGTTATTCTGTGATAATTTTTTTATTTACTTTTCCTTATATCAACAAATGCCCTGAAGAAGATCTACTTAACAGATTGAAACACTGCAGCATTGGCTAATAAATTTACCACTCATTTTATTTAAACCTGTGTTTTTTCAAATTTCTCACTATACCACACACACACACACACACACACACACACACACACACACATATTATATATATATATATATATATATAATTATTTTCATATACTGTCGGATTAATTTCATATATTTTTCATATTTGTCAAATGAAAAAACATCTGGAATTTTACACCTTGAAGACTTTCAATATATAAATCTACGGACTTCAACACCACTAGTAAATTTGGAAACCTAATCTTTCTTCAAATTACCATGTGGACTTGTATATTGTTAACAGCTGAAATATATATATACTATACTATTTTGATACCCACTTTACATTTTTTTATATATTTTTACAATTTTTACAATAAACTCTTTTGAGTTTTACCTTGAACTATAATGCTTCTGATTTTTAATTAAAAAAAAATAAAATAAATAAAATTTATTTTATTTTATTTTTAAAACAAGAACATTTTCAAAAAAATTTCAGCGTTGATATCAGCGTTCGTTTTGTAAACAGTCTTTTTAACGGATATTTTCTTCTCGTCTATATCGCTTCTTTGATGAAGACCAACTTATCGTTTTGGTCGAAACAGGCCTGTCAGCAATCACATAACAACATCATATGTTTTTTCATAATGTTATATTTCATACTGTCGGATTAATTTCCATATATTTTTCATAATATATATAATATATATATATATTATATATATATATAATATATAATATAATAAGATAAATATATAGGTTTTACCTATCTATTTATTGGGTGACAAAGGAACTTTCACAACCATATTGGTTTCATGCGATGCATTCATCAGGTGAAGATGTTTCAAATGTGAGGAAAATCGAAAAAATTTCAAAAAATTTCAAAAAATTCAATAGACATGGATGCGTATGATTGGATAAAATGATGTGTGTTGTTATGTGAAGGTGAATTGAATGTATGAGAGTGTTTATGGGCAGTATAAGAGGTTGCGTACGCGTAGTAACTGGTCACACACATAATACGTTGATCTGTTAGTGTGCGGTATTTTTAATAGTGCTTACGTGCGAGCGCTCGTGTCTATACATGTATGTGTGTGTGTTGTGTGTGCATGTTTTCTTTCTATCTGATGTGTAGGCCGTGTATGTTGTATACGGACGGGTCGTGATAGTTGGGAGTGGGGTTAGGATAATATTAATTTTAAGGTTGTAAATGTTGTATATTATGGGTGGGTGGGTGGCTTTGAACGGCGTGTGTGTCTATTAGGAGGTGTGGCGTTGACAACCGGACGTGGATGCACGTGGTTACATATACTCGCGACATATACACGCATACAAAATAATATTCATACATATTTATATGCACACACATGTCACTATATTTGCTGGGTAAGCCTTACATATACATACTGAAGCGCATACGCATACTACTATGGGCTCCACGTGTACATATATACGCACATACGCACACATGTACACACAGACAGACACGCATATACGTACTCATACAAATTTGTGCACATACACTCACACGCCCACGTACAGGCACACATACATATACATGCATATATATATATATATATATATATATATATATATATATAGGGTCATCCACAGACACGTGTTTCGACTTATCAAGTCTCCTCAGTGTGGCTAGACATTTTGTAAGCTACCTACAGCCGGAATTGAAATCCAATCGGTTGGGTGTCAGTCCGGCACCGTAACCATTAGGCTGTCTTCACTTACAGAATGGGAAGGGGATTTTAACTGTTTTAATACACACATCGCTTTGCGTGTAAAGGCCGTCACAAAGTGCTCCATTGCTTAGAAAAGTAGACAAACACGGGATGTTGTGGAAACTTGATGTTTATTGTCGACGATGCAACGTTTCAGTCTCTTATTAGACCATCTTCAGGACTTGAAATATAGTTCTTACTCCAATGATGGAAATTCTCAAAAATGCTGAAAGCGGAAGGTCGTCAGTAGGGGAAGTGTAGTTGGGGTGGTTAGTGGAATCTCTCTGGAATGGGAGTGCCGAAATGGTCAATGGTGGTACCACAGGTGTTTAGATTGTGGGGATTGGTTAGCTAAATATGTGTATGTGTATGGTGGTGTGTGGTGTCGTTTAATTGTTTTTTGTTTATGTGTGATTGGGAACTGGATTTGTCGTTAAGTTATATATTGTGTTGTTGGTATGTTGGTGTGATTTTTTGATTTATTATTTATTTTATTTTATTTTTATTTTTTTTTTTTTTTTTGTAAGGGTTTGTAAGGGTAAGATTTGTTAAAATTGTAAGTGAGCATATGTATAATGTTTATATACTATATATTGTTATTATCATTATTATCATATATATTATAATGTCATTCATTATTTTATGAAATTTAACATTATGTCTATCTGTCTGTCGGTCTATCTAACTATCTATCTATTTAGCTTGAGTGTGTTCATGTCTATCAACCCATCTGTTTTTTTTTTTATTGTCTTTGTTTTTTGAGATCTGAGACAAGAACCAATTAAGCGCCCCAGAGCCTATAATTCCAAACGCAGCGAGGAAAATTAACGTTTCTCCATTAAAAGCACCCAAGGCCTACACTTTCCTCTCTCGCTACTATTGACGACCTCCGGCTTTCCAGCTACATTTTTCGACGAAGTTTTTCTCATCTTCGCAAAGATATCAAGAACTAAAAGCTATTCAAGTCACTAGATTCGTTGTCTACATAAATGACTCAAAGACCGAAATAAAACGTAACTTGCTATGTACAACGTACGACAAATAACATAACAAAGTTACCACAAACATTCAACCCGTGTTTATCTAATACTAATTTATCCCTCCATCTCCCTCACGGATCTGTCATTTGATCATAAATATTCCTCCCTACCACATATACCTCTGTCTGAGTCCACTGTGCTCTCCATAGAGCTGGCTTCTCGTCCTGCCTGTCTC
>CM042159.1:73243354-73283113 GCA_023376005.1 Doryteuthis pealeii | reverse complement strand
AAAGAGAGATAAAGAAGGCAGAGGTGGCTTTATTAATCAGGGTTTATTTTAAATAAGGTCATAGTGGACTGTAGCGAGGGAATTCCTCCCTGGCTAGACTTGTTGCTAGAAATAGCAAATGTATCACGTGAAATTACAATCCAAATATTGACATGTTAGATTGGCTAGGGCCCTTCCCAAATCATTTTAAGAAAAGAATTATATATCTCATATTAACCAACTCATTTTTAATCATTTTTAACTCTGTCTACTTTTTATTTCGATTTAATTTCATATTAGTTACTGTATATATATATATATATATATATATATATATATAATAGAGAGAGAGAGAGAGAGAGAGAGAGAGAGATGGCGCTGCACATTAACAAAAACAATATCAATTCACCGTGAAACTTAATAGAATATAAATAACAGAAATAACAATAAGAAACACAAAATTGCCTACTTTAAGCCGCTCACAGTGGCTCTCCCAACACTGCGATCGAAGTACAAAAAATTGATGGTTAGTTCATTATAATTGAGCAAAATGCCTCAAATTACAATAATAATAGGACTTTATTTGAATAGAATGAGCTCTGGTGTGAATATATAGTGAACTTTGAAATATCCCAACATACAGGTAAAAAATACCAAGAAAACTTGGTACAGCCAAGGTTGAAATTTGGTAGTTAAAACCACTTAATTTTGCAGACCTTGTAATATTACGTACAACCTCTGCAGCAAACACCCAAAATAAAACCATTTCATTCACTAGCTTCACAATTAAAAAGACCTTTAAAATATACCACGAATCAAATTGCAGAAGTAAAAATGTAATTTATTTACTAGACTGCACACGATGCGGAAAACAATATGTCGGAAAGTCAGTTTGTAAATAAAGCAATTATTTTCCTTTTTTCAATATATCTCACTAATTTGACTCACTAATAATTTAAATAAATTATGTAAATGAATGTAACTTCTGTTTTCCTTACATTTTTATGGAGTAGGTGTATATACATGTTTTTATCATTCTCGGATAATTTCATTAATTTCCAATGAGTCTATCTATCTATCTATCTATTGTTATAATCCACGGCGACATTGTAAGGGTTAAGTGGTTCTGGTTTTGTTCACAGAAATCCAGTCGTTGATTCTACAGAAATCCAAGTCTGAAGTGTTCCTTGTAATATGTAAAGTCCAAATCTCTAATGAGTCCAAGTCTGTAGTAAGCCTCTGGTGTTAATCCAAAGATAGGTCTTCTTGGCACAAATTTCAACAAGCAATTGATTTGTGGACGGTTGCTAGTCCAAGTCTTTTTGTTACCTATAATATATATATATATATATATATATATATATTATATATTTACCAACCCCTTCCCCCGAGCAGGATGTGACACAAGGTCAATTTCTTAAGCGAAGTTCAACAGGTTTGAATTCAGAGTTTTCCTTCTCCAAGACAGGTTCCCTAACCAAAGTTAAAGATCGCAGTCTGCCCTACTATTTATCCATAGCTGGTGAGAGAGTAGAATTCATACCTTTCCTAAGGGTATTAGCGCTAAGTGAAATGCAATTACCACGTCCAGGATTTGAACTCGGAGCGACGCGTCCATTTCCCATGACTATAATATATATATGTCAGTAGGGTTCCTTGTGATATATATATATATATATATATATATATATATATGGTTTGGTGGATGATTTTGAAAGCTATCACAACGCGAGTGTAAAGAAAAATGAGGTAACTATGATAGTGTTTGTTTGCCTTTGGTTTATTCTTAATATTTCGAGATAAAGATTTCTTCGTCAGAAGATTTTTGAAGTAATCGTCCATTCTGTTTTGTGTCTTATATCTTCCAAATTCTTTGCCCGTGTGTGTATGTGTGGGTATGTGCGTGTGTGTGTGTTTATGTGTGTTTATGTGTGTGTGTCTGTCCAACAATGTTTTATTATCATTCCAGGTTTGGCCTACCCTATAATTGTTTCATTATTAAGCAGTAGTTTGTTTATTTGTTTGTGTATGTGTGTGTAAGTGTGTGTACATGTGTGTGGGTGTGTGTGTATGTATGTGTGTATGTGTGTGTATGTGTGTGTGCATGTATGTGTGTATGTGTGTGTATGTGCGTGTGTGTATGTATGTGTGTGTATGTGTGTATGTGCGTGTATGTGTATGTGTGTGTATATATGTGTGTGTGTGTGCTCTAGGCACATCTGATTCTTTTTTTTTTCAATTTTTATTACATTCCCATGTTAGCTTCTGTTGGCCTGTAAGAGGTTGTGCGTGTGTGTATGTGTGTGGGCAAATGTGTTTGTGTGTGTGTAGTTGTGTCAGTGCGTACTTGTGTGTGTGTGTGCGTAATTGTGTATATGAAAATATATGTGCATGTGAGTGAACTTGGGTGTATGTGTATGCGTCTCTGTGAGTTGTGTGTGTGAATGGACTTCTGTGTTTATGTATGTGTGTGCGTGTGCGCGTGTGTTTGCGTGCGGAGTTGTGTCGGTGTGTGTATGGAATTGTGTATATTAAAGGACTTGTGTGTGTGTGTGTTGTGTGTGTGTGTGTGTGTGTGTAGACTTGTGTTTGTGTGTGGAAATGTGTGTGTTTGGTGTGTGAATTTGCATGT
Source organism: Doryteuthis pealeii (assembly GCA_023376005.1). Classification (NCBI taxonomy): domain Eukaryota; kingdom Metazoa; phylum Mollusca; class Cephalopoda; order Myopsida; family Loliginidae; genus Doryteuthis; species Doryteuthis pealeii. The sequence goes on along the minus strand of CM042159.1, from coordinate 73,280,502 downwards.
GTCTATGTGTGTGGAATTGTGTGAATGATTGTGTGGACTTCTGTGTGTGTGTGTGTGCGTGTGTGTGTGTGTGTGTGTGTGTGTGTGTGTGTGAATTCTGCGTGAGTGGACTTGTATGCGTAAGTGGAGTTGTGTGTATGCGTATGGAATTGATTGCGTCGGTCAAACTGTGCGCATAGAGTTATGCGTGTGTGTATGTGTGTGTGTGCGTGTGTGTGTGTGCGTGTGCGTGCGTGTGTGTGTGTGTGTGTGTTGTGTCTTGAAATTGGTGTATGTGTACGTGAATATAATTGTTTGTGTGATTGTGTATGTGGAACTGCGTGTGTGGGTATATGGAATTGGGTGTTTGTGTGTGTATGCGCGCGTGTGCCTATGTGTGTGGAATTGTGTGTATGCATATGGAATTGTGTGTGTGTGTGTGTGTGTGTGTGTGTCTGTGTGTTTTCGGCCATTAATATCCGAAAATGAAGAATAACAAGGAATAAATAAATTACCATTCCATCTGGAATAATTCTAATAATTGAGATGATCTCGTCGCAGAATAGCAAGAATATTGGCATATTTGTTGGCATGGCGTTGGATTATGGCACCAAAATATGGATTGGTACCAATCTGTTTCCAGTTCTTACCAATTATTCAGACCAACCAAAGACATTGGAATTGATTTTCGTGTTCTCTTTATCCAATCGCCGATCGACTGGACTTAGCGAATCGGGCAAATCGCCAGACTCAACTCATAAAACGGAAGATAGGATTTTTCTTTAAAAAAAAAAAAAAGCACACATGGAAAGATAAAGATAAGAGAAATAGTTTCTTATATAGCTCCGTCGGTAGACTACTCGCCTAGGAAAATCGCGTTCGGTACCGATCTCCGCCAACTCAGCGTACGAGTAGCACAGATTCGGTAATCTGGTCTGTGCTCTAAAGTAGAAAGCTGACGGTAGGTATGGCGCACTACCTCGGCAAAAATAATTGGTTTAGCGCTAGTGAAAAGGGTATAGTCTCCCTCGCTGTTCGGCTGATACCGACAATAGACCACTCCACCAGCTTTATTTACTTTAGGGTGAGTCAAAAGTTTTGCAATATTTTGGTGACGTGCGACTCCATTTGGTTGGTTGGTTGGTGGGATTTTACGTTAATAAACATTATTTCTTTTAATTTATCAATAGCCATGAAGTTACAGAAAAATTATTCTTAACAAATCATATATATATATATATATATATATATATATATATATATATTCATTTAAGGTAGTGTGGACAATGAGTCAACACTTGGTTACTGATTGTTTTTTCGTTGGCCTGAAGATCGCATAAATATAACTTAAATATATACATGCTCTATCAATGGTATTGAGCACTATTCCTACAAATATAGAAACCCTGTTATCAACAATATATATATATATATATGTGTGTGCGTGCGTGCGTGTGTGTGTGTGTGTGTGGTGTGTGTGTGAAAACAATATTTGGCATTAAATGACCCACAAGGTTTTGTATGCCATTAAATCAAATAACCAAACCAAATGTCCATATGAGCTCAAGACATTTCCAAAATTTGAAGGTAGATTAAAATCAATATCTTTTTATTTTGAATATCTTTTTATAGAAAATTGTCTCGCAAGAAAAAAATGTTTTTAGTTGAAAACTTTCAACATTTCCTTTTATATTAAATTGATTTTTCTCACACTTAAATTGTCCGGCGATGTTTTTCTGGGATTTTTTTTTTTTTTTTTAATTTTTAAAAAAATGTTTTTCTCGTTTTCGTTTACACTGTTGTCTTTTTCTTTTTTCTTTTTCATTCATTTCTTTCTTTCTTTCTTTCCTTTCTTTCTTGTTAAGCAACCATTTTTCCTTAAAACAAAATAAATAAATAAATCTACAAACACTTTTCCAAATCGTCCAATACCTCCGACTCCGACCCCGACGACAATATCATCGTCTTATTTCAATAAACAAAAAGTCTTATTATCAAATGTGTCTCATCTTCCTACCAACACAATGAAAAAGAAAAGACAACAAAAAAAAACAAACAAATAAAAGAAAATATTTTAAAACTTTGAAGGTTATGGCAAAGGTCAAACCATATAATTGTATTAAACTATATCTGATGGAAGAAGTTCCAACTTTGGAGTTCTTATAAGTGTGGAGTACCCCTTCATTGCCATTACTCCCAGGTCCACTTTGGTCCAGAGTGATGGTACCTTTTAGAGTCCCGACTATGGGTTTAATAGAAGAAAATGTGTTTTCAAGAATGTTTAAAAGAATTGAGTTTAGGTTAGGCCATAGCACACACACACACAACACACACACACACACACACACACACACACACACACATATATATATATATGTGTGTGTGTGTGTGTGTGTGTGTGTGTAAAAATGAAACTGGAAGTGAATCCGACAGTATGTTGAAAAAATAAATAAAGGAAAGAAAGTATAGAATGGATAATATAGGATATTTTAATCAATTTTACTTACACGTATTTCGGTCAGGAGTTTATCCATGTGTACATTATTCAAAATATTATTATTTTTAAATAACCAAATGAAATGAAATAATTATAATAGAAAAAATGTAGAAATGTTCTGCACACAAGGAAAATTCGACCTTCATTTCAAATAAGGATTTACTCTGATGAAGGTCGAATTTTCTTTGTGTGCAGAACGTTTCTACATTTTTTCTATTATTATTATTTCATTTCATTTGGTTATTTAAAAATAATAATAGTTTGAATAATGTACACATGAATAAACCCCTCACCAAAACACGTGTAAGTAATATTGATAAAAATATCCTATTTTATCCATTCTATACTTTCTTTCCTTTATTTATTTTTTCAACACACACACACACACACACACATATATATATATATATATATATATATATATATATATACCAACCCCTCCACACAAGTAAGATGCGACACAAGATCAATTTCTTATTCTGCTTCTGCTAGACAGTTCTCCTTCTGCTAGACAGGTTGCCTAACCAAGGCGGAAGAGCCCAGTCTGCCCTACTATTTACCCATATCTGTAGGGAGAGTAAGATTCATACCTTTCCCAAGGGTACTAGCGCTATGTGAAATGTAGACAGCTAAGTCCAGGATTTGAACTCGGGGCGACGAATTCATTTCCCATAACTTTAACCATTACACCACGCGCTTCCTACATATCACCTCTAAGATTGTCCCGATCCTTAGTGTCATTGGCATAACATTAAACTTCATCTATCTGTGAATTTCCAGTTCTTGGGCTGTGAGCAACGTCGAGTACTGTTGTATAGCCGACTACTGTACTTCAATAAAAACCACAGACACGTCTTATTATAATCGAGATTGTCTGATTGTCTGTCTGTAACCGAAACTAGATCACTTCTCAAGTCACAATTCCCTTAGTTATTGACATCACATTCACCATGAATTTATTTTTATCTAAACCTTAATTATTGATAAAATTGTTATACCTTATTAATACTGTTGGATTAATCTACATACTAATAACATGCAAGTATATTTATATATTCAACAAAATAGCGGTTTACAGTGTGAACGAGAAGGCTAATTTGCATATTAATATTAAGAATTTGATTTTAATAAATATATGCTTAGTATTATTGATTTCTAATTGTTTGGTTTTCTCTTAACGAATCTGAGCAAAAATCTCGGGGATAAATCTTAAAAGAAATCCATAAACAAGACGAAAGAACTGTAATTTTATTAAATAACTTCATAATCTAACTAAATAGATAAATTAGGAAAAATGAAAGACGGGAGTGATGGAAAATGATGGAAGAGTTAAATTTAAAGCTGTTCTATTTTTCGATTATACCCCTCAGATTATCATTTTCTAAATAGTTTCTAATTTGATACAATATTTTATTACATCAAAATCTAAATATTTGCACCCGAAGGGTGCATATATTTGCTAGTATATATAAAAATAGGACCCGTCTTTATTTTCTTCGGTATGTGGGTGGTGAGGGGCGACGAGTGTTCACAATGAAAATGCCCTAGGGTTGATGACGGGAGGCGAAGGGGTTAACTTCTCGGCTGCTCGCTGGAGACTGATCTGACCCTTCATCCGCTAGACCTTTGTATACAATAAATATGCCCGACGCATTTTTATTGTTTGATCTGATAACGGACCTTTGTCATATATTTCTTTATCTTTCTCTCCACCTCTTCACCGGAAGAGGTGTCTTCCGTTTTCCTTTTTTCTTTTATCTATTTCTTCATTTTCTCCCTGCTTCTTGGTCCGAAGACCTCTCTTCCGTTATCCGTTTTTTCTAAATATATATTTTTATCTTTCTCTTTGTCTTTTTGCCGGAAGCTTCCTCTTCCGTTGCATGATAGTGCAACAGTACCCCTTCATTGCTATTACACATAGGTTCACTCTGACACGGAGTGGTAGTGCCTGTTAGGATCTCATCTATGGGTTGAATAGATCAAAAATGAATTTTAAAACTGGTTGTTGACCCTCAGTCATCACCTTCTAGCACCTATATGATAAAAAGGGGATGAGTGTTTGTCATAAAAGCAATTTGCAGAATACGGTTGGCACCATCAGATAATTGCAATGGCTTAACATGACCAGCCGATTGACAGGTGGGACATCTCCGACCAATCTTTTAGCCCAAGTAAGGGCCGAAGTGAAGTGTGAACATTTAGTACTCTAATCAAAGACCGCTCAGCCACCACAATCCTGTTCTCGGACATCACGGGTCGCCACATACGGCTAATAGGTGGTCCCATTGGGGGGATAGTTTCACCCCTCTGCAGAGGTGCAGTCGGACTATTCTACATCTCCCACCGACTGGACGTCAAATATACATTAGATTTCTAAAGTAAGATATTTTGTTGGTTCGTTGGTTGGTTGGTTGGATTTTACGGCATGTCAACCCAGGCCCCGACACTAACTTTTTTCATGACCGTCCCGAACAAAAATTATCAACCGTCCGAAAGGGGTTTGGACCGCCCCGAAATCAAAATATTTTTGCTTAATTCATTAGCATCATCTATACTTGTCAGTCATCAGTAGCATAATAACATGTAATAAAACATTAAGAAAAGCTGAAGCAGTGATAATTCTGGATATTTGGACAAAAAATCCATTTCCTAGTGTGTTTTGAGCAAAAAAAATACTTTTTTACTGAAACCCTGAGTAGGGTTAGTAGTACATAATTCGGTGCTTTTAAACTATCTCCCTCCACCATTATTCATTACATGGCCTTGAGAATAGACCTGCAGTGCCGTAGCCTCATTTTGAGGTCAGCATTCGGGCAATCACTGGACGGCCATTATTGGAATGTAGTACTAACTTGTAGGAATTTTTTTTACCGTCCCCGGCAAACTGTTCCGGATGACGTATTGATCGTCCCGGGTGTAATTTTTTATCGTCCCCGGGACGACGGGACGGCTTTAATGTCGAGCCCTTGTTGGGTCATTTTACGTCAAAGTAAGATATTTTGTTGATTCGTTAGTTGGTTCGTTGGTTCGTTGGTTCGTTGGATTTTACGGCATGTCAACACTTGTTGGGTCATTTTATGTCAAATACATTTTGTTTGATTTATTCTTGTTGGGTATTCAGTTTTTTAAAACACGTTTTAAAAACTCACTTTTTTTATCTATTAAACCCATAGATAGCACCCCAACAGGTACTATCACTTCGGGTCAGAGGTGACCTGGGAGTAATAGCGATGAAGGGGTACTCCACATTCCCCAGAGCTCCACAGCTGGAACTACACCACTAGATTCATTTTAACGGCATATCCTCTAAGATCACTAAGAACGCAACGACCTTCAGCTACCGCCTTCTAGCATACATATGATAAAAAGAATTGAGGTTGACATAAGAGCAATACGGTCATATAGGTGCTAGGGCTTGACCTGACCAGCCGATTGATCAATGTGGGCCCTCTTCGCAAGCCCATCAACCCGACTAGCCTAAGTAAGGACCAAAGTAGAGTGTTGCTGAGATGGAAAGGTATAAGCTCCTCATTCCCCAGCTATGGGTAAAATAGCACCAGTATTGTTCTTATACAATGATGGCTTTGGTATTAAATAACACACGAATGTTGATGTGCCATTAAAGAATGGAACGAAATCAAACATTTACTAATGAATTAAGTTTCAGCACTAAATAACGCATGAGGAGTTGACATGCCGTTAAACTAATAAACTAAACAATCTAAACCTCTCTCTCTCTCTCTCTCTTCTCTCTCTCTCTCTCTCTCTCTCACAACACACACACACACTTTATTTCTTACTCCTTTTTCTTTTCTTTCTCTTTCGCCCCTCTTTCTTCCCTTTCCCTCTCTCTTTCTTTCTTCTCTCTCTTTTCCTCTTCATTCTTTCTTTCTTTTTTCCCCTTCTCTCTTTCTTCTTTCTTTCTCTCTCTCTCTCACTTTATTTTTATCTCTCTCTCTCTCTCTCTCTCTCTCTCTCTCCTCTCTTCTCTCTCTCTCTCTGTTCTTTTTTTCCAATTTCTTTTTCTTCTCTTTTACCATCATGCATTTACAGATGAATGACATTTGGGCATTAAATTACCCACAATGTGTAGATATGCCGTTAAACAAATAAACCAATCCAAAAATAGCCTTACAAAGAAACTTGACGTTTTCATCGTAGTAGACAATAGTAATTTTCAGTGTGAGTCTGGCGAAGATTAGTGAATTGCTCATATTAGTCACACCGATCCCATTGTTAATATTATTATGATTGTCAGGTTGTCCCGTGGGAGAGGGGGGGGGCATCAATATTCTGACCGTCGGCCAAAAAGTCGTTGGAGCAGGAAAGAGATTTATGTTCGTTATTCTTCACTTTATGAGATTGGTAAATCTGGTCCAAAGAGAATAGAGTTCTTCTTCTTCTTCTTCTTCTTCTTCTTTGCATTCTTCTTCTTTGCATTCTTTTTTGCATTCTCTCTTCTTTCGCCCTTCTTCTTCTTCTTCTTCTTCTTCTTCTTCTCGCCCTTCTTCTTTTTTTCGCCTTCTTCTTCTTCTCGCCCTTCTTCCTTCTCGCCCTTCTTCTTCTTCTTCTTCTTCTTTCCTTCTTTCTTCTTCTTCTTCTTCTTCTTCTTCTTCTTCTATTATTATTATTATATTATTATTATTATTATTTTGTCTTCTTTTCTTCTTCTTCTTCTCTTCTTTTTCTTCTTCTTCTTCTTTCTTCTTCTTCTTCTTCTTCTTCTTCTTCTTCTCTTCTTCTTCTTCTTTTTCTTTTTCTTTTTCTTCTTCTTCTTTCTTCTTCTTCTTCTTCTCTTCTTCTTATTCTTTTCTTTCTTCTTTTTTTTTCTTTTTTCTTTTTCTTCTTCTTTCTCTTCTTTCTTCTTTCTTATCTTCTTCTTCTTCTTCTTCTTTCGCCTTCTTTACCTCCTCATTCTTATTTCCTTCCTGTTCTCTTCATCCCCCCTTATCCTCCCTTGTTGCTCCCATCCTCCCTCTCTTTATAATAGTTCTCGTTATCCTCCTCCTACTCCCCTGTTCATTCTTCTCATCCACTTCTCCTCCCACCTTTTTTTTTTCTTGTTCTATGTACAAAAAAAGAAAAAATTACGGAAATAATTAATAAGAAAACGGAACGAAAGTCTTTCTTTTTTTTTAAAAGAAATGAAAATATAATCGTAAAGAGAAACAATAATAATAAAAATTATAAAAAGAAAAAAAAAAGAAAAGAAAAAAATAGAAAAAACGAAGAAAAAGAAGAAAAGAAAAAGAAAAAAAAAAAAAAGAAAAAAGAAAAAAAGAAGAAAAATGAAAAAAATAGAAAAAAAGAAAAAAAGAAAAGAAAAAAAAAAAAAAGAAAAAAGAAAAAAAAGAAAAAAAAGAAAAGAAAAAGAAAAAAAGAAAAAAAGTAAAAAAAAAAAAGAAAAAAAAAGAAAAAAGAACAAAAAAGAACAAAGAAAAAAAGAACAAAGAAAAAAAGAAAAAGAAAAAAACGAAAAAAGAAGAAAAGAAAAGAAAAGAAAAAAGAAAAAAGAAGTAAAAAAGAAAAAAAAAAGAAAAAAGAAAAAAAGAAAAAAAGAAAAAAGAAAAAAAAAGAAAAAAAGAAAAGAAAAAAAAAAGAAAAAAAAGAAGAAAAAAAAAAAAAGAAAAAAAAGAAAAAAAAGAAAAAAAGAAGAAAAAAAGAAAAAGAAAAAAAAAGAAAAAAAAGAAAAGAAAAGAAAAAAGAAAAAAGAAAAAAGAAAGAAAAAAAAGAAAAAAGAAAAAAAGAAAAAAAAGAAAAAAAAGAAAAAGAAAAAAAAGAAAAAATCTAAAAGAAGATAAAACATAATAAGGGAGAAAAGCAAATAAAATTTCATTTATTTCTCACAAAAGTTTTTATCATTTTTGTTTCCCAATTTTCTTGAATTGAAAAATGTCATAATGGAAATAAAAAAAAGAAAAGAAAAAGAAAAAAAGTAAAGAAAAAAAAGAAAGAAAAGAAAAAAAAAGAAAAAAGAAAAAGAAAAAAGAGAGAAAAAAGCAGAAAAGAAAATGGCCGAGTGAATGTGTTGTGTTTAACTTCGGTGACTGATTGGATGGAATTGTGTCAAAGATAATTTAATCTTTTACACTTCAAAAATATCCGGAAGTAGACATATTTCTTTTATGCGCATGCCCAGTTCAAATCTATTTTGTTTCCAGAAAAAAAATCTAACATACAAAGACTCTCTCTCTCTCTCTCTCTCTCTCTCTCTCTCTCTCTCTCTCTCTCTCTCTCTCTCTCTCTCACACACACACACACAACAAATTATCCGATTGGGGAAGAATTACTCGCAGTTATCTTGAAAGATATGTAAAACAGTCCGTTTTTTTACAACAGGGTCAGTTTCTTTATTGATATTCTTTTAGCAGAATTCTGTATTCAGAAACAAACCTCCCGTACAGAAATTTATAAAAATCTTATGATATTATTATTCACTCATATCTTTATAGAAAAAAAGGAAAAATCTTTTTTGTCGGTTCATTTTTTCATAAAATAAAATTGGGGGAGGGGGTAAAAACTTATTTCAAACATATTTTAATTAAAAAGAAAATAATTATGGAAATTCTCGTGAAATTCGGGCCATTAATTGATTTTTCATACAATTTTTTAAAAAGCCTCTCGCCGTAACTTGTTTTTGGTTACGTTAAATTTCAATTGGTTTAACGGTGCGAAAATGTACACATTGTTTTCTGTTTATAATTTTTATTATTTCCATGAGCTAAAATTTTTTTTAAAAATCATCAGGAGTTTTTTTAAAAATATTTCTTCTTTTAAAAGAACAAAAAAAATTGAAGATAATATTAACCTTTATGCAAGTTTCGTTGAGTTAAATATAGGGGGGAGGGATCTTTTTCAGTGCAAATTGGAGGTACCTAATGTACTTATTTAATGAGGTATAAAACAAAATGCTGAATAAGATTAAAGATTATTGAGTAAAACTTTTAAAAAGGTTCATGGGATTAATTAAGGGATTAACTGAAATTATAAACATTGAAATTCTATTGACTCTAAAGTAGAAACGTTTTAGATTGGATTTAATGCGGATTAAGATCCTATTGTTACTTACTAATCTTTGCTTAGTCTGGAACACAGGAGTCGCCTGGCTAAGTGGTCACCCATCTAAGTACTGAACAGGTTCATCACTGCTAACTTAAGTGAATAGTCGGGGAGGCCTAAAGTTGGTATCAGCCAGACAGCGAATGAGTCTATCCCGTTTTCACTAGCGCTAGATTAAGGAGATTGTTTTTGCGTCTGAGGCGAGCCGCCACAACTACCATCAGCTCCTCACTTTACTTGCGTACAGATCCCTGTGCTACTCATACTCTGTGTTGGCGAGGTCCGGTATCGAACCAGGAACCTTGTGATTCCCAGGTGGACGCTCTGTCGACTGAGCTAAGCCGACCCGTTTGCCATTAAATCATCATATTATGGTATATCTACAGGCCCTGCTAGTATTTATCAATAAACATGGCATTCAAAACGTGAGCAAAAGTATCCGGAATTTCCGAATTGCACCTCATGCTACCAAAATATTGCAAAACTTTTGACTCACTCTTGTATTTTACTAAGTTTTGCTTATTTTGCTACCCAGGCTTTTGGTTGTTTCCAACATTTGCTGTTACTACGTCATCAGCCATTTAATTATTTTGGTGACCTGATGAGAACTTTTGCTTTTATTGTAATTTCACTCTTAAGTCTTGACCCACCAGTTTTTAACATTTTTTATTTAATGCCCTGAATATTGGAAATTGGGTTATCTGCCCTCTACCGGAAGTCCGGACAATAGGGAGCAGAGATAGAACCCTGACTCAACAGTAATGGAAAATTACTCGACAGTTATGGACGGGTAGTAACCTTACTTGACCCCTTGAAGGCGCGCGATTGGGCGCCGTGAAAATAAGTTTTAGTTTAGCAGATGCGACGTAGTTTTCAGAGGAGGCGGATACTATTGCTGCCGCTCTGGTGGGTCGGTCTCCCCGTGGTAGAATCATGCTGGGTTCTGGAAATAAAGTGTTATTAAGAACAACCAAGTCTTGTTCTTTAATGAATATTAAAACAAGCAATGTCCAGCCCAACACAAATAAGAATCAACTCTCAGCAGAAACCCACCTAGATCGACGGAAGAAAATGACCGATGAGGTGGAACCAGTGAGGAAAGTTAAAAAAAAAACTCTTCAATCATCTTATCATCTACTCTATCTGTCTATCTCTCCCATTATATACACCCGAGTAAAAAGGGTATAAGTAAAGTCGTCGGGGTGGCCTAAAGTTGGTATCAGCCAATGAGCTATGGAGTCTATCCCCTTTTCACTAGCGCTAGAGATTGTTTTTGCGTTTGAGGTGGAGCACCATACCTACCACCAGCTCCTTCCTTTACCGCACAGATCCCTGTGCTATTCATACGCCGAGTTGGCGAGGACCGGTATCGAACTAGGAACTTGTGGTTTCTAGCCGAACGCTCTACCGACTGAGAGACAGACTACCCCCACAAGATGGACGATTCTGAGGACTATTTAGCGGCCAGTTTTCTGAGCTGAGAAAACAGCTCAAGAGCAACGTACGACAAATCGTATTTAACCGTGTACCGTATTTGCACTCAGAAATAAATCTTGTTACATTCCTGGACATTCGGTACCTGTATCCACTGGTTTCAGCCTCTTGACCGGTCATGAATTAATAATAGCGTGATCCCAGAGGGGGGGTCCACCCAGGCAACATCTGCCCCCTTGATCTAAAGCAGTGGTTCTCAGCGTTTTTCGACTTATGAACCATTTTGTTATTCAAAAAATTCCCATGGACCAATCCTACTTTTCTTGAATGTTGCTGCGAGCGGCTGCACAAGTAAGACAAGACAATTCATTTTCCGCCGATCATCGACGGCGCTTAAATAGAGATTTTCAACTGGGGAGGGTCATTATAAGAAGCGCTAAATTAGTTAAATTTTTGTGAAATGGCTAAAACATTTTTGTGGCTTCGAACTCTCTGTGGACCACTAGAAATGATCTGTGGACCACGTTGAGAATCACTGATCTAAAGGGACAGGCGCCCCAAAAAGTGGAAAGCCGGGAGATCCACGTATGTTTTGTATTGTCATCCCATAAACTCTGGTTCGTAGGGGGCTCCCTAATGGACCTAATGGCTGATCGACATGGTGGGATTTTGTAAAATATTAGTAAACCTTCTTGTTACATCTACAGAGAAATTGAGAGAGAGAGAGAGAAGAGAGAGAAATTGAGACAGAGAGTGAGTGAGACAGAGAGAGAGAGATGAGAGAGAGAGAGAGACAGAGAGAGAGAGAGAGAGAGAGAGATGAGACAGAGAGAGAGAGAGAATTTGAGACAGAGAAATTGAGACAGAGAGAGAAGACAGAGAAGAGAGAGAGAGACAGAGAGAGAGAGAGAGAGAGAGAGAGAGAGAGGAGAGAGAAGAGAAATTGAAACTGAGAGAGAGAAATTGAGACAGAGAGAGTGAAGAGAGAGCAGAGAGAGAAGGAGAGAGAAATTGAGAGAGAGAGAGAGAGAAAATTGAGACAGGGAGAGAGAGAGAGAGAAATTGAGTTGACCTTCACCACACAACATGTTGTAATGGAATATCGGTAATTTATGAGGAAGTGCGTCCCGGTCTCCTGCCTCATGAATTGCAACCCGGTGACTATTAAAATAACGACCCCAGCTACGGTGTTACTTGAAAGAAAACAACCAACTTAGGACGTTAAATGTATTTTAGGAGGGGGGGGGGCTTCTCTTTTTGTCGTAATTCTTATTCATCGTAATTTGACGTAATTCTTGTTTATTTATCGTAATTTGTCGTAAATAAATAAATAAATAAATAAAATAAACAAGATTTACGAAAAATTACGATAAATAAACAAGAATTACGACAAATTGAATTACGACAAAATTTCTATAAATAAATAAGAATTACGATAAAAATAAATTACGTCAAAGAAAAGGACAAAAGCCCCCCCCCTAAATACATTTAACGTCCTAAGTTGGTTGTTTTCTTTCAAGTACACCGTAGCTGAGGTCGTTATTTTTAATAGTCACCGGGTAGCAATTCATGAGGCAGTAGACCGGGACGCACTTCCTCATAAATTACCAGAATATCCCCCGTCTCCTCCCCCCCTCCTCTCCCTCTCTCTCTCTCTCTCTCCCATATGGTCTGAGTATATATATAGTGAGCACGGCATTATACTGGCTGGCTTCGAGGATTAGCAGCGTACCTCACTATTCCTTGTCTGTCTTATTGTATCTCTCTGCAAATAAGACCCTCTAACTTAAATCTACGAACGTGTTGACTGGTTCTTCCACCCGGCTACAACCTTGTCTGATTGTATTCCCTTTAAGGACACAACAAAACCCTCATCTTAATCTTCATACAATGACTGATATTTACACAGGATTCCGTCCTTAAGCATCCCGTGTCATATAGAAGCATCAATATCATTAAGTACAACTGTTAATAATCTTCATACAATGACTGCTATTTACACAGTAGCATTGCAACCAACAAAGCCTTCATCAGATGATGACTCTGGGTTCAGGCATGGTTTCGGGGCCGAAGCCTCATTACCACTAACCCAGAGCACCCCCAGCAGTATTTCACGATACCACCAGACTTTGTCGGTTTGATGTCACAATATAGGACTGCCATATCCACGCTGATGCGGTTAGAGCTTTCTCCTGGATCTTTTTTATGTATTTCCTCTTATCTGGTGGAGAAAGTCCAAGTTTAGACAAAATCAGGTAAGCTAATCCAAATCTTTATCTTTTTATCTAACTGTATAAAGTATACAAATATCTCGCTAGTAAATAATAAACCTGTTGTAATGGAATACCCCCCCTCTCTCTCTCTCTCTCTCTCTCTCTCTCTCTCTCTCTCTCTCTCTCTCTCTCTCTCACCCATGTGGTCTGACTGTATATATAGTGAGCACGACATTATGCTGGGCTGGCCTCCAGGATTAGTAGCGTAACTCGCTATTCCTTGTCTGTCTTATTGTATCTCTCTGCAATAAAATCCTCTATCTTAAATCTATATGCGAATTGACTGGTTCTTCCACTCGACTACAACCTTGCCTGAGTGTAACCCTTTTAAGGACACAGCAGTTGATATAGAAAAAAATAATGTCGTTTTTTTATTCTAAACTTGGTTAATTATTTTTCAAATAAAATTCTACTTGAACAATATTCCTATCAAATATCATTTTAAATCGCAAATTCTTTCTTTCTTCATCTCTGTTAATGGTTTTAGTTTCACTCTTTATTCTCGTTTATTTTAGGTCACGGCTTCTCTCAAACTTTTTTTTTAACCGCCCCCCCCCCGTAACCAATTTTTTTTTTTCATTCACCTCAAAATAAAATAATTGAATAATAAATTACAAAACATAACGACCAATGTTTAATACAATTTACATAAAACAGAATCAGTAAACTATAAATGGAAAGGCACCTTTAATTCTTGAATTATTTTTTAATGGGAAGGGAATGGGAAGGGAATGGTTAATGGGAAGGGAAGGGAATGGGTTTTAATGGGAAGGAATGGGTTTTGGTGGGAAGGAATGGGTTTTAATGGGAAGGGAATGGGTTTTGGTGGGAAGGGAATGGGTTTTTAATGGGAAGGGAATGGGTTTTAATGGGAAGGGAATGGGAAGGGGTTTTAATGGGAAATGGTTTTTAATGGGAAGGGAATGGTTTTGGTGGGAAGGGAATGGGTTTTAATGGGAAGGGAATGGGTTTTAATGGGAAGGGAATGGGTTTTAATGGTGGGAAGGGAATGGTTTTTAATGGAAGGGAATGGGTTTAAATGGAAGGGAAGGGTTTTGGTGGGAAGGAATGGGTTTTAATGGGAAGGGAATGGGTTTATGGTGGGTTTTGGTGGTGTTGAGGAGATCACGAATATCAGATTGCAGTTTGTGAGTTTGGGCCGAAAATCACCGTATTCTACGTTCAATGTGCATTTCTGTTGGATTAGTAAATAATTCTCATAGCTAAACCCAGATTCCACTATATACAAATTTGGCGCAAGGTGTAACGGTTACTGTGTTACTCATCTGCTGAGTTGGCGAGAGCCGGTATNTATTGAACTCAGTACCTTGTGGTTCGTAGTCGGATAATAACTACAGAGCTAAAACAATAAAATTTGATTTCTATACACCCTAAATAATTAATTGAACTAGCAATATAAAAAAAACGCACTCTGGGCGACATGAAATAAACATTTGCCTGAGGATGGGAGTTGAAAATTATATCAGAGAGTTTGTAAGTAAAGTAAAATCATCAAATTTATTAAAGGAGTAAAAATAAAATAAATCATAAAGGAGTAAAAAATAAAATAAATTTATTAAAGGAGTAAAAAATAAAGAATTGAAATGGAAACTTAGTTCTGATAACTTTAATATATATTAAAATAAAAAAACAAACTATATATAGATAATAATACCAGGTATGTATTTATTAAAACTTGTTTTAAAAAAAAACAATGAAGACTGTCTAACATTGCATGCTCAAATTTTGAGTGCATTTATTCTATGGACGATTTTGGTTAATGTGACGTAAGCAGTGAACGTAATTTTTGTTACAGACAAAAACCGGAAGGCGAAATCTCCATTATTAATAGATATCAAAACTACAAACATTTCAGTTTTGTGAGTTAAGCAGGCAAATCGCATGTCTTTGTTCAAAGTCTTTTTTTTTTTGTTTGCTTTAGTAAATAATATACAGAACTAAACCCAGATTCCACCTTATACTACAACTTGGCACGTGATGTAATGGTTATGTCATAGGAAATGGAACGCGTGACTTAGGTTCAAATCCTGGATGAGGATTTTTATTTTGCATAACGCTAATCTAATCGGCTGGTTGGTTTATTGGCGCTGAGGAGATCAGGAATATTAGTTTTGAAAGTTTGTGAGTTTAAATTGCCAATCCAACATTCATCAGATCAGTGTGAAGATCGTCAGAGGGATGAAACAATAGGACGGCTGCACGAAGAGAAGATGAAGAGAGAAAGAGAGAGAGAGAGAGAGAGAGGGAGGAAGAAGAGAGAAAGAATGAGAAAGAATGAGAAAGAGAGGAGAAGAGAGGAGAAAGAGAGAGAGAAGAGAAAAGAGAGAAAAAGAGAAAGAATGAGAGAAAGAATGAGAAAGAGAGAGAGGGAAGAAGGAGAGAGAAAGGGGAAAAAAGAGAAAGAATGAGAAAGAAATGAGAAAGAGAGGGAGGAAGAGAGAGAAAGAGAGGAGGAGAGAGAGAAAGAGAGGAGGAGAGAGAGGAAAGAGAAAGAATGAGAAAGAATGAGAAAGAGAGGGAGAGAGAGAGAGAGGAGAAGAGAGAAGAAAGGGAGAAAAAGAGAAAGAATGAGAAAGAATGAGAAAGAGAGAGAGGAGAAAGAGAAGAGATAGGGAGAAAAAGAGAAAGAATGAAGAAAGAATGAAAAGAGAGAGGAGAGAGAGAGAGTGGGAGAAAGAGAGAGAGAAAGGGAGAAAAAGAGAAAGAATGAGAAAGAATGAGAAAAGAGGAGGAGAGAAGAGAGGAGAAAGAGAGAGAGAAAGGGGAGAAAAAGAGAAGAAAGAAAGAGAGGGAGAGAGAGAGAGAGGGGGAAGTGAGAGAGGCAGAGAATCCGTGCTGACAGCACCAAACTGATGATGATGATGATGATGATGATGATAGTGTTGTTTTATCATCGCTTTAATGTAGACGCAGATGAAATCTACCCTCCATTCCACCCCTATTGGCAATCATTCAATCACCCCAGACGATTTCTCATTAGCACCGGAGACAAACACCAAAGGAGCGCGATACACGAAGAATCTAAAAATAGATTCTAACAGAATGGTAAACAACAACAAAAAATAATATTTTGGTCGAAAACGCCAAAGATTGTTGTATTTGGTTTTGTTTGGTTAGGTTGGTTTGATTTACGGCATGTCAACCCTTATTGGGTTATGTTGTGGGGGTTTTAAGGGTCAAATAAGAAACAAAACGACGGGTAACAAATGTAGGAAAATGATTAACAAAAGAGTAGACAATTACAGTACAGAGAAGTGAGAATTACGTCCGACAATAGAGTTATGAAGCTGACTCGCATTGCTTACTCTTCAAGCCATACTTGTCCCTGTTACTTATAGTAACAGTCGGCGCATTCCATGGTCTATTAGGCTATATCAACCTATAACAGTTATTTTATGCCAAATACGTTTTTCTATTCATACTTGATGAGTATTTAAAATTATATATAAACAATTTTTTTAAACAATTTTTTTAAATTTATTTAGCCCATAGATGAAACCTTAACCGGCGTTTAGAATGAACCTGGAGTTAATAGGGTGGGCAATTCTGAGGGTATCCTCCACACTCCCCAGAGGCTCCAAAAGTGAAACTTCACCATCGAGATACAATTTAACATCATACCCAGGACAGGAGATTTTTAGCGAGTAATTAAAGTCAATATACCTTACTAAAATTTCGTTTAGTAACACACGAGAATTTTCTTTGTTGTAGAGGTTTTCCCTCGATAACGAGTAAAACATTGAGGGTATTATACTGTGATTCTAATTTAATTTTTCGAAAAACATTGTTCAGTAATTGATTTAATTAACAATTAATGAATTTTTTATTACGCATCAGTTATTCTATTTCAAAATTTTTTTTTTTTTTTTGCTATGAATAATTAATATATAAAATTCATTTAAAATATGAAAACCCTGATGTTAAGTTTAAAATGTTATATTTTAGTTTCTAGAAATAAATATCTATCTAATGCAAACCTTATTTTAGATACAAAAAGTAATAAGTTTTGAAGAAAAACTCTATTGAAAATTTAGCCCCCTTTTTAAGCAGAAAAAATATCGATGTATAATTTTTTCTTTTATAAGATAATTAGATGATAATCGAAATGAGTAAAAAAAAAAAAAGAAAATGACCAACTCGCAAAAAATGTTATGCCCCAACATAAGGGTGGGTGTCAAAATTAAGTGACCTGAAAAAAAATGAGAAAGTTTTGAAATAAAATAAATAATGCATTATAAAAATAATTCATTGATAAATAAACACTGAAAATTTCATTAAAATCCGATAATTCCCTGATTTTTTGGTAAATTATTTTCTGTAGGGGGGGGGGCTAAAGTAATTTTGTCAAAAAAGCATTTTGGGCTTCCCTCGATATATTTATGTAGATAATAAAGATATATATATATATATATATATATATATATATATATATATATATAGAGAGAGAGAGAGAGAGAGAGAGAGAGAGAGAAAGAGAAAGAGAGATGGGGGGTAAAACAGTCAGCCACTGCTGATGCTTTTTTCTCCTCATTTTCTCCTCTATTCTACATGTATTGAGAGAGGGTGAGAGAAATAAACTATACGTATGACAGAGATTGGTCGGTCGTTGACTTAATTGTAAATTACGATAATTAGAAGCAAATGAAGTGGGATTTTTTTCAAACAATGGTTAGATTAATGATAATATAATATTCTGAGATAGTTTTTATATCATTAGTATGCATAGAAAAAAAGCCTTTAGCTGGCAAAGTTGGATGTGCTTAGCTTTAGTATAATGATAGAAGATAGATAGATAATAAAGAAGAAATATGGCCAGATAATTTTTAAAATCAAAGAAAATATTGTATCAAAAATATCTTGCTTGTGTTCTGGGTCCATAAGTTAATAGGTTCGAATCCGTGACGCATGTATATTTATACTCTGTAAAAGAAAATTCAAACAAACAGTGTTTGAAGAAATTTATTATTTTATTTGGAAACAAATAATTCTCCCGTTTATATCCAGAAAGCAGATACTACTGTTCAGTTAAAATTTTATTATAAATAATTTCTAACATTGTAATTCTGATTTTCCCAACTTTCTTTTTCAATAATATTAAGAGTTGAATCGTGAGGCATCAAGGAAATGCTAAATTAGTAATTTGTTTTTGCTTCATAAAATAATTTTTTATACGTTTAGCCCTCCATACTAAGATAAGGTGCACACGTCAAGATGCGATAACTGTCAACAAAGAGTGGGAATTTACGGTAATTTACTTTGAAATGCAAAAATGTAGGTTTTATGTAAGAGAAATTTCTTTTTTCTAACACATAAACTTGGAATTGTTCGTTATATTAAACGTAAAAGAAAACATTAAAAAGTTAATTTTCCATTTTTTTATTGACGTTTTAAAATATTTTAAACAATTAAAGGGACATTTTAAAAGTCCGCGGTTTGCATATCTCTATCATTATGCATAACGCATCTAAAAAAACAAACAAAAAAAAAAACTTAGCGGTGCAAATGTATATACACCTTCCTTTAAAAAATTTTTTTTTTCTGTATTGCCACGAATTTTTAAACAAATACAACCGAATTTGGCTTTAACTTTTCGGAAAAACGCCTTAAATCAGCTATAGAATAATATAATAAAGAAGAAATATGGCCAGATAATTTTTTTAAATGTAAATGAATTTAAGTAGAATTAAATGTAAATGGGAATTAAAGTAATAATTATTTACTAAAGGAATAGGTATGAAGTGAGACCTATATGGTCTTACTAATAATTTCATTTACCTATTTTTCTGTTTAATTTTAAACAACTTATTTTCTAATAAACTCTTGATTTGTTTTGTATTAAAAACTGTAGGAAACATAATTTTTTTATAAGTATATATTAACATTACCGACAAAAACTTAGTTACAATAAAAAGGCATTGGTTTGTTTGTGTGTGTGTGTGTTATTTATTTCATACAGTTTTTAATCTCAAAACATCATAAATCGGTGAAACTTGCAAATCGTCGTCAAAATTAAAACGGAAACTTATTTGGGGATATATGACAGTTTAACTACAGTGCATGAATTAACATTTTTTGCGAATTCCGTTACGGTTTAAGTGTTAAGGTAACTAAGTTTTTGTCGGTAATGTTAATATATACTTCTTATAAAAAATTTGCGAAGTTTAACTCACAAATTTTGATTTTAAAACAAAATAAGCTGATTTGAATTATTTCGCAGCTAAATTTATTTTAATTTTTCGGAAAAAAGAAACAAAGACAATTTATCTACTTACCAAATAAGTTGATTGATTCACTAATTTAAGATAGATAAATTACCAAAAATCAAGGAATTATCTAATTTGAATGAGGTTTTTAGCACGTTAGTCAGCAATGTATTCTTTTTGTTTTAGTTAAAATACTAAAGACTTTTAGTTAAACGGTGGGGGGGGGGGTCAATGTCTGCTCATTTGAATAAGATCCCATCACATTTAAATATATAAATACTTTTTTTTTACCCAACATGAAATATTTTAAAGTAAGTTTAATAATCATGTTAAATTTGACTCTATAAATCAATAATTAAAGTAATTTTTAAAAAATCGATTTTAAAGCCTGATTTATGCCGCTTTATTTTTAAAAAAATTCTCTGTAGCCTGGAGAAAGCAAAGGGGGGTGAATCTACGTAGGTAGAGTGGGTGATAGGAGAGGTCTCACTGCTGATTTTTCAGTTATTACAGGCTATTACAGGCTGTACGCTCTTTCACTCTCCTTAACTGACAAATAGAGAGATGGGAAGAGAGTTAACTTAACTGACAAATAGAGAGATGGGAAGAGAGTTAGGTAGTCTGTTAGACAGGGATTGGTCGGTTGTTGACTTAATTGCTAATTACGCCTAATTAAAACCAATTAAACTGAATTTTTTTTCAAACACTGGGTAGTGCTAAAACCAAGGAATATCTAAGTATAAATATTGTGTCCATAACATAAATAGAAAAAAATCCTTTAGCTGGCGAAGGTTGATAAACTCAGCTTTAGTATAATATATATATTATATATATATATATATATATATATATATATATATATATATAAAACTAAAGTAAAGTCGTCGTGGCGGCCTAAAGTTGGTATCAGCCAGTCAGCGAGGGAGTCTATCCCCTTTTCAATAGCGCTAGACCAAGGAAATTGTTTTAGCATCTGAGGTGGAGCGCCACACCTACTATCAGCTCCTTACTTTACCGCACAGATCCCGCACATACTTATACGCTGAGTTGGCGAGGATCGGTATCGAACTAGGAACCTTGTGGTTTTTTGCCGAACGCTCTACCAACTGAGCTTTATATATCAACTCAGCGTATGAGTAGCACAGGGATATGTGCGGTGAAGTAAGGAGCTGATGGTAGGTGTGGCGCTCCATCTCAGACGCAAATAAACAATCTCCTTGGTCTAGCGCTAGTGAAAAGGAGATAGACTCCCTCGCTGATTGGCTGATACCGAATTTAGGCCACCCCGACGTCTTTACTTTACTTTACTATATATATATATATATATATATCCGCAAAGCATAATGCAATAATCATCTGTTTACAGATTTGATCTCTCTGGTGATCGTAAAAGTATATACACAGATGTATGTATTTAAAATAAAGTTAAAACACCGCTCCTTAAAACAGCCGCTGGCAATTGCCTAGAGGTTAACGGATCGGACAGGCGTAAAGTCAGTCGGGGTTCACTTCTGGTCGGAGTTAGTTGTTGTGTCTAGCCACACTGAAGAGGCATGAAACGCCGAAACACGTATCTGTGGATGACTTATATATATATATATATATATATATATATGCGTGTGTGTGTGTATGTGTAGTATAGAGAAAAATTTGAAAAAACACAGGTTCAAATAAAATGTGTGATATTTATTCAACCAACGCTGCAGTGTTTCAATCTGTTTAGTAGATCTTCTTCAGGGCTTTTGTTGATATAAGGAAAAAGAAAAAAATTATCACAGAATATTAAGGAGACTGTGATATATATATATATATATAATATATATATATATATATATATATATATATATATACGGTTATTGTGTATGAATTTGTTTATGTCTATTCTCTAGTTGACGGCGTAACGGTAACTACAGACTACTACATTGAAAAATCTACAATAGCTGTTGCCACATCGAACACAAAACAAACAGATGCACGTGGCTAAATACTGGCTAAAACATGTCTCATCGATTACTAGATAACGACTAGACGCGTTAAAACGTTGCAACGGAATAGAGAGATCGATTTCTTATTGTTTTAGGCGGGTGTAGCAAGTGAGGTTTTTATTTGGAGGCAGATCTTTTCTACTTACATCTGGGGGTGGGAGTGGGCTTTTCCCCCGGGGTGGGGGGTGAGGGGGTTCCCTTTCGAAAAATCGAAAGTCAAATCAATGATAGAACATCGCGGCTAGAGACAGGTGTTTTAGGCAACGAAAAGAGTTTTAAAGAAATGTTTTATTAAAATAAAATAAGAATGATGTTTGTTTGTTTGTTTTTTTGTTTTACGGCATATCAACCTCAGTGGGTCATTTAATGCCGATGAAGTTTTGAAATAAATCAATTCTTAATGGATAATACAATTTTTTTTTATAAATACATTTTTTATTTAACCCTTAGATGGGACCCTAACAGGTACTACCACTCCGGGTCAGAGTGGACCAGGGAGCAATGGTGATGAAGGGGTGCTCCACATTCCCCAAACCTCCAGAACTGGAACCTCACCATCAGATAGAGTTTAACGTCATTCCCAGGACATGTAGACCCGCAGCCACCGCCTTCTAGCACATATGATAAAAAGGGGCTGGGGTTTGCCATACTGGCAATAGGGTTGGGAAAATAAATTAGGTGCTAGGGCTTGACATGACCAGCCGATTGATCGGAGGGGGCCTCTCCGACCGCCCGTCTATCCGAAGATAGGGCCAAAGTGGAGTATTGAAAATAAGAATGAGAATTTATATTTGTTACGATTCGCGTGGCCATTTTAGGGTTATAGTTGGAGGCATAGAGTTTGATCCTTTCGTGGAATAGAAAGATGTAGTATCAGTTTTAATCCGTGTCAGCTGATCTGTCTTCAAAGTAGAAAGTTCTATCAGAATTCATCCTGTCTTGAAGTAGAAAGTTATATTAGATATAATGTTTGTCTGTTGATCTGTCCTCAAAGTAGAAAGTAATATCACGGTTGATCCTGTTGGTCGTTCCTTTAGGCAGTCGTTCCAACGATTATTTAAGACAATTTATCAACGCCTTTAAATTGTAAATTAAATACATGATTGGCCTATTCAGCCACCGCTGTTTTGGAACAGTCTATAAATAAAAGTTGGGATCTTTAACACACCTTGTACCTAAAATATTATCCAACAATATTACATACTGGCACAAGGCTAAAAATGAGAGGTCTCCAATGAATTATTATTACACTATCAACATCTGTCAGACTAGATTACTAATCTTTGTTTCACTTAAAATTGTCACCAACTTATATTTATCTTAGTACGACACAAGGCCACAACTGTGGGGCACTCAGTGGGAACTGTACTCAAATACCTGAACCTTGCCTGAGAATTGAGAAAACTGTTGAACGTGAAGATAAAGGTTATATGAACTATAATTGGTACGCTTGGAATGGTCTCCCAATGGCCTGGAAAAGAGACTGTGAGAATTGGAGAACTACGACATTGTTAAGATCGGCTAAAATACTTAGAAGGAACTTGGAGACCTAAGGAGATTTGCAGTCCTTCAGCCCCCAACGAATCACCGGCTAAGGTGGGTATGAAAAACTCTCATGGAGTGAAATAAAGACGGATCACCCTATCGCAGCAAGGAGACCAGACCTAGTATTAATTAACAAAAAAAAAAGAGACCTTGTCAACTGGCGGACTTTAGGTTCTAGCAAATCACAGGATAAAGATGAAGGAAAACGAAAAAATTGATAAATACCTGGACCTTGCCAGAGAATTGAAAAAAGCTGTGGAATATGAGGGTCAAAGTGATACCAATTGTAGTTGGTGCACTAGGAACGGTCCCAAAAAGCTAGGGAAAAGATTGGAGGAACAGAGGAAGACTTGAGATCATCCAATCTACTGCATTGCTGCAATCGGCTAGAATTCTCAGAAGAGTCTTGGAGACCTGAGGAGACTTGTTGTCACTTAGACTCATGTGAAATACCATCAGCTAACGCTGGTGTGAAAAACTACTACTACTACTACTACTACTACTACTAATAATAATAATAATAATAATAATAACGCTGATGTGAAAAACTCAAAATGAAAGGAAAAGTTAAAAAAGAATTCCCCAGGAAAACAAGAAAACCCCAAGAAACCAAGCTCAGCAGCAGAAATCTCATCAAAAGAATAAATACTTGGGCCGTCCCCATTATAAGATACTTTGGGCCATTCTTAAAATGGACAAAAGACAAACTCAGCCAGATTGACCAAAGGACTAGAAAATTAATGACCATGCACAAGGCTTTGCACTCTAGAGATGATAGAGATAGGCTCTATGTATCAAGAAAGGGAGGTGGAAAGGATCTGGCCAACATAGAGGATTGCGTAGATGCCACAATCCAAGGACTCGAAGAATACACACAAAAAGCGCAAAGAAAGATCACTTATGGCAGCCAATAACAGCAGATGCAACATATGAACAAACAAAAAACAGCGACAACAAGAAAACAGAAATTATATGAATACATGGATGTCATTTTTTTTGCAAAAAAATGAAAAAGAATTGGAGAGCCTAGTACAAACTTTTAGAATATATAGATGCCATGATATAGGGATGGAATTCTGAATTGAAAAATGTGCTATGCTAGTAATAAAATGGGGTGAAAGAAAACTAATGGATGGAATACAACTGCCAAATCAGGACATTATAAAATCACTTGATGAAAATGAAAGTTGGAAATACTTAAGAATTTTAGAAGCGGACAATAACAAGCAGATCAAACAGAAATGAAATAAAAAGCCAAAAAAGAACACCCCAGAAGAACAAGAAAGCCCTTAGAAACCAAGCTCAGCAGTAGAAATCTGATCAAAGGAATAAATACCTGGGCCGCCCCCGTTATAAGATACTCTGGGATATTCTTATAATGGACAAAAGAAGAACTCAGGCAGATCGACCAAAGGACTAGGAAATTAATGACGATGCACAAGGCTCTACACCATAGAGACGATAGAGATAGGCTGTATGCATCAAGAAAAAAAAAGGTGGAAGGGGTCTTGCCAATACAGGGGATTACGTAGATGCCACAATCCAAGGACTCGAAGAATACACAAAAAAGCGCAAAGAAAGATTACTTATGGCAGCCAATAACAGCAGCTGCAACATATGGACAAGCAGAAAAACAAACAAACAAAAAAAAAAGAAAAGAAAACAAAGAGGGAAAGAAAAACAATTATATGTGCACTTCAAACGACAAATTGGAAAGGTTGCACATGAACAGATTTGGACATGGTTAAGAAGAAGAAATCTCAAAAGAGAAACTGAATCACTAATAATTGCTGCACAAAACAATGCCATAAAAACAAATTATATCAAAGCAAAGACGCAACTAAACAGTAAATGTAGACTGTGCGGTGACAGAAATGAGACTGTAAACGGTGTATTAAGTGAATGTAGAGAACTAGCACAATAGGAATACAAAGCTAGGTACGACTGGGTTGGGAAGGTGATCCACTGGGAATTATGCAAAATATTAAATTTTGACCATACAGCAAAATGTTATATACATAAACTAGAATCTGTTCTTGAGAATGAAACATTAAATTCTTTAGAACTTTGAGATAAAGGCCGATCACCTAATCCAAGCCAGAAGACCAGACCTAGTATTGATTAACAAGAAAAAAAGGGAACTTGTCAACTGGTAGATTTTCCAGTCCCAGCAGACCACAGGGTGAAGATGAAAGTACCGGGGATGAGGAAGATCATAGTTTTCCCTGATGTATTTGTCCAAAAGTAAACGTTATAGAACGACTGGAGATCGAACTCACTTACTTACTTGTCACAGTCCAGTATGCTAGCTACTACACCAAGAGGACACCCGCACACAAATTAGTTTAAGTTAATGGTACCGGTCGGGGCCGGTTTAGCTCAGTCGGTAGAGCGTTCGGCTAGGAATCACAAAGTTGCTGGTTCGATACCGGCCCTCGCCAAATCAGTGTATGAGTAGCACAAGGATCTGTACGGTAAAGTGAGGAGCTGATGGTAGATGTGGCACTCCAACCCTGATGCTAGAATAATCTCCTTGGTCTAGCGCTAGTGAAAAGGGGATGTACTCCCTCGCTGTCTGGCTGATACCGACGTTAGGCCGCTCCGACGAATCTACTTACTTTTTTTTAGTCTCACTTTATCATCGAACGACTCTTTACCTGATGATAAATCACGTGACCATAGCAACCAATCACTTGGATTCAGTTCACAAGCGCACATTATGCAAATCACCGATTGTGGAAATGCTAATTAGATAATACGATAATCTGTGAGAGATGTCGAGTGTCCACGACCTGAATCGTCGTGGGGGGTCCAGCGAGATTTTGTAAAACAAAGCCAGGCTAATAAAAAAAGTATAGTCATCATGTGTTTGAGATCCGCTGGGATCGACGCAATTTTTCACCTGCCACCCATGAGCTTCGGTTTGTGGGTGGTCCCACGTTAATAGGGCCTTGTGCCTAACCCGTACAAGTGGGGTACGAGGTAAATACAATGTGTTTGAGATCCGCTTTTACTATTTAACAGCGCTGTGCATGGTCATCAGTTATGTTATTACTGGTCCATTGAGGGGTTTCGGATCTTTCAACATAATACCCTCACCAGTTAGATCCCACTAGAGAGCATCACCCTTCTTCAACGCTAGCAGATAAACTGGCTTTAAATAGAGTTCTGCCAACGCATACCTCGGCTTCTTTACAACTGATTGGCTAATGCAGGAGCCAATCAGCGTTTAGAGTAGGTGTTATAAACAGGTCCACGAGACATAGACACTTATATATATATATATAATTGATTGGCAGGGCCGGAACTAGTGGTAGTAGACGATTTCTTTTTAACATACTAAAATATGTATTAAAGCACACTGTACGTACGTACCTATATACAGAGAAATAATTTGTAAGTAAAAATATACTATAAATAACTGTCTGGGAAAAATAAAAAAATGAAAGAACAAGAGAGTTGCTCAAAGCAAAAATAATTGATTAACACATCATCACTTGGCCAAAAGAAATATAAATACACACACATATATATATATATATATATGTGTGTGTGTGTGTGTGTGTCTAAGCTATAATGTAAAGAGTGATTGATACCTAAGTAGAGCGAAATCTTATTATAATGGAGATTGTGGGTTTTTCTGTCTGTAACCGAAACTATATTACTACTCAAGTCACAATTCCCTTAGTTATTTACATCACATTCTCCATGATTTTATTTTTATTTAAACTTCTATTATTAATAAAATTGTTATACATCATTAATACTATTGACCATATCTAGATACTAATAACAGGTAATGGTATTTATATATACAACAAAATAGCGGTTTAAAGTGTGAATGGGAAGGCTAATTTGCATATTGATCTTTAAAATTTGATTTTGATAAATATGTGCTTAGTATTATTGATTTCTAATTGTTTGGTTTTATCTTAATGAATATGAGAAAAAATCTCGTGGATAAATCGTAAATGAAATCGATTAATAAGAAGAAATAACTGTAATATTATTCTTTACTTCCTATTTTAACTAAATAGTTAAATTAGGAAAATTTACCAATGAAAAACGGGAGTAATGGAAGATGATGGAAGAGTTCGTTTCAAAGTTGTTCTATTTTTCAATCATACCCCCTCTGTTCCAAATCTTTCTATCTGAATTCTTATTCAGTTTCATTAGCCTTTCGAATTTAATATGATATTTTATTATATTAAAACTTAAATACTTGCACCCGGAGGGTGCATATATTTGCTAGTAATAATAATAATAATAATAAAAATAATTGACACATTATTACTATTATATATACTATTATACATTATTACTATTATATATATATACATATATATATATATATATCATCCACAGAGAGTGATGTTAATACACGAATAGGAAAGGCATGGTTAGCCTCAAACAGATTATCAGTCATATGGAGGTCCGATCTCACTGACAAGTTAAAAGAGACGATTCTTCCAGGCCGTGGTTATATCTGTACTGCTGTATGGCTACACCACTTGGACCCTAACAAAGCGCTTTGAGAATAAGCTGGATGGGAGCTGCACAAGAATGCTGCGAGCAGTCTTGAACAAGTCGTGGAAACAGCACCCCCACAAGAAAGTAGCTGTATGGCAACATCTCACAAACCATCCGAGTGAGACGAACTAGGCAGTGCTGGAGAAGCAATGATGAGCTCATAAGCGACGTTCTCCTGTGGAAGCCAACACACGGACATGCTAACGTGGGCCGCCCAGCAATGACATACATTGACCAACTATGTTAGTGGCTGCGCAGAAGACACCCAGGGGCAATGAGTGATAGGGAAGGTTGGCGAGAGATTGTCATGGATATCCGTGCTGCTTGCGCGATATGATATATATATATAATATATATATCCATATACATCCATATATATGTATGCATGCATATATATATATATATATATATTATATATATATATATATATATATATATATATATATATATAAAGAAATGTCATAACTAGACTGCTTCAGTTCCAGTGATCTTTTGAAAAGAGATTTTATCTCGAAAATTCAAGAATTAAATACAAGTTAACACACAACACCATTGTTACCGTATTATTATTTTTTCTTTACACCTACATTGTGATAGACTTCTAAATCAACCTCCTAACTATATATATATATATATATATATATATATATATATATATATAATATAGTTGACATACATATATAATAAATATATAATATAATTAGAATATATATATAGTATAATATGTAATATAAATAATCATAATATATATGATATAATTATAATATATATATATATATATATATATATATATATAAATTATAATCATAAATATATAATGAAATATTAATACATATAAAATAATGTGGATTATACATATATAATATATAATATATATATATATATATCTGTGTGTGTGTGTTAATGCACGCGTAGGAACTAAATGGTTTGCGATAGACAGATTGTCAGTCCTCACTTAACCGACCTCACTGTCAAGCCAAAGCGAACAATTCTTCCAGGCCGTAGTTGTTTCAATTCTACTGTATGGCTGCACCACCCTAACGAAACGCCTAGAGAATAAGCTAGATGCGATCTGCCCAAGAATTCTATGAGCGATTTAAAGCAAATCGTGAAAACAACATCCCACAAGAAATCACTTGTACGGCAACTTGCTGGACACTTCTGGAGAAACAAGAACGAACTCATAAGCGACATTCTCCAGTGGAAGACAACACATAGTAACGACAGTGATGGGCGTCCAGCTAAGACTTACGTTAACCAGCTCTACGCGGATACTGGATGCTGCTAAAAGGACCTGCCAGGGGCAATGAATGAAAGGAAGGTTAGCGGGAAATTGTCATGGAAATCCGTGCTGCTAGCACGACACGATGATGATGACGATATATATATATATATATATATATATATATATATATGAAATTTAACATTTTGAAAAAACATAAAATTTATTTTATTTTTAAAACAGAACATGCATTTTTTCAAAATTTCAGCGGTTGAATTCAGCGTTCGTTTTTGTAAACAGTCTTTTTAACGGATATCTTTCTTCCCATCTATGTCGCTCTTTTGATGAAGACCAACTTATCGATTTGGTCGAAACAGATCTGTCAGCAATCACATAACAAACATCATATGTTTTTTCAAAATGTTAAATTTCATACTGTCGGATTAATTTCCATCTATTTTCATATATATATATATATATATATATATATATATATATATATATATGCACACATATATATGCATATATATATATGTTTGTGTGCGTATGTATGTGTGTATTTGTGAAAGCTTAAAAATATGTAATATATATATATATGTGTGTGTGTGTGTGTGTGTGTGTGTGGTGGAGATGTGAGGAACACACCACCACATTCTGTCGGATTCATTCCAATCCTCTTTCCATATGTATATACATCCACCTGCCGTCAAAGAACTAAAGGGTTTTGAATCGGATCTCATCAGGTTAAAAAATGTAAACAATCACATCCAACAACAAATCAGCAATGATTTGAAGTCTCTAAATAATTCTCCAGAAATACTGGTCAAATCAGACAAACTCTACAAACTCAATACAGAAAAATATAACAAACTCCTCCACAATGAAGTTACCAAATTTTATCAAAAGTCAAACCCTAATTTAGAAGAAGACATTAACCATCAGGCCAAATCTATCGCTTCCAAATTTAATGTTGCAGACCGAGTTGAAAAGATAAACAAAAAGCAATGCTTCATCACGCTAAAGGACCACAAAAGCAATTTTACCAACGACCCTAAGTGCAGGCTATGGGTAAATAGTAGGGCAGACTGGGCTCTTTAACCTGGGCATGGCAACCAGTCTTGGATGAGGAAATCTCTGAATTCAAACCAAAGGGCCTCTCTTCTAATTAGTCAAAACTACTTTGAGAACTCCTCCTCCTTCAATCCATGTGAGTTGGTCATCCTAACTGTTCTTCTTCCACCTATGGGTAAATAGTAGGGCAGACTGGGCTCTTTAACCTGGGTATGGCAACCAGTCTAGGAGAAGAAAAACTCTGAATTCAAACAAAGGGCCTCTCTTCTAATTAGTCAAAACTACTTTGAGAACTCTCCTCCTTCAATCCATGTGAGTTGGTCATCCTAACTGTTCTTCTTCCACCTATGGGTAATAGTAGGGCAGACTGGGCTCTTTAACCTGGGTATGGCAACCAGTCTAGGAGAAGAAAACTCTGAATTCAAACCAAAGGGCCTCTCTTCTAATTAGTCAAAACTACTTTGAGAACTCCTCTCCCTTCAATCCATGTGAGTTGGTCATCCTAACTGTTCTTCTTCCACCTATGGGTAAATAGTAGGGCAGACTGGGCTCTTTAACCTGGGTATGGCAACCAGTCTAGGAGAAGAAAAACTCTGAATTCAAACCAAAATTATGTCAGTCAAAGTTACTTTGAGAACCCTCCTCTTGAAAAGGAAAGACTTGATAGAGCCAATGGCAACATAAAACTGAAAACAAAAGGTGTTGATAATATGGAAATTAAAAAGATAAAAATGAAAAGCATCTGATGGTGAGGCTCCAGTTCTAGAGATCTGTGGAGTACCCCTTCATTACCATTATTCCTAAGTGCATTGACTCTGTAGGGTTGTACCAATTAGGATCCCAGGTTTGCATCAGATAGATCTCTTTAAGAATTATCCCTATTTGATACGAAATAGGCAAAATCAGCAAAGCAGTATGCCAGGATATTACCGCCACATTAAGAACAGCATTGAATATCAACACATGGCGGAGTACTAACTAGTATTCATTGATTTTCAAAGCAGAGGATTGATATTTTGATGCGATGTACAAATGCTAATGCTATTATCTTATCTCTCCCTGTAACTGTAATCTTTTACTCTTTTTATTAATTTTGGCACTCTTCTTTGTATGCCCTCCAATCTCAATATTACACTCCAATTTCTCTGCCTAGACACTGGAAACCAGGCCTGAGTACAATATTATGTATGAGGTCATACAGGGTTTGATGGATTTTTAAAACATTTGTAAGAATGAAATCAGTAAAAACTTACATTAATTAGCTCTGTGCCGACACTGGATGCCATCTAGAGGACATGTCAAGAGCGACGGCGGACAATAGGGGAGAATCAAAATAATCAGTGCGGTCAGCACGTCTTGATGATGATGATGATCGTCATCATCATGCATAAGAGCTTCTATGAGAATTCAATACATCCAGTGGTTTAAAAATAGAGACACATACAAAAACTGCTCACTCATAAAATACAACATTAAAGATTTTTATCCTTCTATCACGGAAAGCACAATAAACCAAGCGATAGATTTGTAAACAAAGCGAAAGATTTGGAAACCAAAGAGTTTATGACTAGACGAAAAGATCCAGGTCATCCACCACTTCCGCAGGTCAATTTTGTACCATAAAAACGAAATATGGATTAAAAAAAAGGCGCAGGCAATTACGACGTTTCCATGGGATCCTACGACGGCGCCGAGATTTGATCGGCTGTCTATTATTACACAACTTAAACAAAATCATGGACCCGAGTAACCACGGTCTTTACCGCAACGACGGATTAGCCATTTTGGAAAATAGCACCCCAGAAAACCGGACACCTTACGCAAAAAGCTGCACACCCTATTCCATAAGTTCGGATTCAAAATTGATATACAAACCAACCTTACATCCACGGACTATCTAGATATATCCCTAAACCTCAATGACGGATCTGTATCTCCCTACGTTAAACCCACACACACACCTTCTTACATCAACACTGGATCTAACCACCCTAAACAAGTATTCAAACACATCTCTACCGGCATAGCAACTAGGTTTTCATTAAACTCTTCTGACAAAACCATCTTTAACAAAACCAAATACATTTATGAAAAAGCCTTTAGATCCAGTGGCTTCAAAACCACGAATACAAAGAGGATAACCTGTCACACTCCCAAAACGAAAATAAAAAAAGAAACAGAAACAGAAATATAATTTGGTTTACCCCACCCCCCGCGATTTAACTTAAACTTAAATCTCAACTTAGGAAATATTTTTTTAAATCTTAAACTATCATTACCCACCTCAAAACAAACTCCATAAAATATTCAATAAAAATACTGTCAAATTATTTTATAGCTGCATGCTGAACATTGACAAATATATAAGTAAATCTAACATAAAAAAATTAAACAAAAACCAAAATGACAACACCCTTCCATGCAACTGCCGACACAATAATAATAATAATAATAATAATAATAATAATAATAATAAACCAGCATGCCCACTCAACCTCAAATGCCGCAACAGAAACATAGTATACAAAGCTACGATCTTCGACAAGAATAACAAGAAAATTGTATACCTGGGTTCTACCGAAAATCCTTTCAAAAATAGATATTACAATCACACATCTAGTTTTAGCAAAATTATGTATAAGAACAGCACTTCCCTCTCTAAATACGTATGGGACTTCAAAAATGAATACGGCACAGACCCAATAATCAAATGGGAAATCATCAAAAGATCTAGACCCTATAGCCCGGGCGATCAATTCTGCCACCTTGCACTGAAGAGAAACTATCAATCGCATGTTATCATAACTCTTCTGAATTACTCAAACAACGATCCGAAATATTTACTAAATGCGCTCACCGGCGTAAATGGGAACTATAACCCTTCCTCCCCCATTCCCTACCTTCCAACATACCTTTCGTAGAGGGGAAGGATCAGAGTGTAGTTCTAGTAACTGCGCTAGGAAACTTACCTTCTATACCCGGCCTCGGCTGGGGGTCCACTGTGCTTCGGCCACTGGACCTGGTTAAAGTACAATTATTAGCGTTGATCCCAGAGGGCCATCCCTCCAGGCATTACCTGTCCCTTTGTGGGCAGGGCTGGGTTTATTGCCCAGCGCCTGAGGCGCCCCCTTGTGGGGGAATGCCGAGGGGATCGACGCAATTTTTGTTCTTTCCCACCCATGAGCTTCGGCTTGTGGGTGGGCCCACGTTAAAACGAGGCCTTGTGCCCAGTCCATACAGGTGGGGTATGAGACAAATATCCTTACCTTCCAAAATTATTTCCCACCATACCTTAACTCTCTTCTAATTAAACCCAGCAATATTACCTGCCTAGGCCAACAGTTTACTCCCATTGAAACCGCATACATACCACCTCTTAATAATTGATTATTTCAATCCCAATTACACCCCCTAAAGCATTAATAATAATAATATACACCCCCTAAACCATTAATAATAATAATACCCCCCTAAACCATTAATAATAATTAATAATGAACAATAACACACACACACCCTAAACTATTAATAATAATAATTCACACCCTCTAAACCATTAATAAATATTAATTAGTCCAATCCCTATTTCACACCCCTTAAACCATTAATAATAATAATACACCCCCTAAACCATTAATAATAACAATACACACCTACTAAACCATTAATAATTAGTAATATAATAATACACGCCCCCTAAACACACCTACTAAACCATTATAATAATTAGTAATATAATAATACACGCCCCCTAAACCATTAATAATAATTAATTATTCCAATCCCTATTACACCCCCCCTAAATCTACACACTACGCATTATTACACTACACTCACAATTTATAGGTTATTATTGCCCCCCCCCACACACACCTATAATATGCTGCAACGATCTCATATATATATATATATATATATATTATATATATATATTTATTTATATATAGATCATATTATCATATGCTATCATCTCCAAACTTGCTATCAACCAACTGTCTCTTCAACTATAATCTGTATTATTTTGATAAGTCACCGCTCCTTAACTGTTTTAGTTTATTCGGCAATATATATTTTTTCTTTTTATATTATCCCATTTTATTTATTTATATTGTATATTTTTTTTTAATTTTAATTAATCTTTTTCATCTTATTATTATTTTTTCACAACACTCATCAATAACTAAATAAACTTCTCTTCAAAACGTAACTATGAGCCAATGTTACTTTGTATAGAATTTTATAATTTTTTAAAATCTTATTTTATTTTACTTAATTTTAATTTTATTAAATTTAATTTTATTTTATTGATTATATTTTATTATTTACTTATTTAATTATAATTTATTTAATTATAATCTTAATTCTTAATCTTTAAATTTTTAAAGATTCTTAATTTTTTAATTTTTAATTTTAATTTTAACATCCGCTATGCGTAGAATTTAATTTAATCTTAACCTCAAGATTTTTTATTCTACCTTTTCAAACATAAATTCTTATATTACCAAACAACACCTCCAAATCCAATCTTTCTTCGTAAATATCCCACACCTCAAACATTTAATAAGTATAGGGACTGGCAAACAGAGGCTAAAATTCGTTTTTGACAAAATGACTTTAGCCCCCCTACAGAAAATAATTTACCAAAAATCAGGAATTATCGGATTTTAATGAAATTTTCAGTGTTATGTATCAAAGAACGATCTTTATAATGCATTATTTATTTTATTTCAAAACTTTCTCATTTTTTTCAGGTCACTTAATTTTGACCCCTCTTATGTTGGGGGCGTAAAATTGCTTCAAGTTGGTCCTAACTTGATACTAATTACAGTATAAATAAAGAGATAAAAGACCGAAGTTATGAATAGAAAAAAAAATTTTTTTTACGGTTGCCCTTCTATGAGAAAATAAGTATTGATTATCGAAAAATAAAATGTAAAAAAAATATATAAAATAATTTTTTAGGAGATTTCTTTTTTACTCATTTCCATAATTATTTAATTGACTATTATCTTATTAAAAAAAATTATACATCGATATTTTTTCTGCGAAAATAGAATTTTTCTTCAAAACTTATTACTTCATGAGTATAAAGTAAGGTTTGCATTAAATAGATATTTATTTCTAGAAACTAAAAATATAACATTTTAAACTTAATATCAAGATTCACATATTTTAAAACAATTAAATTGATTTTTCAATATAAAACACATAATGTTAGAACATTAATTGTATGGAAGACAATTAAGACCAAATACATAAAACATTAAATATCTTCCTCTCTATTCAGAAGAGTTAATGTTTGTGTCAGTAATTTAACCGAAAGATTCAATATCTAATAAGTTAAGATAAGTTCATTTCATTATTACTATTTTTAATTCAATTATTCCTTTTTAATTAAAAATATTCAAATTCTAATTGATGTTTCTGACTTTTTATCTTTAAATTAACAATTTTTTAAATTTTTTTACTAAAATAAAAAAAGATTGCAATTGTCATGTCTATCCGGAAAATATTATCATCTGGAACACCCACCATCTAAAATGTTTGTTTTTAATTTTTGTTTTTATACATTGATTAATCAACACTGAACATTTAATAAAAATCCGATAATTCCCTGATTTTTGGTAAATTACTTTCTGTAGGAGGGGGTGCTAAATTCATTTTGTCAAAAAACGGATTTTACGTCAATCAAACAAGACAAAAAAGTTAAAAATATTATGGTAATTATGGAATACCATACACGAAACGTAAATAATATGCAAATTTTATTTTCAATGAAACTAAATATATTTTTGATTTTTTTACATACAAAAAACGGATTTTACTTGGTTAAAAGTTAAAACGAGTGTGAAAAATTTCAGTAACATTTAATGAATATGTATTTAAAGTAACGCTTTACTTATTTCTAAAAAGAAATGTTTATAAGTATTTTAAAAATATTTTAAAGCCATTATTGAACACGATAAATCAAAATAAATTCAACGTAACTTTTTTCAAAATTCGACGATTTTTAATGTATAAAATGTATTAAAAATAAATTGCATATTGTAATAATATTTTTCTTTTTTAATGATGATCATTATGTTACTACTTATCGATTTAAACAAAGTTTGATCTTAAATGATAGATTTAATTATTTTTAATTCGCTTTTAAAACTCCTAGCAGACGACGTTAATGCTAGTCCCTAAATAAATAACTAATTAGTTCAACACCTCCCCCTTTTTTTTGTTTCACTATCCTTAATGCGTCACATATAAACAAAAAACACGTGACAGCAAGCCCATCTCCGTAAACTGTTAATAATTCAAATTTTCACATTTTTTAAATCTTTAAATTTTAATTATTAATTTGTTAAATTTTAGTTTCATTCATCCTTAATTGGTAATGAAGGACTATTTGCTCGTAAATTCCTACCATAAAATAAACTGAACCCCATTTTATGTCCGTGTTTTTGCAATAAATGTTTTATTTTTCTTGAACCCGTTATTTTACAATACTAAATATATTTTATTTATTTATTTTAATATTCACTTCAATGTGTATATTCTAAAAGTTTTTATTTTGTGAGAATGTTTAGTTTTAAAGTGGGGGTTCGTTTTTACACTTCAACTTTTTACTCGTAAATTCCTACCATAAAATGCCCAAGCCTAATTTTATGGTCGGAATTTACGAGTAAAAAGTTGAATATTACTTTTTGTTGTTGTTATTTCTTTTCTTTTTGGCTTCGGTACTCTAAAATAAAAACGTCAGATTTTAATCATCGTCGACGAAAAAACAAAATTACGGTCATAAAAGGAGGATCCAATTTATGCCTAAATTGTAAAATGAGTCCCCACTTTAAAACTAAACATTCTCAAAAAATAAAAACTTTTAGAATATGCACATTGAAATGGATATTAAAATAAATAAAATATATTTAGTATTATAACATAACGGATGCAAGAAAAATAAAACATTTAATACAAAAACACGGACATAAAATGGGGGTTCAGTTTATTTTATGGTAGGAATTTACGAGCAAATAGTCCTTCATTACCCTTAATTTATATCAAGCCCTGTAATAATAATTCAATACACCAGCAAATTTATTTATACCGTTCCAATTTTTGTTTTTAGCTTCAATTAGGATAATTCAAATAAAACCCAAATAAATAATCTTAAACATATCTTAACAATACCACATTTATTAACCCTTATTGTCCCTTAATAATTTTTTTCATTTTTGTATGATTACTTTTTATTAATCTGCGTTAAACCTCAATTATTATAATATAAGTCACCGTAACAATACACGCCAACGTGTTTTAATATACCAAAGCAAAATCAAT
>CM042159.1:73200854-73235854 GCA_023376005.1 Doryteuthis pealeii | reverse complement strand
ATCAAACTGCCCATCTGTGAGAAAGTTGTGTGTTAGTAGACTGAATACTGATACCAAAAATTAGATCTTTTACTTGTACCATTGTTTGAGGAAATAGCATTAAATACTGATATCAAAAATTAGATCTTTTACTTGTACCATTGTTTGAGGTAGCATTAAAGATCGTTGTGTGTTAGTATACTGAATACTGATACCAAAATTAGATCTTTTCTTGTACCATTGTTTGAGGAAATAGCATTAAAGATCCATCGTTGTGTGTTAGTATACTGAATACTGATACCAAAAATTAGATCTTTTACTTTACCATTGTACATAAAGAGTTTGTGTGTTAGTATACTGAATTGACTGGTATACTGAATACTGATAAAAATTAGATCTTTTACTTGGTTTGAGGAAATAGCATTAAAGATCGTTGTGTGTTAGTATACTGAATACTGATACCAAAAATTAGATCTTTTACTTGTACCATTGTTTGAGGAAATAGCATTAAAGATCGTTGTGTGTTAGTATACTGAATACTGATACCAAAAATTAGATCTTTTACTTGTACCATTGTTTGAGGAAATAGCATTAAAGATCGTTGTGTGTTAGTAGACTGAATACTGATATAAAAAATTAGATCTTTTACTTGTACCATTGTATGAGGAAATAGCATCAAAGATTGTCTACTAAAATTCCCCAAAAAATCATTGTTTTTCAACTAGAAATTGGTTAGAAAATTTACCATTTTCAATATTTAAATCAGAAAATGTTATTTTCTTTTATTAAAATGAAACGAATTTATCCCAGTGCTACTCATACGCAGAGTTCATGAGGGCCAGTATCGAACCCAGAACCATGTGGTTCCTAGTCGAACGCTTAACCGTCTGTGCTAAACCGTCTGTGCTAAACCACAAGAACGGATCATATAATCTCTTCTCTGCACTATTTCATTTTTTAATACCCTGTCCGGTGGCGAAAGCTGCTTGGTAGCGCTAGGAAGTGGCAGTCCTGCCTTAGCTACCGAAACTGTGTTATCACTCCTAGTTAGCAGCTGATGAGGGCAGGGTATCGCACGTGCTATCACACGTTGTATGACGAAAATATCAAAATAACTTGATTCGGCATTAAATAACCCTAAAAGGTTTGATATGCCATAAAACAAAACAACCCAGCAACAACGTTACTTTACAAACTTGAAAGAGTGATGGCAGGATTTTACAAGTATCTTGTTTAATTTTCTTTTTCTGTTGATGTTTAATTTGTTTTAGCAAATTCCATAAAAATAAAATAAAATTCCATTTAAATCTAATTTTCTTTTCGTTTCTTTTTCTTTTCTTCTTTTGTTTTTATATAATTTTAAAAGCGTGACATGATGCTGTCACGTTTACACGTCATTCTCGTTCTATGCGTGATTGAAAAAGTTTGAAAAAAAAAACAAAAAAAAAAACATGTTGTCTCTTGTAATGTCTGATATAGACCATGAGATTTTTTTGCCGATAAGATTAGGTTATTACGTCAATGGGCATGATATTAAAATGTCTTCGAATAAAGAGAAGAGATTTTTTTTTAAACGGAGGTTTTTCCATATTCACTAAGACTGTTCTTTATTTTTTTTTATTTTTATTTTTTTTTCCAATAGTAAAAAGAGACAACATGCAACCCTAAAAGTTAAATTGATTTTTTTTTTAAATTTTCATTCGGTTCTGGAGATAACACAGTTTTCTTCTCATCGGTGGGAAATGTAGTTAAGACGCTTCGTCTCGGTAGTTGTTTTTCCTTTGGTCAGTGTGCGTTCGTACCGGCCTTTCTGTAGTATGCTGATACGAGGCCTTAGACGGAATCTGGTTGTAAAGTTCTTGTGATAAATGGACCCTGTTTTGGGGCTAAGTGGTGAGAGCGTTTCTTTTGACGTCTCTCGTTGTTAACGGTTCCCTGGTAAGTAGGCCCTGATTTTGGGCTAAGTGAGAGAGCGTGTCTTTTGACGTCTCTCTCCTGTAACAGATCCTTGATAAGTGACGTAGGGTTTTGATTCTCGCGCCAATATCCCATTGGCGATTCGTTCCCCTAGTGGCAGGGGAAGACAATTCATATGGAATTTCTGACAACATTTGTACGCTCCCCACAAAATATATATATATATATATATAAATTATTTCCATATCCACAAGGACTCTTCTTTATTTATTTCATTTTATTTATTTATTGTTTTCCACTTGTAGAAATAGTCAACCTTAATCAATCTTAAAAGTTAAATCGAATTTCTTATTTTGTTTTAAACGTTTAAATTTAACTGCACGTATTCTCCAAGCGAAGTTCTTTCTTTTGCTACGATTCAAACATTACTCGCGGGAACAGACGATAATAATACGAAAATATGGAAGGATATAAAACACCATTGGTGAAAGAGTTAAAAATAAACAATCTTTAAAATATCATTTCAAAAATGATCGATTATTTTAAAACTATTGATTAGGTAGGAGTAATGTTTCTAGTAACACAGACCGACTATAAATAAGTCGATATTTCCCCAGTCGGATTTTCATCACGGTTCCTTCTTTTTTTTTTTTCTAAGCGGATAAAATCAATTTTACATGCAGAAAATATTTAAAGCAGCGTTACCAAATCTTACAGAAATAATCGCAGAATTATTCACTAATTGTGTAAAATATTCCCCGGTGATTCGTAAAATGTCATTTTTTTTTCTTCTTCTTCAGTTGTCGACGTGATCAGCATCAGTGAAGAATGGTTTCGTTGTTTCTAGTTAGCGTCTTTTACATTTGAAAATTCTTTAAATCTATTCTACTCAATTTGACGTTCTCTATTCGAAATAAAATGCTGACGCGAGACACGTAACAATTATATAAAGTGATTCAGAGTCCCCCGTGGCTAACATACTGAACAGCAAAATCGTACTAAGAGAGTTCGAACTGCAGTCTTGCCATTATTTTCGCTTTTGGATTAATACCATTGGGAAAGGTAAGAACCTGCTTTATTCACCACAGCTATAGGTTAAATAGTACCACTACTGTTCTTCTCCGAGGCGAGGGAGCCCCTGTGGCGTATTGGCTAACTTTCTGGACTGCAATATCTTAGTAAGAGAATTCGAACTCCTGTCGATCCATTACGTTCAGTTTTGGACTAATATCCTTGGGAAAGTTATGAACCCCTTTATTCACAACATCTATAGG
Source organism: Doryteuthis pealeii (assembly GCA_023376005.1). NCBI lineage: Eukaryota > Metazoa > Mollusca > Cephalopoda > Myopsida > Loliginidae > Doryteuthis > Doryteuthis pealeii. The sequence goes on along the minus strand of CM042159.1, from coordinate 73,232,684 downwards.
TTAAATAGTACCACTACTGTTTTTCTACGAGGCGAGGGAGTCTCCGTGTGATAATAGCTAACATGCTGGACTCTGATATCGTTGTAAGAGAGTTCGAACCCCAAACGAGCTATTAGGTTCACTTTTAGACTAATATCATTGGGAAAGGTATGAACCCCTTCATTCTATCCAGTTATGGGTTAAATAGTACCACTACTGTTCTTCTGCGAGGCAAGGGAGTCCTCGTGGCTTATTGGCTAACTTTTTGAACTGCAATACCTTAGTAAGAGAGTTGGAACTCCAGTCGAACATTCACTTTTGGACTATTAGCTCTCGGAAATTACGAACTCCCTTATTTAAATAGTACCACTGCTGTTCTACATGGATAGATCTGACATTTAAGATAAATAGATTATTTACCCAACCTGTTCACCGCGGGTAGATTTGACCCAAGGCCACAAGTATGGAGCATCAAGCGTGGGTGGCGACCTCTGATGCTTAAGGATGTAATCCTAATGGCTGAGCAGTCCATGCAACACGCCACTTTGGCCCCTGTATGGGGTAAACGGACGGTCGGAGAGGACCCCTCAGATCAATAAGTTAGTCACATAGGATTATAAGAATAGTGTTAATGTTAGTATCAGGGTCAATGCTAGGGTTAGGGTTAGGGTTAGGCTACTTCGGGAGTTTCCCTATATATACGTAAAATGCGATTCTAATGATATTATCTCTTGCGCACTATTCTGCATTTATACCCCCATTTCTTTTCTTTTTGGTTTTAGGTTCAGATTAGGGTTTGGTTAGGTTACTTCGGAGTTTCCATAATCTAATGTTATTTATACGTAAAATGCAATTCTAATGATATTATCTCTTGCGCACTATTCTGCATTTATACCCCCATTTCTTTCTTTTTGGTTTTAGGGTTCAGATTAGGGTTAGGGTTAGGTTACTTCGGGAGTTTCCGTAATCTAATGTTATTTATATGTAAAATGCAATTCTAATGATATTATCTCTTGCGCACTATTCTGCATTTATACCGCCATTTCTTTTCTTTTTGGTTTTAGGGTTCGGATTAGGGTTAGGGTTAGGCTACTTCGGGAGTTTTCGTAATCTAATGTTATTTATACGTAAAATGCGATTCTAATGATATTATCTCTTGCGCACTATTATACTACAATTCACTTTGGCCCTTACTTGGTTTATACAGGCGGTCGGAGAGGATCCCTCGGATGAATAAATTAGTCCCAATTATATGATTGTCTAGACCATATTGTGGCCAGCGATGTTCCAGCAGAGACTGTAGAAGATCCCCACCTATAAGGTCACCTGTTGGCCGTGGGTGGCGACCCGGGTTTGTTTACTAAATAAACGTCCACTTACCTACTATGGCAGGGGCGTGTAATAGTATCATTGACAAGGTTAATTTCGCAGGGATTGTTCGCTATGTACCGGCGGCCGTACGGATATGGTCTCTGACTATGCCTGTGAAGTCCCGGTTTCGATTCCTGTCGGAAGGGAGTCGTTAGTATACATCGCTGAAGAGACTTAATAAAGTCGAAACAGTCTGTACGGTGTTCTGCATAGCGAGCCATCCTTTGCAGGGTTTACTTGTCAAGATTATTTTCTATAATTATCGAATTTTATGCGATACATGCATTTATAATTGCCTTCAAGCAAAATATAAATATATATATATATATATATATATATATATATATTATATATATATATATATATGGAAATGAACAAAAAACTTACTATAAAAGTATCAAAGATTCTGTAAAAACTGTAATAAATAGTAATAGGTTTGCATTATTTATCTGTCCTATTTTTGTTCAAAGTAAAAATTGCTCGGTGCGCTAAATGATTAATGCCGATACCACCTGTACTCAGAGAAAATGGTTTCTGTAGTTGAAAGGGTTGCCTATCGAGATTTCTGATCGATTGGTAGGTTGGTTGGTTGGAAGGTGGGTTGGTTGGTTTGTTGGCTGGTTTGCTGTCTGACTGACTGGCTGTCTGATTGGTTGGTTGGTTGGCTGGTTGGCTGGTTTGTGGCTGGTTCGCTGTCTGGCTGGATGGTTGGCTGGTTGGCTGGTTGGTTTGGTTTGGTGGCTGGCTGCTTGGTTCGCTGCTGGTTGACTGGTTGGTTGGTTGGTTGGTTGGTTGGTTTGCTGACTGGCTGGTTTTATGGCTGGCTGCTGCTTGGTTCACTAATTGGTTGGCTGGTTGACTGGTTGGTTTGCTGGCTGGCTAGTTGGTTGGTTGCCTGGCTTGCTTGCTGGCTGGCTGGTTGACTGGTTGGTTGGCTTTTACACGTGTTAGATTATTTTATATCGAAATCAATTAACAATAATGGTTTCCAATTATACACGGTACAAAATGTATTTTCATGATTATCTTAAACGTTTAAACCCACCATAATCAGTTGCAATATCAATTTTTTAATTTTAAGAGCCAATATATTCATAAAGTTCACAATCATTTTAAAAAGGTAAACCCTCCATACTTAGTTGTAATATCAATATTTTAAGGACCAATTTATCAATAAAGTTCATAATCATTTTAAGAATTATCTCAAACAGTTATTTAACCAATAAATGGGACCTTAAAAGGTACAATTACTCCGAATCCGAGTGGACCTGGGAGTAATGGCAATAAAGAAGTGACTCAACAGTCCCTTGATAGAACCCAAGCTCCGGGTGCAATTAAGTGTTATACAGAGGACACCGTCTTTTGGGGATTCTGACCCCTCCGGCAGGGAATGCAGTCGGTCTATTCTAGGTCTCGTCGACAGAGACTTCAGGGAAAGCGTGGTTTCCTATCCCCCCCCCCCAGGAACATTGTGAAATATAATGGCTAAGTTGGTGCCCATAATATATAGAATACTTGGAAGCTTTTAAAAATTGTAGAATCAAGATTGGATGTCATTTTGTTAAGAATTGAAACTGTTCATGGTATAGAAATGCTTGAGTTTACAACAATTCTGAGTAGGGTGATGGAGACATGAGGGGGTTAATCTTACAATGGCTATCCCTACGTTAAACAAATTATAGAACGTACTATGGATTCGATTGTCTTGTATCCTTGTAAAATTTTAGATAATTAAAATATGGACACTTACCAGGGAAGGAACTGTTATTATTTTGGCTTCATCAAATGTAATCCCCTCTCTCCACACAAACATATCCTCTAATATTAACTGGGCCACGAACTAGGTCGAAACTACGGATATTATCGTATAAATGCGTCCTGGTCACCTGCCCTAAAATAACGCTAAGCGGTGCCTCGTAAAAGAAATCCAACCCGCGCTAAAAACCTGCCCTAAAAACGCTAAGCGATGCCTGTTGAAAATCCGGGCAGGCTGAAAATCCAACCGGCGCTACTATTGAACTTCCTAGCTGTTTGAAGCCTTTTTCGAAACTCGGTCGTATTTATTTAAAAATACATGACATTTATTTTAATCAAAATGAAATGAAAATAATTAAATCAAAGATATTTTAAAGGGGGGGGGGTAAAAATCTACATTTACTTGTCGATAAAAAACCTGGGTAGTGGCTAAAATTTAACGCCTTCAAACCACTGAAAATATTTTAAACGAGCGGGGTAAAATATTTACATTAACTTGTCGAAAAAAGACTGGGGGTAAAATCGCTTTCATATCGCATTTACTTTTTCAGTAGCGCGGGTTAAATTTTCAGCAGGCATCGCTTAGCGTTTTTAGGGTAGGAGGCCAGGACGCATTTATGTGGTATGCACCGAAATTACTACCTACATACATAAGATACTTCTTCAAAAAAAACAAAAAAAACCTTATCTTTAAACTCCATCTGTGTTTGTCTAAGACCCTGGCCTCTGTCTCATCCTTAGAACCGCCAATTCAAACCCAATTTTATCGGAAAACCGATAGTCAAGTTAGCTTCCCCTGCCGCTAGGGGGAGAATCGCCAACACGTGTTTGGCGGGAGAATCAAACCCCAGCACTTATCGCACGAGAACCGGCCTGGACGGACGCGTCGCAAAGCACTCCCAACACTTGACTTATCCTAAGAACTTACACCAGGAGAGACGTCTCAACAGCACTCTACAACCACAGCGACCGGAATTCCCTATCTAGTGCCACTTCTCTAATGAACTGTAATTTCACCTTTCAGATAAGTCTGTAGCAAATTCCATCAAAAATTTGCAACAATTCTGTACCTTTGTTAATATATGTGTTTAATTTTCATTTGTGTTGTTTTTCTTCCTTCGTCCGAAACAATTGCCCACCACCGGGAGATTAAGAGCTCCCTACCAGCCCGTAATTCCTCTTAATTTTTATTTTTTTTTTAAATGTATTGTAACATTAGAAATATGATTATGATTACAAAGAACGGTTATTGAACAAAAAATATCTACACCATTTTCTTTTAAGATTTTCTTTCATAATAATTTTTTAAAAGTTCAAGACAAATCAAAACGATTTTATTATTTTTTTCTATTTTTGTCATCTTAAATATTTTACACAAAATGTCTTTACTCGCTCGTTTCCCGTTTCGTCTATTAATATCGAATATGGCGCGATGAAGAAACGGCTTGTTTTATCGATTTATTCAGATCAAAATATTTGATGAAAAAAATTGTCACGATTGTTGGTTCGATAATAGAATCTTTGATGGAAATTTATTTGAAGAACGTCGTATATGGGGGGGGGGGGCTTTATCTACGAGAAAAATGGATTTTGGGAACGTGGTAAGTGGTTGAGGCTATATCTGGGAGAGAAATGAATTTTGGGAACGTGGTATATGGTTGGGGCTATATCTGGGAGATAAAATTATTTTGAAAACGTGGTATATGGTGTGGTTGTATCTATGAGAAAGATGAATTTTGGGAACGAGGTATATAGTTAGGGTTGTATCTGTGAGATAAATTTATTTTGGGAACGTGGTATATGGTTGGGGCTATATCCGGGAGAGAAGTTTATCTTGGGAACGAGGTATATGGTTGGGGCTATATCTGGGAGAGAAGTTTATCTTGGGAACGAGGTATATGTTTGGGGCTATTTCTGGGAGAGAAGTTTATCTTGTGAACGAGGTATATGGTTGGGGCTATATCTGTGAGAGAAATTTATTTTGGGAACGTGGTATATGGTGTGGTTGTATCTATGAGAAAGATGAATTTTGGGAACGAGGTATATAGTTAGGGTTGTATCTGTGAGATAAATTATTTTGGAACGTGGTATATGGTGTGGTTGTATCTAGGAGAAAGATGAATTTTGGGAACGAGATATTAAGGTATTAAACATGGTTTAATCCGAGGCTGTGTTTGTGAAAGAAATGTATTTGCTGAGTGAGATGTACAATGAGGCTGTATTAGTGCGAGAAATGGATTTTGCAAAATTGTAAACCTATTCATATAGGAAATTTACAAAGAAATCTCTCTCTATCCTCCCTCCCTCCCTCCCTCTCTCTCTCTCTATCCTCCCTCTCTCTCTCTCTCTCTCTCTCTATATATATATATATATGATTTTTGGATGTTTGTTTATTTAGAAACGTTGCTGAATAAAGTATATATTAAATTTTTACTTGAAGGCACTTACAACGCATGTATCGCATAAAATTCGATACTTTTTCTTATAGAAAATGAACTTGACAAGTGTAATCCCAGCAAAGGATGGCTCGATGTGTAGAATACCGTACAGACTGTTTCGACTTTATTAAGTCTCATCAGCGGTATATACCAACGATTTCCCTCCGACAGAAATCGAAACCGGGACTTCAGCAGACACAGTGAAACACTAGTGAAACACTTTTATCGCCTCGGCCACAGTACACAGCTGACCATCCTAGCGAAATTAAGCTTGTCAAATGATTCTACTACACGCCTCTACCATAACAGGTAAGGGGGCGTTATTGATTACACTTGTCAAGTTCATTTTCTATAAGAAAAAGTATCGAATTTTATGCGATACATGCGTTGTAAGTGCCTTCAAGTAAAAATTTAATATATACTTTATTCAGCAACGTTTCTAAATAAACAAACATCCAAAAATCTTATTCACTTCGCCGAAGGGCATACGGTCTATTTGTTGTTATTATTCTCTCAATAACGCCCCCTTACCTGTTATGGTAGAGGCGTGTAGTAGAATCATTTGACAAGCTTAATTTCGCTAGGATGGTCAGCTGTGTACTGTGGCCGAGGCGATAAAAGTGTTTCACTAGTGTTTCACTGTGTCTGCTGAAGTCCCGGTTTCGATTTCTGTCGGAGGGAAATCGTTGGTATATACCGCTGATGAGACTTAATAAAGTCGAAACAGTCTGTACGGTATTCTACACATCGAGCCATCCTTTGCTGGGATTACACTTGTCAAGTTCATTTTCTATAAGAAAAAGTATCGAATTTTATGCGATACATGCGTTGTAAGTGCCTTTAAGTAAAAATGTTATATATATATATATATATATATATATATATATATGAGAAGTAAACAAACAAACAATGTGTTTGATATGGTCTTAGCCGACAATCTTTGGGAGAATATGTACTTAATTGAAGTCATACCTAATTTTGAAAATTAATTAATTGATAATTAATGAATTAGGCGGACATACCTGTCCAACTTTTTTCTCGATTTGTTTAGTCTTACGTTTGAACAGGTATGCCCACCTAATTCATTAATAATCAATTAATTTTCAAAATTAGGTATGACCTCAATTAAGCACATATTCTCCCAAAAATATCTATATATCTATGTATATATATATATATATATATGTGTGTGTGTGTGTGCGTGTGTGTGTAATAAAGATTTTAAAAATAAAAATACTCGTTTTTAAAGCATGAATAACTAGGCTAATGTTTAAAATATATAAATGACTTACCAGTTGTGTTAGAATTGGTACTGTAAGAGATATTGATATTGACTCGGGAGATTTATACTAATTGTTATATTGCCGATTAAAACAGATGTTAATGTTTTTGTAATTAATGAATTTTTATTGGAAGGCGGTTTATGTATGAAAAGATATTTAGAAAATTATTTACTTATGAGGATTACTAAGGGGTTTAATAGTTTAACTAAAATTGAATTGGATAATTCTTACATTGTTGCGAGTCGTACGGTAAATTGAATTTTTGATTTTTTGGTATGTAGAGAATTGAGAGCGGGTAGGTATTGGTGTGTAATTTATTGTTTTGGGGAAATGGCTGCCGGCTGATTGGGGGTACCTGGTTTCAATTATTTTACCTAAACTTTTTAGACAATTAGAACTGGTATATGGTATGAGTTGTGTAATATATATATATATATATATATATATATATATATATATATATATATATATATGTGTGTGTGTGTGTGTGTGTGTGTGTGTGTGTGTGTGGCGGCCTTTACATACACAGAGATGTGTGTATTAAAACAGCTAAAATCCCCTCGCATTCCGTAGGTGACGATAGCCTAGCGGTTAAGGTGTCTGACTGACACTGAACCGATCGGATTTCAGTCCCGGCTGTAGGTAGCTTACAAATGTCTAGCCACACTGAAGGGACTTGATAAGTTGAACCACGTGTCTGGGAATGACTATATATATATATATATGTGTGTGTGTGTGTGTGTGTGTGTGTGTATGTGTGTGTGTGTGTGTGTGTTTTTTAAGTTTAAGATATGTCTAAATTTCCAGTCAGTTTTAAGAGCATATATTCTACCCTAGGTGAGGGATGACCCTCACCACCCGAAACACACACATATTATTAGACATTGGATATAACAAAGCCGACAGACTGAAAAATCGATAAACCCCCTACTCGCGTGTACCTACCCTTGTTTTCCAGCGGTCAGTCTATTTATATAGAAACACGATATATTAAGTAAAATCGATCATATGAAGGGGCTATTTTGAACCTTGTCTAGATGTAAAGGTCAAAATGAAAGGACTTGAGTTTATTACCAAAAATAATAATTGACCTCTAACCTCTAACCTCTGAACTCTATCTCTGATTTTCCCTATTAGAAATGAAATTGGACCATATGACCTTTAGGCACCCCTTTTACGATCTTGATTCGTGGGGACACTTTCCTCATTTACACCGTCAAAATCCGGTTGTTTGTTAGGGGTTAGGGTTAGGGTTAGGGGTTAGAGTTAGGGTTGGTTTTATAATTTTTTTTTAAATCTAAAAATCGTCTGTTAACAATTAACCGGATTTTGACGGTGTAAATGGAAAAAATGTCCCCACGAATCGAAATCGCAAAAGGGGTGCTTAAAGGTCATATGGTCCATGAAATTAAACGGTACCTTGTGAGGGTCAGAAAAATTTCAGGTACCAATTCCAACAAATCTGACGGAAAGAATATTCTTTTCAAGATTTTGGTAATAATTCCCAAACAAGTAAGTCCTTACTTAATTAGAATCTATATAGGGAAGCACGGTGTTGTAGTGGTTAGAGTCGTATGAAATGGACTCGTGGACCCGAGTTCAATTCGTGGACGAAACCACAGTTCACATAGCGCTAATACTCTTGGGAAAGGTATTGAATACAACTATTTTCCCTCCAGCTATTGGTAAATAATGTGGCAAACTGGACTCTTTAACCTTGTAGCATAATTATCATGGTCTTCGGGAATTGAAAAAGAAAACGGTAATCGGATTTCTAGAGAAAGAGAAGAAAAAGAAATAAGAACAAAGGTTGTGGGTTTGGGGATAGTAGTACAGAACATGATACTATATTAGAAGATAGAATAATGTGACCATACACACACTCTCTCTCTCTCTCTCTCTCTCTCTCTCTCTCTCTCTCTCTCTCTCTCTCTCTCTCTCTCTCTCTGAAAAAGAACCCAAGTGCGTGAAAGAAATAAACAGCCCCCCTGTGACTATACAACCTGCGTGTGTTGTTTCTAAACCAACGACGACTACTACTACTAGACGACTACTACTAAAACTCGAACTTGAGCTTATGCGACATATATAGTTCTGGTGCACTAGTCAAGGAGAAGGAAAACTTTAAAACCTCTTAAATTTCCGCTTAGGGTGGTCGCTACTAGAATAAGCTCAATCCTACTTAGTGATCTATTTCAATTCAAAAATAATAAATAAATAGAAAACAAGTGAAGCGGGGTGGTGTACTGGTTAATACCCTAATACCCTTGGAAGTGTATGAATCAAACTATTCTCCCTCCAGCTGTGGGTAAATAGTAGTGCAGACTGGACACTTTAACCTTGGTAAGGCAACCAGTCTAAGAGAACGAAAACTTTGAATACAAAACCTCTTAAATCTCTGCTTGAGGTGGTCGCTACTAGAATAGACCCAGGACTACTTAGTGATCAATTACAATTTATTTAAAGAATTTAATATTTTTTTCAAAATTAAATTTTGACTTCTGGTCTATATTCGTCATATGCATTATATATTAAAATATTTCATCTGTCCATGTGATTTTTATGTGTGTGTGTATGAGTGCGTGTGTTTCTGTGTGTGCGTACGTGTGTGTGTGTGTGTGTGTGTGTGTGTGTGTGTGTGTGTGTGTGTGTGTGCCTGAGTGTGTGTGAGTGTGTGTATATAAGAGTGCGTATATGTGAGAGTTTGCTCTTGTGTATGGGAATGAGTGTGAGAGTGTGTCTGTGTCTGTGTGTGTGTATGTGATTGAGTGTGTGTGTGTGTGTGTGTGTGTGTGTGTGTGTGTGTGTGTGTGTGTGTGATTGAGTGTATATATGTGTGAATATGTGTGAACATCGTCAACATCACAGATAAAGATTAAGAATAAGAAGATTAATTTCTTTTTAAAGAATCGATAAATATAGCAAAATACTTCTAAAATCTGCTGAATAAGAATTTGAATGAGGGAATTTATGAAGAATATCCCATAAATTTATTTCAAATTCAGTCTTAATATTTCTTGTTTATATATCTATTATTATAATAAAAGTTGAGATTATCAACTTTCATTTCCTAAAGGATTTTTTTCTATTTATGTTATGGACACAATATTTATACTTAGATATTCCTTGGTTTTAGGACTACTTAATGTTTGAAAAAAATTCAGTTGAATAGGTTTTAATTAGCCGTAATTAGCAATTAAGTCAACAACAGACTAATCCCTGTCTAGAATTATACATAACTCTCTTATTCCCCTCTATATGCCAGTTAAGGGGAGTAGAAGAGCTCACAGTATGTAATAGTTTTATTACAAAAAATCAGCAGTCACACATCCACACCTAACTCTCGGTAGATTCGCCCCTACTCTTTCTCCAGACCACAGAGAATAAATTTTGTTTTGTTTTGGAGGTTTAGGGAATGTGGAGCACCCCTTCATCACCATTGCTCCCTGGTCCACTCTGACCCGGAGTGGTAGTACCTGTTAAGGTCCCATCTATGGGTTAAATAGAAAAACATGAGTTGATAAACAAAATTGTATTATCCATTAAGAATTGATTTATTTCAAAACTTTATCGACATTAAATGACCCACTGAGGTTGATATGCCGTAAAACCAAACCAAACCAAGTCAACTTGATAAATTGACCTTGTGCCACACCCTGCTCGTGTGGAGGGGTTGGTAAATATATCTATACATGAGATCGACTTATACACAAGTATCTACGGTAATTATGCACGCACATTATAGGTGCATGCACTTTTATATTTATAAATAAATCGGTAGAACAAGTGCGCGGAAAAGAAGATGAATAGAAAGATTAAAAGTGTGTGTGTGGGGGGGGGGAGATATTGAAGCCAGAAAATTCTTTTTTAAATGAGGGAAAGTTCAGGAGTTTATGAAAAGCAACGAAAGTCTGAAGTAATTGGGTCAAGAAAAATAATGTTTTTTTTTTGGGGGGGGGGGGCTTCTTTTTTGGAAGGGCATCAAAATTTTGGAATCTGGAAATGAAGAATAATCTGTTCAATAATTGGCGGGAAATTAGAGTTGTAAAACTTATGAACGATCGTCGAATTATTTATTATTCGGTATTTATAAAAGAAAGAAAAAACTTTATTAACGAGTTGAAAAAAAACTATGAAGTTGAAAAGAGTGAGAAAAAGTTGCTATCGAGTTGAAAGGAGAAACCAAAAAATCGAGTCGAGTTGAAAAAATGTTATCATCACCTTTGACCAGAATTGAACCTGCAACCTACAGATGATTAGTTACTTATTGTATTAACTCAACCCTTATATCCATTGCGCCATATGTCGGAAATGGTGCGTATATAAAAATAAAGATGAGGACAATAGTTCAAAATATCCGAATAATACAAATTCTCAAGCCTCATCTTACAACATCAGATTAATATTAACTATTCTGCAACGTTTTCTTAATTTTTTTTTCTTATTTAAACAAGAGAAAAACAAAGAATCTTTTTATCAAAAATAGTTTGTTTGGTTTCATTGTTAAACTATATGTTCTCTTGTCCATAACTGAATGTCAAAGGTCAAAGGTTAAAGGTTATCAGTTTACCGAATTTCAAGCTAATAAAATTCCACTTGAAAATAAACCTCAATAAATAATTGTCATAAATATTTTTATGAGCAAATAATTCTAAAAAAAAAAACAGAAACGTCGTTTAATTTATTTTATTTCTATTTTCAATCTACGCGACTTTTTTCCCACGAGATTTAAGTTTCGTCGGTTTGACGTTCAACTGCGTCTGTTTGTGAGATTCCAATTGTTGGGCTCGAGTGAATGTGACTTCCAGATCCATTCTAAGACAACTCTGGAGCTCTGGGGAGTGTGGAGTACCTCTTTATTGCCATTACTCCCAAGTCCACCTGACCCGGAGTGGTAATACCTACTAGAGCCGCTTTATGTCTTGAATAGATCAAAAAGGTGAGTTTAAAAAATTTGTTTAAAATAAATTTGAATACCCAATAAGAATGAATAAAATAACCCTAGTTGACATGCCATTAAAACACAACTAACCAACCAGTTATATTCTATAAAACAAAACAACCCACTAGCTCACTGAAGTTAAGCAGCAACGAGCCTGTTCACTACTTAATTGGGTGACTATTTAAGAAATACCAGGTACTGTAAGCAACCTAAGTCCTTTGTTTATGAAAAATGACATCATTCTGCATTACATGACCCAAAAAGTGTTGATATGCCATAAAACAAAATAACAAACCAACCAAAGTTAAGCAGTGATGAGTCTGTTCAATACATAATTGGGTGATCACTTAAGCAACAGCAGGTACTGTAAGCCACCCGAGTTCTTTGTTTATCAAAAATAACTTAATTCGGCTTTTGATAACCCGAAAATAGTTGATATGCCGTAAAAAAACAATCAAGAACGTATTTATCTATCTATCTATCCTCTGCTGAAAGCACCGGCTCCCGCTAGATCACCGAAGTTAAGCAGTTAAGAACCTGTTCACTACTTAATTGGGTGACCACTTAGGCCAAAGCAGTTACTGTAAGCAACCCGAATCCTAAAAGAGTTGATATGCTGTAAAACAACCAACCAACATATATGCATACACACACAGACACACACACCCATATATATATATATATATATATATATATATATACATACATATATATATATATATATATATATATATATATATACATATATATACATATATATACATATATATATATATATATACATATATATATATATATATGTATATATATACATATATACATACATATATATATACATATATATACATATACATATATACATATATATATATACATATATATATATATACATATATATATATATATATATATATACATATATATACATATATATATATACATATATATATATATATATATATACATATATATACATATATATATATATATATATATATACATATATATATATATATACATATATATACATATATATATATATATATATTATATATATATATATATATACATATATATATACATATATATATATATATATATATATATACATATATATATATACATATATATATATATATATACATATATATATATATATACATATATATATATATACATATATATATACATATATATATACATATATATATATATATATACATATATATATATACATATATATACATATATATATATATATATATATATATATATATATATATATATATATATATATATATATACAGGGTGTCCCAGAAGTCGTGCACCATATAATTTTTTTTTTTGTTTGTTTTTTCGGATTTTATTGGATATGGGTGAGAAATTAACAATACAAGAAAGAGTTAAATTGTTTTTTTTTATGTTTGGAAGAGATGGGGCTACATACCGCTCTGTAGCTGAAGAATTCAACCGCACTCATCCGAGCGAGAAAAACCATTGAACCATACCACTGTCTGTCGTTTGATAAAACGTTTGATAAAACGTTTCCAAGAAACTGGCTCAGTTGCTGACCGCGAGAGATGCGGTCGACGAAAGAGTGCAACTGATGAAGCAACATCAACTATGGTTTTGGCGAATGTTGCTAGAAGCCCCGTGAAATCAGTAAGGAAAATAAGCCAGGAGCTTACGATTAGCAAATCATCAGTACATCGTATTCTTAAGACACAGACATTTCATCCGTACAAAGTGCATCATGTATGTATCAATGGAGAAGGTGAACAATTTGAGCATCTATTTGGATTATGATGAATAAAATTGATATTCACATATCTTTTTATACTTTTTATATGTACTAGCAAATATATGCACCCTCCGGGTGCAAGTATTTAAGTTTTAATGTAATAAAATATTGTATTAAATTAGAAAGGCTAATGAAACTAAATAAGAATACAGATAAAAAGATTTGAAACAGAGGGAGTATAATAAAAGATTTGAAACAGAGGGAGTATGATAAAAAATGGAACAACTGAAACTTACTCTTCCATCACTCTCGTCTTTCATTGTTATTTTTTCTAATTTAAGTATTTAGTTATAAGAGGAAGTAAAGAATAAAATGAGTTATTTTATCTTGTTAATGGATTTCATTTAAGATTCATTGAAGAGATTTTTGCTTATATTCATTAAAATAAAACCAAACAGTTAAAAATCAATAATACTAAGCACATATTTATTAAATTCGATTTTTTAATATTAATATGCAAATTAGCCTTCCCATTCACACTGTAAACCGCTATTTTATTGTATATATAAATATAATTGCATGTTGTCAGTATGGAGACATAGTTAACAGTATTAATAATGTAAGACAATTTTATTAATAATTGAGGTTTAGATATAAATAAAATCATGGAGAATGTGATGTCAATGACTAAGAGAATTGTGACTTGAGTAGGAATATAGTATCGGTTACAGACAGAAAACACACACAATCTCCATTATAATAAGATTTTCATACATGATGCGCGACTTCTGGGACACCCTATATATATGCATACACATACATGTAGACACACACAATATACACATACATATATATATGAAGATAGGAGGGTTGGAGTAAAATCCGACAATATGCGGTAAGGTAAAAGGAAAAGTGAACAAAAATAATGACCCAAACAAGTTCAAGTAGGAGAAAAATATTTCGTCCTTCTGACGCGAAGAACATCCTCAGAAGGGCGAAATATTTCTCTCCTACTTGGACTTGTTTGAGTCATTATTTTTGCTCACTTTTCCTTTTACCTCACCTCATACATATATATATATATATATATACACATGCATATATATACACACACACAGACATATATATATATATATATATATATATATATATATATATATATATATATATATACACCATGTATTCACAACCGTAAGTAAGCAACCGCCCCGACTTGATTCGGCATTAAATAACCCTAAAATGGTTGATATGCCGTAAATAAACTAGCAATGACCCGTCTATCTATCTATCTATCTATCTATCTATCCTCTGCTGAAAGAACCGGCTCCTGTTCGATCTCTGAAGTTAAGCAGTTTTAAACCTATTCAATACTGAATTGGGTGACCACTTAAGTAAAAGACGATACTGTAAGCAACCGGGACCTTTATTTATCGAAAATGACTTGATTCGGCATTAAATGACTCGAAAAGGGTTGATATGCCGTAAAATAAAGCAACTAGCCTGTTCAACAAGTAAACCAACCCAAGCGAGATACCTCAACTGTTTTCGACATTTGGGTTTCGGATGTAAAGTGAGGGATCAGTTTGGTCTTATAACTAAGTTGTAAATTGATCCCCAATTTCTTGACTACATTATTGAAAACTAGCAAAATAAAAAGACACCCTCCGGTCGATGTAAAAATATTTTTTGAAAGATATTGCCTGAGGGGATGGGAGCTGAAAATTCAATGTCACAGAGTGTGTACCATAAGTATGTAAAATCGTCAAATTTATTAAATGAGTAAAAAAGAAAGAAAGAAAGAAAGACAATTTGAAATGGAAACAGTTCCGATAACTTTAAATATTATATTAGAATAAAACAATCTATATATAAATATATAACGCCGGGCATCTATTTATTGAAATAATGAGGATTGTCTAACGTTGCATGCTCACATTTTGAGTATATTTATTCTATGTTATGACGTTGGATTATGTGTTGGGTAATGTGACCTAAGCAGTGACGCAGTTTTTGTTACAGACAAAAACAGGAAGCGAATCTCCATTATTAATAGATGATTTCATTCGGCATTAAATAGCCCGAAAAGGATGAATATGCCGTAAAGCAAAACAACAGGCATAAAGGGGTTTCAGCTAAAGTTGTGAATGTCAAGTGATCATGAATAACAAATGTCACGTGACCATGACTATCAAATAAGAATATCAACAACAACAACAACAACAACAACAACCAAAACAATGATGTTAGAATCTTTCTCATGAGCTTTTTGGGGGAGCCAGAAGAAAGAGTGTATATATATATTATTTAAGCATGTCGATTATTTCTAACACCCCCACCCACTACCCACCGCCAATCTAGAAACCGGAAATGCCCCCTGGGCAATTAAAGGCACTTCGATTTGACCGTTTGTAAATGTCGTGTGGTGTCTGCGATTTTATGGCGCGCGAAGGAGACAACAATGTGTTGGCAAGAAGATGAACAAGAGATGTCTCACCGAATTTCATCGATAATTACGTCAACGTTGGTGGCTTGCCAAATATCTTGGCAAGAATAGATCATGGGGGCCTTTCGACCGGTTCATTTCCTTCTTACTCTTCATTGTACTCCTCTTTCTTTTTCCTTTCACTTTTTCTCATTTGATACTTTTCTTTTCCCTTTCTATTTCCTCCCACCTTATCTAATCTTCCACTTCTCCCTCTCCTTCTTCTTCACATTTTCTACTCTTCCCTTTCCTCTCACCTTCTTCTTCTTCTTTCTTCTTTTTCTTCTTTTTCTATTCTTCTTCTTTTTCTTCTTTTTCTTTTCTTCTTCTTTTTCTTCTTTTTCTTCGTCTTCTTTTTCTTCTTCTTCTTCTTCTTTTTCTCTTTTTCTTTTCTTCTTCTTTTCTTCTTTTTCTTCTTTCTTCTTTTCTTCTTCTTCTTTTCTTCTCTTTTCCTCTTTTCTTTTTCTTCTTGTTCTTCTTCCCTTTTCCTGCCACCTTCTCTAATTCTCCTCTTCCCCCTTTTCTCCTCATTTTCTCCTCATCCTTTTCCCTTTTACTTCCTCCCACTTTCTCTAATTCTCATCTTCTCCTTCCCTGTCTCTTTATTTTCTCCTCTTCCTTTTACCTTCTACATCCTCCCACCTTCTCTAATTCTTCTCTTCTCCTTCCACATATTTTCTCCTCTTCCTTTTCCCTTTTACTTCCTCCCACCTTCCCTAATTTCTCTCTTCTTCCCCTCCTCCTCCTCTTCATTTTCTCCTCTACCTTTTCCTCGTCAAGTCCCTTTCACTTCCTCCCACCTTCTCTAATCCCTTTGTTTTTCATCTGATATCAACGGATACGAGGCTCATTCAATAAAGAAGGTAACTTTTTTGAAAAAAAAATCAATTTTTTTTTCAGATTTTTTTTTTTAGATAAATACAATATTTGGAATTGGTTTAGCGCAAAAATTATTTCAATTCCGCGAAAAATAACTGTTTGGAGGCTATTAAAAATGGCTGCAAATCAGAGGGATCCAAGCTTGAAGAAAATTCTGTCATCAACTATTTGGTGGCCGAGAAGTGCAAACAATATGAAATTAATAGAAGAATGTGTGATATATACGGAGAAAAATGTTTACAATTTGGATAGATTGTTTAAAGAAGGTGGAAATAGTAGTCCAGTTGAAGGTGGATAGTAGTCCAGCTGAAGACAGGCTATGCAGGTCTACAATTGTGACCTCTCCTGAAATGGTGGATTCAGTTGATATGCGCATTTTGGCTGACAGAAGAGGAAAATTCGGATAAAACTGGAAATTTTTGTGGGCGAAGTACAAAAATATTGTGAAAAGTCATTCAAAGAGAGAGAGAGAGAGAGAGAGAGAGAGAGAGAGAGAGAGAGAGTTATTTTGTTTTACGGCATATCAACCTCGGTGGGTTATTTAATGCCGACAAAGTTGTGAAATAAATTCATTCTTAATTCATAATCCAATTTTGTTTATAAACTCATGTTTTTCTATTTAACTCATAGATGGGACCCTAACAGGTACTACCACTCTGGGTCAGAGTGGACCAGGGAGCAATGGTGATGAAGGGGTGCTCCACATTCCCCAAACCTCCAAAACTGGTACCTCACCATCAGATAGAGTTTAACGTCATTCCCAGGACATGTAGACCCTCAGTTACCGCTTTCTAGCACCCATATGATAACAGAGAGAAAGAGAGGGGGTTATGATGACCATTATATAGTTATTTACTACGCCTAGCTTAGATGTGGCACAAGGCCAGAAGATATGAGGTGCTCAATGAGAATCAAACTCCTTAACAATGGTCTGAGAATCTAGCTTGGTAACCATTACACCACGTGAAGCGTCCATAATTTGATATATAGTTATTTACTCAGCTTAGCTTAGATGTGGCACAAGGCCAGATGCATGGGTCAGCCAATGAGAATCGAACACATTAACAATGGTCTGCAAACCTAGCTCGCAAACCATTACACCACGTGATGTGCCCATCACGGCCCTTTTATTTGCCAAAGTTTTGTCACAGAATTACAAATTGAGCAGAATGAAGGCAATTATTTTTATTTCAATGTTTTCTATTCAAATAAAAAAAAACTTAAATACTTTAACCTTTGGAACAAAGATAGACAAAAAAAAAAGTTTATTCTAGAACTGTCATTTTTTACATTCAAGCACATTGCTTTAACACCCACCCCCACCCCCCCGGACCCCGCCTCCCAATTGTATAAAAAAAGATGTCAAACAGCTATGTTACCCTGATTTTGTGTAATTCACTTTAGTTCCTTCTTACTAAATAAACATGAAAGCCAATTGCAGACATGGGATTTAGATTTTTTTTTTTTTACTATTGACTAGAAGCGGCTACCCAGCATCGCCTGGGTAGAGGGGGGGGGGCATAAATACCTGATATATTGATTCGTTTACTTTTGAGATTCACACATGCTGGAGGTTTTTAAGTAGAATTTAAACGTTATTTCTATGTATATTCAAATTTTTGAATATCTTCGTATATAAATCAAATCTTCATATATTTTTTTTTTTTGCAAAAAAATAAGAACCGGTGATATCTAATGTATATATATATATATATTTACTTTTTCGTTAATTGTTTTATTTTTGTTGTTTCAACCGGACATACAAATATACATACACACCAACTGACTTTTATATATGTACTAGAAGTGGCTACCCGACATCGTCTGGATAGGGAGGAAGGGAAACCCTGGTGTATTGATATATTTGCTTTTGAGATTTACAAATGCTGGACATTTTTAAGAAGAATTTCAATCCTATTTCTATGTGTGCTTTATTTTTTAGATATCTTCGAATATAAATCAAATATTCATAATTTATTGCACAAAAAGCAAGAACTGGTGAAATTTAACGTATATATATATATATATATATATATATATATATATATATATATATATATATATAAAGTAATTGGTAATTGCTTGAAGCATTGTTAAGTATGTTATAAAATAATAAAATTCGAAGGCAATACAATGCGTAAAAATAAAGACAAAAAGATGTTTTATGTCTAATCGATTTCAAGCGAAGCTTTATCATCAGAGTTTTATTCAGAAATTTTCTGAAATAAAACTCTGATGATAAAGCTTCGCTTGAAATCGATTAGACATATAAACATCTTTTGTCTTATTTTTTACGCATTGTATTGCCTTCGAATTTTATTATTTTATATATATATATATATATATATATATAAGATATTTTTTTGAAGGCAAAATAACGCAATTTATGTTGAAAAAATATTCATTTAATTTTTTTCCTTTTTTTCTCTTAATATTTTCGGACAAATGTCCATCTTCAGAGTATTGAAAAGATGGAAATTTGTCCGAAAATATTAGGAGAAAAAAAAGGAAAAAAAAAATTAAATAAATATGTTTTTCACCATAAATTGCATTAGTTTGCCTTCAAAAAATATCTTATTACATTTTATGATTAATGCTTCAAACACACTATAAAAAAATCTTTATTTCAATATGCCCGAGCGGGGCCTTATTTTTATAGTATTAAAAAAAAGAAAAGAAATAAAATATATCTTAAATGATTTTCAATAATTCCCGTAAGACACAACAACACGGGATTTAACGGAATTTGACGATCTTTGCCGAACTTTTAAATTTCCATCAGAAGATTCCACGGAATAATACCAACAGTTGATTTTAACAAACACGGGTGGGAACTTTTCAATATTCTGAAGATGGACATTTGTCCGAAAATATTAAGAGAAAAAAAGGAAGAAAAAAAATTAAATAAATATGCTTTTCAACATAAATTGCATTATTTTGCCTTCAAAAAAATATCTTATTACATTTTATGATTAATGCTTCAAACACACTATAAAAAAAATCTTTATATATATATATTCATCAAGCCGAACAAGATGACCTGGCCAACGCATCTGATTTCTCATCCCAATTGCAGCAATGCTTGTTGTTTTGGCTTTGGTCAAGACAGCTGTATCTGGAACATGGCTTTCCCAATTCAGACCAAGGATATGTCTAAGACAGTGCTGATGGAATCTTTCAAGCTTACAACCTCCAGGTTTCAGAAGCATAGAACAAGGAAGACACTTGCTTGATACACAGACACTTTAGTTGCAAGAGTTAGATCACCATTGGACCAGACTCTGTCTTCTAACTTACCAAAGGACCCAGATGTCCTGCTTATTCTCTGTTTGATTTCCACATCAAGAGAACCGTCACAAGATAAAGAACTACCAAAGTAGACAAACTCCTGTACAACTTCAAGACGCTTCCCATAGACAAAGATGTCACGTTCCACGTAAGGATCACCAGCAGCCAGAGTGTACATGACTTTGCTTTTCTTAATGCAAACTGTCAGATCAAAGCAGGTACAAGCATTAGTAAAGCATAGACATACATACATGGCAATATGGCAATAGCATAATCTTTACAGATCATTGCCGTCCCTCACAATCCCACAACTCCATCACCAGAACCCTTCCTTGCATGAGCCCTCAAATGACTCATCAAACCTGCTGCAGATCTACAAAGTTTGACGCAAATATGACATTGAAAAGACTTCTTCCCCGTTTAATGAGATGATTCAGATGAATCAGATGAGTCAGATGATAAAATTTGATGCTTATGCACCACCATATGTCTCTTAAGACCAGAAGCCGACTTACAGACCTTGCCACATATAGCACAAGACACATTATTTACTCCTGGAATCTGCATGGATTGACCCAGGTGAGATTTCCTATGATTGACATAGCCAGCCCTCGAAAGCAAAACTCGACCACATGTCAGACACTTCCAACCCTCCATGTTCTCTCCAATATGACAGGTGTAACCCTTTCGAAGTTGACGCTTTAGGTTTTCATGCACGATTTTTTCACTCTCATAACTGGTACAGCCATCATCCACATGAACTCTCCAGTCAGTTCTCTTTAGTGCCAGCTTTTCCCAGTTGACATACATATATACATACATACATACATACATACGCACCAACTGTCTTTTATATATATATATAGATAGATAGATAGATTACTCCTATCACGTGATCATCTTTTATTCAGTGGGATGATCAATCGTTGCAATATCAAAGAGAGCACTGAACTGAAAAACAAAAAAAAAACATCCGAAGCCTTTTTTTTTTTTCAATCCAGATGTTACAAGTATTGACTGGTCTAAAATTGTTTGAAGTTGTTTTTTCTTTTCTTCAAAAAATATCAACATGAAGAAAAATCGGTGATTCTCGAGGACGGTCATGTTTCGTTGGTTGGCTGGATTTTACGGCATGTCAAACATTGGGTTATTTTATGCCGTTGTTTTTGTTTTAATTCATTCTTATTGTGTATTCACATTGACCGGGACAATCAAATACTTGATGTAAATAACTGATTGATTGGAAGGGGCTCTCCGACCGCCCGTCTAGTCCAAGTTAGTGCAACAGTGGAGTGTTGCATACCATACACTACTCACCCATCAGGATTCCGCTTTTAAGCATCACGGGTCGCCAACAACGGCCAACGGGTGGTCCCATTGGTGATGGTAGTCCATAGAGGATATCGAAAGAATGTCTTCTCTGTAGCTCTTCTATAGAGCAGCGTTTCTTAGCAGAGGGTTATATGTACCCCCGGGGACCATATAACATTTTTGGGTCCAGGCAAGCAAAAAATTATTAATTATGAAGATACAATAGGAATTCTAAATGGCTAAGGGGCATCCATCAGAGTAAAGTAGGAACCAAAGAATAAGGTTGTATATGAGAAGAGTAAGGTTGTGGTTAAGGAGAGTAAATTTATGCATAAGGAGAGTAAGGAGTTGGATAAGGAGAGTAAGCTGGCTGGTTGCTTGCTTGCTTTCTTTGGATTTTACGGCGTGTCAAACCTTCGGTTATTTCATAGTGAAGACAAACCATGTTGTGAGGGAAGAGATTTCCTCTAAAGAAAATTTGACTCATCCAATGAAACACATAAATAATATGGACTACACGAGGGTATTAGTCGAGTAGTCAAGTAGTAGCTCGTCTTGCAACAACGCATGGGACTCTATCTTATTTATATCTTTTGTACGAAAAGGGTAATAAACCTATGTTAACCTTCCTTCTGTGGTTATTTGATTACTCAGACACAACAAACCGTTTGGTTGTCTAAAGAGGATATTGAAAGAAAGTCTTCTATGGAGGATTGAAAAAGAAGAGTAAGATTGTACATGAGGAGGGTAAGGTTAGAGTTAAGGAGAGTAGGGGCCGGATTAGTTCAGTCGGTAGAGCGTTCAGCTAGAAACCACAAGGTTCCTAGTTCGATACCGGCCCTCGCCAACCCAGCGTATGAGTAGCACAGAGATCTGTGCGGTAAAGTAAGGAGCTGATGGTAGGTGTGGCGCTCCACCTCAGACGCAAAAACAATCTCCTATGTCTGGCGCTAGTGAAAAGGGGATAGACTCCCTCGCTGATAGGCTGTTACCGATAGGCCACCCCGACGACTTTACTTACTTACGGAGAGTAAGTTTATGCATAAGGACAGTAAGGTGTTGGATAAGGAGAGTAAGCTGGTTGTTTGATTTCGTTAGATTCTACGACGTGTCAACCTTTGTTGGGTTATTTCATGCCGAAGACATTGCTTTTTATTCCTTCTTATTGGGCACTCATTTTTCTAAACGTAATTTTCAAATCCATAGATGGGACCCTAACAGGTATTACCACTCCGTGTCAGAGAGGATTAATGGTAATAAGGAGGTACTCCACACTCTCTAGATTCCTGTATTGGAACCTCGCCACAAGATGCAGTTTAATGTCATACCCAGGATACTATCACCCTCAGTCACCGCCTTCTAGCCCTTATATGATAAAAAAGGGCTGGGGGTTGCCATCCGAGCAAACATATAGGTGCTAGGGTTTGAGGTGGCCAGCCGGGGTGACCGTCTAGTCTAAGTGACTCAATTGGTGTTGGGGGATCTTACCCTTTTTGTAGAGATGCAGTCAGCGTATTTTATAGCCCCAGTCGTCAGGGCTCGATAATAGTCCATACAATTTATTCAGCAAAGAATTCGTCAAAAGAATATTCATTGCAAAATCAAAACTAGAAAAACAACGACAGCCTTTCCAAGGTTTGAAACCCCCTTTTTACTTATCATCCTCTCTCTCTCTCTCTCTCTCTCTCTCTCTCTCTCTCTCTCTCTCTCTCTCTCTCTCTCTCTCTCTCTCTGACTGCTAGTATTTTCATCACAGCCAACCATAAGTAAGTAAAGTCGTCAGGGTGAAAAAGTCGGTATCAGCCAATCTCTCTCTCTCTCCTCTCCTCTTCTCTCCTCTCTCTCTCTCTCTCTCTCTCTCTCTCTCTCTCTCTCTCTCTCTCTCTGACTGCTAGTATTTTCATCACAGCCAACCATAAGTAAGTAAAGTCGTCAGGGTGAAAAAGTCAGTATCAGCGAATTCTCTCTCTCTCTCTCTCTCTCTCTCTCTCTCTCCCTCTCCTCTCTCTCTCTCTCTCTCTCTCTCTCTCTCTCTCTCTCTGAGGGCCGTTTATATTTCTCTCTCCACCTATCTTTTGCTCTCTCACTGTATTTTACTTCCCCCTCCCCTTTCTCTTTCTCTCCGCCTCGTATTCTGTATTGTTATGCAAATAATACACAAAAAGCAAGTTGGTTGGTTGGTTGGTTGGTTGGTTTGTATACTGGATTATACAATATTCAGTATACTAGTACATCCGAATACAGTTTGCGCCAGAGTAACTCGCAACAGAGTGCTGAAACATCGAGGTAGATGGTTCGCGTAATGGTTCCGTAATCTTCACAGTCTCAGGATATTTACCTCGTACTTCGCTTGTACGGGTTATGCGCAAGGCCCTATTAACGTGGGACCACCCACAAGCCGAAGCTTATGGGTGGTAGGCACAAAAGCTGCCTCGACCCCGTCGGCATTCCCCCTCGATTGGGGCACCTCA
The DNA here is from genome assembly GCA_023376005.1 of Doryteuthis pealeii. NCBI lineage: Eukaryota > Metazoa > Mollusca > Cephalopoda > Myopsida > Loliginidae > Doryteuthis > Doryteuthis pealeii. The sequence goes on along the minus strand of CM042159.1, from coordinate 73,208,744 downwards.
GACACTGGGCAATAAACCCAGCCGTGCCCCTTTAAATCAAGGAGGCAGGTATTGCCAGGAGGGATATATTTGCCTCTCATCCCACTTATGAGGGCGTGACACAAGGACATTTTATGTGGACCCACCCACAAACCAAAGTTCATGGGTGGTAGGCACAAAAGATGCCTCGACCCCGTCGGCATTCCCCCTCGATTGGGGCACCTCAGGCGCTGGGCAATAAACCCAGCCCTGCCCCTTTAAATCAAGGGGCAGGCATTGCCTGGGGGGATAGCCCCCTGGAATCGACGCCGTTAAAATTATTATTATTGTTATTACCTAGCCACCCCAGAGGCCGAAGTACTCTGAAGCAGGCTCAAGAAATCATGCAGATGTTCTAAAATAGCAGTGTACATATAGTCTCGGAACAGCTCATTTACTATCTACGAAAGGTAAGCTAGGATAGTCCACAACAGATTAGTTGGTTCGTTGGATTTAGGGCATGTCAACCCTTGTTGAGTCATTTAATGCCGAAGGTGTTGGTTTTATTATTGATTGGTATTCCTTTTTTTTTTTTTAAACACAGTTTTTTATCCTTAGAACGCTTTTTGTTTTATTTAACCCATGGGACCCTAACAGATACTACCACTCCGGGTCAGATTGGACTTGGGAGTAATGGTGATAAAGGAGTACTTCACATAATTGAAAAACAAAACTAAAGAGGGCCCGAAGTTACAGTAGCCTGACCATTGTGTTTATACATACCACAATAAAGATGAGGACAACGGTCCGAAATATCAAAATAATTCATATGAAGCCTCATCTCATGAATGCATACAAATATATTTTTGTTGGTAGGCGAATTTGGATTTAGAGCATTGTGCTGTTGAAAAGCTCTGACTCATCGAATCGATTACGCATGCGCGCGCCTTCACCTTGCCGCCATGTTGCGCTGTTAGTCACCACGGGAAAAAGAACTGTTGTTATCGGAATACTTTTTCATCAATTATTTGCTCTGAATTCTTTAAAAAGTAAATAGGCATCACATAAAATCAAAGCTAATATATAAATGATAATTTCTGTCTGACTGAGTATGGTATGTTGTCGCCTACACTAGTGATCCGATCATGATGAAATTTTATGCATATGTTAAGCTGATATTCAGAAACAAGACTGGCTAATTGGATTTCAATAAAAATCAATAATTTGCTCCGAATTCTTTAAATAGTAAATAGGCATCACATAAAATCAAAGCTAATATATAAATGATAATTTCTGTCTGACTGAGTATGGTATGTTGTCGCCTACACTAGTGATCCGATCATGATGAAATTTTATGCATATGTTAAGCTGATATTCAGAAACAAGACTGGCTAATTGGATTTCAATAAAAATCAATAATTTGCTCCGAATTCTTTAAATAGTAAATAGGCATCACATAAAATCAAAGCTAATATATAAATGATAATTTCTGTCTGACTGAGTATGGTATGTTGTCACCTACACCAGTGATCCGATCATGATGAAATTTTATGCATATGTTAAGCTGATATTCAGAAACAAGACTGGCTAATTGGATTTCAATAAAAATCAATAATGGAACCTCTGAGGATATCTTTAAAATGGAAGAGGAAAGAAGTGTTTCAGTGATAGAAGAAGATGTGTAGTAGAAAAGTTGAAATCAAGTAACAGCCAGAGAATGTCAACTACGCCACGAACGATTAATCTAATTGTTTTTAGAAATACTCTTACGATATATTAATCCCTGTGAACGAAGAAAACTCGATGGGTGTAATGATAAACGAAAAGACAAATAGGCTTAAGAAAGCTTTATTCTACTTAGAATAATGTTACAGTTCACTGAGAGCTTATATACTCTCAGAAACGTCAAAGAGTTCCACAAAAGCCCCACCCCGCCAAAAAATGCTTATATATACATGTGTGTGTGTGTGTGTGTGTGTGTGTGTGTGTGTGTGTGTGTATGTAATAATAAACGAACACACACAGTTAGGCTTAAGAAAGCTTTATTCTACTTAGAATAATGTTACAGTTCACTGAGAGCTTATATACTCTTAGATACACCAAAGAGTTCCCCAAGGGGGTGATGATAATAAAATAGGGGAGGTAACGCTCAATTATTACAATGGGTGAAGGATTTATGACTGTAGCGAATAACAAACCGAAGAGAATACTGTTATTTGGATTATTTCGACTATTGTACTCATCTTTATTGTTATCTGTTCCACGTTTCGGCCGATGTGCCCTCCGACCTTCTTCAGGTATTTCTTGTCAGACTTGGAAACCTTCCTTTCGAACTATGTAACCTTCTTGTTGTAATCGTAAACCTTCTTGTCGTAATTAGGAGCCATCACGTAAATTCGAACCCAACCCTTTATTCAGTCCAGGGCTGTGTCCTGCTCTTAAAAATTCAGCGAAATGAAGAGAATACCTTTTTAAGGTTTTATTCAACTCGAAGAACACACGTGTGCATACAGAGATGGTGATATCTAACTGAATGAAGCAAGGGAGATAATCCCCTAGACAAGGACAGACAACTCTATATAATCAGGAATTAAAGTAATCTCTGGGGGTCACAGTCAAGTCCGACGCAAGGTTCTTCTAACTGACAGTCTTCAGTCTAAACACTCTCCCAACTGTATCACGCTCGTCTCAACAACAATATCCAAATGTATTTCTATATATATATTTCAAATGTATCCAACTGCAGTTGTTTCTCTCCCCTGGTCTGGGAGGGCAGGTCCTTAAATACACATCAATCCTCACCACATCCGGGCTCCTCACTCTTAATTGTCCGTGCAGCACGTGCGACACTTGTCAACACTGCAAGTACGCGTCAATCCTCACAACGCAACTGCTTACATCCGGGTTACTCTGCACTGCTCGTCCACAACACTTTCGCATTCTGAAGGACGCGGGTTCGACTCTAGGTCAGTCCTACACGCCAGACAAAGCCTAGCCCCCTTCCTTCGAGAATATGGCATGTTTTCACGCCCACCTCTCTCTCTCTCTCTCTCTCTCTCTCTCTCTCTCTCTCTCTCTCTCTCTCTCTGTCACACCGTGTTGCACGAGGTAGGTCTCTTCTCTCACAAAACTCGCCTCGTATTGCTACAATGACTTAAACAGCTATTGATAGTTTGACACCAAAAAAATATGTCACAAATACACCAAGCAATGGTTGCTTTATAAAATCCAGTATGGGCACCCAGGATTGCAAGTATTCTTGTTTTATACTACCGTTTTGCTACTCTTTTACTAAAGAGTGATATCGTTTGTTAAGGAAGAGTTATCTCCTCCAACATCAAGGATGAAGAATTCTCAAAATTTCATCATTTTAGACTATATATATATATATATATATATATATATATATATATATATATAATATATATATATATATATATATATATATATATATATATATATATATATATATATATTCAAGTGGCCCGGTTAGCTCAGTCGGTAGAGCGTTCGGCTAGAAACTACAAGGTTCCTGGTTCGATACCGACCCTCGCCAACTCAGCGTATGAGTAGCACAGGGATCAGTGCGGTAAAGTGAAGAGATGATGGTAGGTGTGGCGCTCCACCTCAGACACAAAAACAATCCCCTTCGTCTAGCACTAGTGAAAAGGGGATAGACTCCCTCGCTGATTGGCTGATACCGACTTTAGGCCACCCGAAACTTTACTTATATATATATATATATATATATATATATATATATATTATATATATATATAAGAACCCAATCTGCACAGCTGGAGGGAGAATTGTATCCATACTTTTCTGAAGGGTATTAGCGCCATGTGAAATGCCAACAGATTCGTCCAGGATTTGGACACGGGTCGACGAGTCCATTTCCTACGACTCTAACCATTACACCCCTTAGACTCTTCATAATTAAATAGGTGTCGGCCAGTTTAGCTCAGTCGGTAGAGTACGCATAGGAAAGGCATGGTGAGTGATATGGAAATCCGATCTTACTGACAAGTTAAAGCGAAAGCCGTAGTTGTATCAGTGTTACTGTATTGCTGCACAACTTGGACCCTAATGAAGCGTCTGGAAAATAAGCTATATGGAACTGCACAAGAAAGCTGCGTGCAATCTTAAACAACACGTGGAAACAACACCTTAAGAGAAAACAGCTGCACGGCCACCTGCCCCATATCACCCAAACCATCAGTGTGAGGCGAACAGGACACGCTGGGAATTACTGAACTCATAAGTGATGTTCTTCTGTGGAAGCCATTCCATGAGTACGCCTGAGTAGATCGTCCAGGAAAGGCGTACATAGACTAACTCTGCGCGGATACTGGATGCTGAGCAAAGGACCTTCCAGGGGCAACGGATGATAGGAACGGCTGGCGAGAGATTGTCATGGATATCAGTGCTGCTAGCGCAACATGATGATGATAATCATAAAACGATCTCTATTTGTAAGAGGAGTTTTTATACATTGATATTCAACAACATTCACTTGGATAATATTGATTACAAACGGAAATATATTATTTTGATTTTCTGACTGTTGTCCTCATTTCCAAGACGAGAAATCATGGCCTACCCAAGATCCCATAGTAAAGTTAAACCCTCTACTGATCATCGTGCCAGAAGTACACCAAAGAAGCGATGCAAGGACTGCTTGAAAAAATTCTTGGTGCCTGTCGCATTAACGATTGCTATTGGTCCACCCAAGCTGAAAGCCTGGCGTCTCACCACTAACCATGCTGTCTCCGCCTTTTAAAACGCCTACACGACCACTCTCAAGGACAAAAGGCATAGAGGAAGACCACTACACAATGCGATCAAACCCTGACCAGACCTTCAACTTCAGTCGCTGCGACGGTGTCCACCTATTCTTCATGGGCCTTATCAGCCACGAACATGCCTGCAGTCAACGTGAACCACGCCCTTAATCGTCGTTCACGAAGTCAAGCCATGAGCGTTTATTCATATGTGTTGTAGGTGACTCACCTATGACACGAACATGGACTTACCCAAAATGTATATATTTAACAGAGTAAAGCTACTCAAACGAGAAGTAGCAGATACACCCGTCCTTCGGGACGGGGTCCACTGAGCTGCTAAATTAATAGCGTCGATCCCAGATACCTGCCTCATTGCACTTAAAGGGGCAGAGCTGGAATCGACGCAATTTTTCTACCTACCACCCCATGAGTTTCGGCTTGTGGGTGGTCCCCACATAAAACGGAGAAGTAGCAGATACCTGTTCTCCGTGTAAGCGGTAACAAGGAAACCCTTCCATTGTACGTTGATATATATTGCTGAATACAATCTGTTCCCTACATTTTATACCCGTGTTGAGTTATTATTTATTGACCCTTAAACAGGTCATAACAACATGTAAACACAATGCCATTAAACTCTGACCAGACCTTCAACTGCAGCCGCTACGACTGTGCCTGCGTATGCCTAATCAGCCACGAACATGTCTGCTGTCAACGTGAACCACCCCTTAATCTTTTATGGCGTCTTCCCACTAACCATGCTGTCTCTACCTAAAAACCCACAGGGCCACCCTTAAGAAAAATGACCTACGAGGAAGAATCACAACGGAATGCCATCAAACCCTGACCAGACCTTCAGCTGCAATCGCTGTGACTGTGTCTGCCTGGCCTACACAGGCCTTATCAACCGGGAACATTCCTGCAGTCACCCACCCCTTTAATCTTCGTTCACGATGCTAATTGATGGCAAGTCTATTTTCTCTCCTGCCAGTTATTTCATTGTCCACTTTCTATTTGTTTTTAGTGATAACCCATCTAAGTAGTGAGCACAGTCTTCGTTGCTTAACTTCCGTAGCTGTAAATCTAGCCAAATGTTGTGGTAAAGAAGAACAATTTCCTCGTAAATTCCTATCATAAAATAAACTGAACCCTCATTTTATGTCCGTGCTTTTGCAATAAATGTTTTATTTTTCTTGCACCCGTTATTTTACAATACTAAATATATTTTCTTTATTTGTTAAAGAATAAGAATAAAGAAAATATATTTAGTATTGTAAATAACGGGTGCAAGAAAAATAAAACATTTATTGCAAAAACACGGACATAAAATGAGGGTTAAGTTTATTTTATGGTAGGAATTTACGAGGAAATTGTTCTTCTTTACCAATGTTGTTCCCTCTGAGTCGAGCGTTATCACGTAATTAATATTGCTACATAAAGTTTGTCTTTTTTTTCTCGGAGTTGGGGTCTGGAGAAAGGTTCTCGGTATGAAATACTGTATGTATTCGCAGGTATATATATATGTGTGTGTGTGTGTGTGTGTGTGTGTGTGTGAGTTCCCGTGCGCACGCGTGAGTCAGCAGGTTGCTTACGCGCATGCGTACTTTGGCTGATTATAGGACAGGACCGCCATGAGACTTGGTCAGATTTGGTGATGACGGTATTTTTTTTTTTTTTTTTTTTGTGTGTGTTTTTAAAAAGGTGGGATTCTGAAGCTGACAAAAAAAAAAAAGAAACAAAAGAAAAAGAAAAAAAAAGAAAAAAAAGAAAGAAAAAGAAGCCACAAATGTCACGTGATCGCAATCAGTAGCAGCCATCAAACATTGCTTGAGTCAGGTTGATAAAACTCGTGACCACACTTACCACAACGATGACTCAGAAAGAAAGAAGAAAAAAATGAACTAGCTACTTTTTTTTTTTTTACCCAATTTCATATTATATCTATCACGTTTTATTAGAAATCAATTTTTTTTTTCTCTTTTTCAAACTTCAAGGAATCCATACAGTTTATCTCAGTCAGTCGACGAATCACAAGGTTCTGGGTTCGATAACAGCCCTTATCAATTCAGCGCATGAGTAGCACAGAGATCTGTGCAGTAAAGTGAGGAACTGGTGTGGAGCTTCACATTAGGCGTAAAAATATCTCCTTGGTCTAGCGCTAGTGAAAAGGGGATAGACCCCTTCACTGTATGGCTGATACCGATTTTAGGCCACCCTTTACTTACTCTTTTTAAAAGTATTCGCTCGTTAATTTGTATTATTTTTTATGTTTTTTTTTCACCTATTATTGATGTGTTACGTGGTACCGGGAATGTTGTAGCGAATTATATCTATCGCGATTGTAACGAAATTCTGTTTAATATTATAGAAGAGGAGTTTCCCGGGTGCTGTGTTAAAAAGAATGATACTGGAATTAATCATGAATAAAACAAGAAAACAGCAAAAAGAACAACAGGAGTTTGAGTTGAAACAGGAGTTGTTTTTATATATGTTATAAATGTTTCAGTATTCTTTTTAAAGCGCAGAAAGAAATGGGAAAAGAAAGAAAGAATGAAAGAAAGAAAAAAGAAAGAAAGAAAGAAAGAAGCAACGAGTAACAAAAATAAAGGGAGAAGGAGAAAGAGAGAGAGGGGGGAAGAAAGAGAGAAAGACGAAAGCAAAGAAAGAAAGAAAGAAAGAAAGAAGAGTAAAAGAAAGAGAGAGAGAGAAAGAAAGAAAGAAAGAAAGCACAGAAAGAAAGAAAAGTGAAAAGAAAGAAAGAAAGAAAGAAAGAAGAAAAAGAAAAAAGTAAGAAAGAAAGAAAGAAAGAAAGAAGCAAAGAGTAACAAAAACAAAGAAAGAAAGGGGGAAAGAGAGGGAGAGGGGGGAAGAAAGAGAGAAAGACGAAAAGAAAGAAAGAAAGAACGAAGAGTAAAGAAAGAGAAAGAAAGAAAGAAAGCACAGAGAGAAAGAAAGTGAAAAGAAAGAAAGAAGAAAGAAAGAAAAAAAAAGAAAAAGTAAGAAAGAAAGAAAGAAAGAAAGAAAGAAGCAAAGAGTAACAAAACAAAGAAACAAAGAAGGAGACAGAGAGAGAGGGGGGAAAGAGAGAAAGACGAAAACAAAGAAGAAAGAAAGAAAGAAAGAAAGAAAGAAAGAAAGAAAGAAA
>CM042159.1:73178354-73195854 GCA_023376005.1 Doryteuthis pealeii | reverse complement strand
GAAATTGCTATCAGTAATATATATATTTACCAACCCCTCCGCACGAGCAGGATGCGACACAAGGTCAATTTCTTAAGCGGAGTTTAACAGATTTGAATTAAGAGTTTTCCTTCTCCTAGACTGGTTACCTAGCCATGGTTAAAGCGCCCTGCTATTTGCCCATAGCTGGAGGGAGAATTTGATTCATACCTTTCCAAGGGTATTAGCGTTATGTGAAATGCAAACAGTTTCGTCCAGGAATTGAACTCGGGTCGACGAGTCTATTTCCTATCAGTAATAATGAGTCGGCGAGACTAGCTTGCTAACCATTACCACGGGTTTGGTTTGGCACAAGGTCATAATTATGGGGCATCCAATGAGGATCGAACTCGCTGTCAAAAAAGAAAGGCTGTATTAACGCAAGTTCTTTTTACGTGGGTATATTTTATGAGTCATCCAGCGAGGATCTAACACATTTTGTTTTATTTTACGGCATATCAACCATGATGGGTCATTTAATGCCGGCAAAGTTTTAAAACATTTGTAGCGATAGTTTGGAAGAAGATTTTTTAAACTCAATTTCTTTTGTAAACAAATTTTCTAGTTAACCCATAGATGAGACCCTAACAGGTACTACCACTCCGGGCCACAGTGGACCTGGGAGTAATGGTGATGAAGGAGTGCTCTTATTTATTTATCTACTCCGATTTACACCTGTTCTGGAGAATGAGACGCACAAAATTCTCTGGGACTTCAGGGTACAGACGGATAACCTAATCCCGGCCAGGAGACTAGATCTGGTATTGATTGACAAGAAGAAGAGAACCTGTCATCTGGTGGATTGAGCCGAGTGAAAATGAATGAAAGCGAAAAGATAGATAAATACTTAGATATTGCTAGGCAACTGAGAAAACTGTGGAACATGAAGGTGAAGTATTATCTGCGTTATTCGGACTATTGTCCCCATCTTCATTGTTATTTGTACATTTCTTGTCGTAATCGGGAGCCATCACGGAACTTTGAACCTAACCCTTTATTTAGTCCACGTTCAAAGTTCCGTGATGGCTCCCGATTACGACAAGAAATATACAAATAACAATGAAGATGGGGACAATAGTCCGAATAACGCAGATAATACTAATCTTCAAGCCTCATTTCAAACATTCAGAGAAATGAGGGTGAAAGTCGTACCAATTGTAATTGGTGCCCTTGAAACGGTCCCCAAAGCTCTGGAAAAGAATTTGGGTGCATTGGAAATCAGAGGAAGAATCGAGACCATCCAAACTACAAGACCGTTAAGATGCATTACTACAATCAGCTAGAATACTCAGGAGAGTCCTGGAGACCTAAGGAGACTTGCTGACGCCCAGCCTTCAGTGAACTACCTGCTAAAACAGATATAAAAAAAACTCAATAATAATAATAATAATAATAATAATAATAGTGGCTGTTTATATATATATATATATATATATATATATATATATATATATATATATATATATATATATATATATATATATATATATATATATATATATATATATGTACATATATATATATGTGGTGTGTGTGTGTGTGTGTGTGTGTGTATTTGGGCAGCATTCATTTATTTATGCATGTTAAATTAAACAAAAGAAACATCTGTTTAACAATTTTATTTGTGATTTTTTTCAAGTTTTCAGGCCAACTTTTTAATATTTGGGTGGAATTCGTGGATTAGTCCACCAAAGTTCATGTCCCGAGTACTTCCGGAACTTCGAAGTGCACAAAGAAAAAAATAAACAAAAACTCCAAATACTAGAAGCTTTATACATAAAACAATACAAACCATCATTAAACAAAATTAATTTCCAATGCAGTACACACATTTTAAAATGCCTATAGCACCTTTCTCATCAATTCTCTTCCTTCCAGCCTCCACATCCATTAATATAATTTGAAGAACTGGAACACATCACCCCTGATGATAGCACTTCGAAGTGCCGATAGTACTCAGGACATGAACTTTGGTGGACTAATCCACGAATTCCACCCAAATATTAAAAAGTTGGCCAGAAAACTTGAAAAAATCACAAATAAAATTGTTAAACAGATGTGTCTTTTGTTTAATTCAACACACACACACACACACACACACACACACACATACATATATATATATATATATATATATATATATATACCAGCCCCTCCGCAGGAATATGATGTGACACAAGGTCAATTTCTTAAGCGGAGTTTAATAGGTTTGAATTCAGAGTTTTCCTTCTCCTAGACTGGTTACCTAGCCGAAGTTATCTGGAGAGAGAGTTGGCTGCATATATTTTCAAAGGGTATTAGTGCAATGTGAAATGCTAACAGCCTTGTCCAAGAATTGAACTCTGGTCGACGAGTCCATTTCCTACAACTCTAACCATTACACCACGCACCTCCATGATTCTTATTTTTATAATTCCCCATTTTCGTTCCCTCGCCCCCCCCCAACTGAATGTTTGTTTTTCTTTCCTCATACTTTTGTTGTTGTTGTCTATTCGTTCTCATTAATTCTACTTCCGGTTATGGCCCGTTCCTATATTTAATGTTCATTGATTTATGTGTTTGTCGGGTTAAGGCTATTTTTAATAATTCACCGCATTCACTTTATATTCGGCCAAATTACTCATTCATAAATTTATTTATAACTTTTCCTATTCATTCATAAAACTATCAACGTACCCAGTTTACAATTGCATCTCTGCCAGAAACAAAATGGCTCTATAATTGGTATAAGTGATAGCCACAATGAAGGATCTAAGCAAGGAAATGATTTCATTGAAGCAGCCGGCCGCCATTCTACTTCCTATTCTAGCTTACAAGAAACGTATTTATCTTCTTCTTCTTCTTCTTCTTCTTCTTCTTCTTCTTCTTCTTCTTCTTCTTCTTCTTCTTCTTTCTTTCTTCTTCTTCTTCTTCTTCTTCTTCTTCTTCTTCTTCTTCTTCTTCTTCTTCTTCTTCTCATCACCCTAATCTTCTTCTTCTTCTTCTTTTTCTTCTTCTTCTTTTCTTCTTCTCTTCTTCTTCTTCTTCTTCTTCTTCTTCTTCTTTTCTTTTCTTCTTCTTCTTCTTCTTCTTCTTCTTCTTCTCTTCTTCTCTTCTTCTCTTCTTCTTCTTCTTCTCTTCTTCTTCTTCTTCTTCTTTCTTCTTCTTCTTCTTCTTCTTCTTCTTCTTCTTCTTCTTCTTCTTCTTCTTCTTTCTTCTTCTTCTTCTTCTTCTTCTTCTTCTTCTTCTTCTTCTTCTTCTTCTTCTTCTTCTCATCCCCAATCTTCTTCTTCTTTTCTTCTTCTTTCTTCTTCTTCTTCTTTCTTCTTCTTCTTCTTCTTCTTCTTCTTCTTCTTCTTCTTCTTCTTCTTCTTCTTCTTCTTCTTCTTCTTCTTCTTCTTCTTCTTCTTCTTCTTCTTCTTCTTCTTCTCTCTTCTTCTTCTTCTTCTTCTTCTTTCTTCTTCTTCTTCTTCTTCTTCTTCTTCTTCTTCTTCTTCTTCTTCAATCTCTCCTTCTTCTTCTCTTCTTCTTCTTCTTCTTCTTCTTCTTCTTTCTTTCTCTTCTTCTTCTTCTTCTTCTTCTTCTTCTTCTTCTTCTTCTTCTTCTTCTTCTTCTTCTTCTTCTTCGTGTGTTGATTGATATGATATGTCTTATTTAATCGGAAGGGTTTACCTTAAAAACCTATTTCATTTAATGAGAGAAATGAAAACCAAATCTAGATTAGTAGGACATCATTAAAATTGGTGGAAAAAAAAACATTTTTCTTTTTTTGCTTTTCATCTCAAATTGTTTGGATTTAGAGTAGAATCTAAGACCGACTAGTTTAGCTCAGTCGGTAGAGTGTTCGGCAAGAAATCACAAGGTTCTTGGTTCGATATCGGCCCTCGCCAACTCAGCGTACGAGTAGCACAGGGATCTGTGCGGTAAAGTGAGGAGCTGATGGTAGGTGTGGCCCTACACCTCAGATGCTAAAATAATCTCCTTGGTCTAACATTAGTAAAAAGGGGATAGACTCCCTTGCTATATATATATATATATATATATATATATCACGGAACTTCGAACTGAATTCTTTATTTTATCCACAGGCGTCGAGTGTTCTCATCGGAATGGCTTGGTACCTTGCGAGTTTGAAGAGAAGATTCCAGAGTTTGAAAAGGTTCCCGGGTCCGACAAGAAATTCCTGAAGAATGCCGGAGAGCTCATCGCCCGAAACTTTGTACAGATAACAATAAAGATGAAGATAATAGTCCGGATAATCGAAATAATACAACTTATCAAGCCTCATCAATTTTTGGGATAATATGTGCTTAATTGAAGTCATACCTAATTTTTGAAAATTAATTAGTTGACATATCTGTTCAAATGTAAGGCGTAAACAAATCCTGTGTCAATCTCTGTGTGTACATTTCGGCATATTGCGCCTCATCAGCAGAGTTATAGACTGGAAACTGCTCTGTGTATGATTCGAACCCTACCTGCCAAGCTGACAGGTGGGGATTCTAACCATTACACTAGATGGTTTTCCCAGATTTCTCGTTGTTTTGAACTGAGATGTACTACCTTTTTGGTAACTTACTGCACGACAGTATGAAAGTAAACAAACAATGTATGTGAGATGGCGATAGCCGACAATTTTTGGGGAGAATAAGTGCTTAATTGAAGACATACCTAATTTTTCTAAATTAATTAGTTGATAAATAATGAATTAAGAGCAATTGAATAATAGTTCAACGACAGCAGAAGACATCACAGCCAACCAGTATATTTAGAAGACAGTTATAAAGACAGGATCGATTGATAGATAGATAGATAGATAGATAGACCAAGCCATGAAGAAACTAAGGTTAAGATATAAGGCTGATACTGTAACTTTTATTTTGACCATAGCTTGTTTACAGAAATTAATTATTAAGAAAATAGCCAGAAAAACTCATATACTTTTATGTAAGATGAATTATTTAATTAAAGTTATCTTATTATAATGGAGATTCGTTGTCTGTAACCAAAATTATTTGTTCGAAACCATAGAGATGACCTGATATGGGGGGGGCGTATGGAATTCATTGAAATTGAAAACCCTTGCGTCTTATGTCTTATTAGTTGATTTACTGCTAAATAGAATTTTAAAAGAAAACTACTACTCAGCTAGACCAATTTACTGTTGTACAATCTATGTGACAAACATAGATTATTGGCAACAGCCTGTAGGGATTGTTTATTTCATGTCACTGGCAGCGGTTTTTCGTGGAAAGATACAGACTGTTGGAGACCTTTGACCCAGACGCGACTCTCGTGAGAGCCAGTTAACTCGTTAGAAACCAGCTCGGACATCAGGCGAGAAGCATGTTATTGTCTTAGCTGGGGCTCCCCTGCTCACACCCGCTGTGTTTAGTTAGTTTAGATTAAGAATGAAAGATGTAAAAAAAAAAGAACAGTATGTCGTTGCTGGTTGCTGCATGTCTTGGCAAAAAGACTGACCAAGAAGAAGAAATGCATAAAAGACGAACAACTAACAAGATAGAAGTCAAAGCTAGACGATCGAACGGCCAAACGAACGAAGAAGAAACAGAGAAAGTAGGTAATGCAATTATGCGTCTCATCTCTCTGTCTACCTGTTCATCTCTCTCTCTCCCCATCTCCAGTAAAAGAACACTTGTGTATATACCCAACATTGGGCTATATAACACTACTAGACATAGAAAATATCTATCTATCTATCTATCTTTCTAGATAAGTCTCTTCATATCTATCTATCTATCTATCTTAGTCTCTTCATATCTATCTATCTATCTATCTCAGTCTGTTCATATCTATCTGTCTATCTATCTATCTATCTAAGTCTATTGACAAATATATATCTGTCTATTCATATATATCTCTATCTATCTTAGTCTCTTCATATCTATCTATCTATCTATCTATCTATCTATCTATCTATCTATCTTAGTCTCTTCATATCTATCTATCTATCTATCTATCAGTTTGTTTATATCTATCTATCTATCTATCTATATATATATATATATATATATATATATATATATATATCTTAGTCTGTTCATATCTATCCATCTATCTATCTATCTATCTTAGTCTGTTCATATCTATCTATCTATGTATCTATTTTAGTCTGTTCATATCTATCTATCAATCTATCTATCTTAGTCTGTTCATATCTATCTATCAATCTATCTATCTATCTTAGTTTGTTTATATCTATCTATCTATGTATCTATTTTAGTCTGTTCATATCTATCTATCAATCTATCTATCTATCTATCTATCTATCTAGTCTCTTCATATCTATCTATCTATCTATCTATCTATCTATCTATCTATCTTGTTTATATCTATCTATCTATCTATCTATCTATATCTATATATATATATATATATATATATATATATGACACATGGGGTCGCGTCGTCAACATCTCACCATTGTTCTCGTCCAAATCGTCTGGGAGAATATCGATCACAACCAATAGCAGTCTCCCAGATCGATACTCTGGATTGTTACGTACAGGACGTCCGGAGAGAATATTGATTGATCAATAGCAGTCTGTCCGGATCATCTCTGTCACTTCTGTCACTGGCCGTATTGATCGTCTGACAAAACCCCAATGCTGTGTCTGGAACGCGCCCATGTGCCATAAGGGAAACAACACAACAACAAAAGAGATGAAGAAAAGACAATGTCAGGTGAACTTCAGAAAAGGCAGGGAGGTATATAACTGTCTGCTGCTATCGCCAGTCACTCCATCAGCTTATAATTCATTTGTTCCTATGTCTGTCGAGAGGGGGGTCACCCCCATTCCTTTTGGGGACCTCTTCTAATGCTAGCTTCTAGTGGGCATCTCACATCCTAACTTCCTCAGTGTTCAGGGCTCATGTGCACTCTTCGGCTCCCAGGGACTAACTGACTAAAACTTTTCAAATCTCCCAGAATTCCTCAGATCTCATATCAAATCTCGTCTGCGAGATTTGTGTCTAAACCCCGCGTTATTTGAAAAAGTTCTTTGTTCTAATCTAGGTCATCTTTTATTGCTAGTCTGAACTATGTTTGACCCTCAAATTGGTCAAAACCCAGTCTTCTCGTCTCCTAAGAAGAGATTATCACCCTCTTAATCTTCCTTGGGTTTTAATGGTTTCTCTAACTTATCATTGACCCTACTTTACACATACTATATATGTAGACACACACACATGTATATATACACACGCACATATATATATCTATATCTATATATACATACACACACATGATCCACCTGAACACACTTATCTTATATATGGGTTTTACTACTACTTATTCGGTCTACAACATACACACACATATATGTGGTTTGACTTACTACCTATGTATCATAACTACCTAGAATCGCTTTGTAAATAACTTGGGCACCTCACGTGGTGTAATGGTTAGCAAGCTAGATTAGCATAACCATTGTTAGTGAGTTCGATTCTCACTGGGTGCCCCATACTTCTGGCCTTGAAGTATAAACCCAGCAAATAAACCCAGCAGATGCATTGAAGTCGGTGGTAAATACGCTCGGTGGTTTGCTCAAACTTCTGTTGAGAAATCTTATTTTCTGTGCGTCCGATTTTAATCCTGGAAAATCAACAACAGGACTTGGAAAATGTGCCAATTTCTCGACGGAAAAAAGGGCATCGGGAATATGGGGAACGTGCAGTGGATTGTTATTTCTAAAAATAAAGAAGAAACAAACAAAAAACAAAAAAAAAACAATGAGAAGCTCATTATTTTGCGGAACTTGTAAATAATTGTACATTTTTAGCAATTATGAGATTCAAGAAGGATAATTGATTGAGTAAATCTTTCTTTGAACGTGTTGTATACTGATATACATCCACATCATACACCGGATAAATAATAGAGGAGAGATAGATATATAGATAGATAGATATGAACAGACTAAGATAGATAGATAGATAGATATGAACAGACTAAGATAGATAGATAGATAGATAGATAGATAGATAGACAGACTAGATAGATAGATAGATAGATAGATCAGATAGATAGATAGATAGATAGATAGATAGATATGAACAGACTAAGATAGATAGATAGATAGATAGATATGAACAGACTAAGATAGATAGATAGATAGATAGATAGATATGAACAGACTAAAATAGATACATAGATAGATAGATATGAACAGACTTAGATAGATAGATAGATAGATAGATAGATAGATATGAACAGACTAAGATAGATAGATAGATAGATAGATAGATAGATAGATTAGATAGATAGATAGATAGATAGATATGAACAGACTTAGATAGATAGATAGATAGATAGATAGATAGATAGATAGATATGAACAGACTAAAATAGATACATAGATAGATAGATATGAACAGATTAAGATAGATAGATAGATAGATAGATGGATAGATATGAACAGACTAAGATATATATAGAGAGAGATAGATAGACATAAACAAACTAAGATAGATAGATAGATAGATAGATAGATAGATATGAAGAGACTTAGATAGATAGATAGATAGATAGATAGATAGATAGATTGATAGATAGATAGATAGATATGAAGAGACTAAGATAGATAGATAGATAGATAGATAGATAGATAGATAGATAGATAAATAGATAGACAGATAGATAGATAGATATGAATAGACAGATATATATTTTTGAATAACTTAGATAGATAGATAAATAGATAGATAGATAGATATGAGAGACAGATAGATAGATAGATAGATATGAACAGACTAAGATAGATAGATAGATAGATAGATAGATAGATATGAACAGACTAAGATAGATAGATAGATAGATAGATATGAACAGACTAAGATAGATAGATAGATAGATAGATAGATAGATAGATAGATACATAGATAGATAGATAGATAGATAGATAGATAGATAGATAGATATGAACAGACTAAGATAGATAGATAGATAGATAGATAGATATGAACAGACTAAAATAGATACATAGATAGATAGATATGAACAGATTAAGATAGATAGATAGATAGATAGATAGATGGATAGATATGAACAGACTAAGATATATATATAGAGAGATAGATAGATAGATAGACATAAACAAACTAAGATAGATAGATAGATAGATAGATAGATAGATATGAAGAGACTTAGATAGATAGATAGATAGATAGATAGATATGAAGAGACTAAGATAGATAGATAGATAGATAGATAGATAGATAGATATGAAGAGACTAAGATAGATAGATAAATAGATAGACAGATAGATAGATAGATATGAATAGACAGATATATATTTTTGAATAGACTTAGATAGATAGATAAATAGATAGATAGATAGATATGAAGAGACAGATAGATAGATAGATAGATATGAACAGACTAAGATAGATAGATAGATAGATAGATAGATAGATAGATAGATATGAATAGACTTAGATATATATTTGTCAATAGACTTAGATAGATAGATAGATAGATATGAACAGACTGAGATAGATAGATAGATAGATAGATAGATAGATAGATATGAAGAGACTAAGATAGATAGATAGATAGATATGAATAGACAGATATATATTTGTGAATAGACTTAGATAGATAAATAGATAGATAGATAGATAGATAGATAGATAGATCGTCGGGTATATAATAGAGGAGAGATTAATTAAAAATGAAGCAAATCATTATTTTGATTGAATTTCTAATTTTTTTTAAATATAAGTAAATTATATACAGTTCTCACCAAAAGTTTGGGTCCAGTTTCAAGTGTTTCTCTAAGTTCATGACAAAGGTTAATTTTGTATATTTTTGGATAAATAAATTCACATATCGGGTATATACAAGCTCTTATATAAATTAGAACCAATTAAAATTGAATTTCTTCAAACATCACACAATTCTAAAACTAAGGAATAATTCAGTATAACTTTCGTGCCATTAAACTAAACAGTTAAAAAAAACCTTTAGTAGACAAACAATTATTCGCTCAGGTTAGTTTAATCTATTAACAATGGAGATTCGCTTCCGGTTTGTGTTTGTAACAAAAACTACGTCACTGCTTACGTCACAATACCGAAAATCGTCATAATATAGAATAAATACACTCAAAATTTGAACATGCAACATTAGACAGTCCTCATTGTTTTTTAAAACAAGTTTTAATAAATACATGACTGGTATTATATATCTATATATAGTTTGTTTTATTTTGATACATATTTAAAGTTTACATTTGAAATTGTTTTATTTTTTAATCCTTTAATAAATTTGATGATTTTACTTACTTAGGGTACACACTCGCTGACATTGAATTTTTTACTCCCACCCCTCAGGCAATATGTTTCAAAAA
The DNA here is from genome assembly GCA_023376005.1 of Doryteuthis pealeii. Taxonomy (NCBI): domain Eukaryota; kingdom Metazoa; phylum Mollusca; class Cephalopoda; order Myopsida; family Loliginidae; genus Doryteuthis; species Doryteuthis pealeii. The sequence goes on along the minus strand of CM042159.1, from coordinate 73,185,487 downwards.
TCTATTTTTACATCGCCCGGAGGTGTTTTTTATTTTGTACTAGTAATAATAATAAAGGTTAATTTTGCATATGTTTGGATAAATAAATCTCCCTATCGAGTATATGCAAACTCTTATATAAAATTCTAACAATATAATAATCCAAAACACACCTCTAAACTGTGTTCAAATTATCTAAAATTAAAGAAAGATATGAGAATTTTGCAAAATCATAACTCCCCCCCCCTCCTTACTCTCCAAATCTTTCTCTAATTGAACTTGTCTGGAACAAAATAGATCCTAAAGTTCAAAGTTTAAAGTGAGCTGCCGAAAAATAAGCAAGAGTTGTTTACATGTTTACCCACCGTTTGGGAATCCCTTCCACCAACACAACTTTTACAAGTTACTAGAAAGGACGCCAAGAATTTGCTATGCGGTATTAAATCTTCATAGTGGATGCTTTGATAAAAAGAAAATATAAATTTTCTTTAGTTGAAATTATAATTATTTTATATTCATTTTGATTTAAATTATCGCATAATTGCAGGCAAACATAGAAAAAAAATAATATATTCCCTTAAAACATTAAAATCCCAAATCTAAGTTACGTGTACATAATAGTGGAAAGTTACAAGAAATTTTGGGATGACGAATGAAAGGCAACCTGTTGATCTCTGATTGATTAGCGCAACGCAAGGAAGAGAGTTAGAGAAAGAGAGAGTGATTAGTTTTCTGTCTGGATTGAGCTGTTGAAGAGAACAGATGCAAGACGAGTGTCTGTTCCCCAAGGCATTTTTATTAAGGAAATTAAATAAGCTCAGAATAAAAATTTAAAAAAAAAACAAGGACGTCTTCTGTTGTTATTAAAAACTGTCAACAGTATAGGGCCAGATATTCCAAAAGTTTCCTAAGTAATTTCCAGACTCGAAGAATAGCCGAAAATGCTAGCCTAACAATCGATCAAGAAATACCAGCAACTTTGATCAAAACCCGAGAAGGAAAATGAGAAGATAATGAGCACATGAGAAAAAAAAGAACATCTTGTGTTGTTATTAAAAACAATGAACGACACAAGACAAGATATCCTCAAGAGATTCCTAAATTGTTCCAGACTCAAACAGCGAGAATGCCACCCAGCCTGGCAATAGATTCAACAACTGAGATACCAGCAACTCTGATCCAGCCTCAAAAAATAAAACAGGATAAGAAGATATAAGGTGTGTCAAAAAAAGGAACGAGATTTTCAGTACTTTTTGACACACTTTGTATTCTGAAAAATTAACGCTCCATTCATTCTTCATTTCTAGCTTGGTAAATACAGCATAGCAAGATAGCTGATACCTATGCAAATTGCAGGTTTATTTCAGAGTACTTTCTCTTTGATCTTTCCCTGTTAAAGGATACCTGTCAGAGTCAGCAGAGGTTTGATGCTGGAACTTCCTCATCCAGTTTTTCATTTTAGAGTTAACTACTTCACTGCTTTATCATTAGATTGGAGTCTCTTCTACCCAACATGTACATATGCATGTGTAGTATATTAAGAAAGAATGAAAAAAACACAGGTTTAAATGGGTAAAGTGGTGAGTTTATTGGCCGACACTGCAGTGTTTCGATCTATTAATTAGATCATCTTCAGGGCATTTGTTGGTATATGGAAGGTAATAAGAAATTTTTTTATCACAGAATAACGAGAAAAGCGAGTGGTAGTCCTTGTTATTTGGTCCGTTTAAAAAAAAATTTGGAGGCTTGAAAAAAGGAGACGGTTTGAAGTATTCTTTTTTTTATTACGGTGTGAGCATGGGACGGTGTAAGTGTGTGTATCGAAAGGAAACATTGTGCCTGAAGATCCCTTTGTGGTTTGAAACTTTGAGTAGTGATTTTCCTCACTTGTGTTATTAGAAATTAGATTGTTCTCAAAGATGCAAATAGGTACGCGTCCTGCGTCCCTGACACACAAAAATCTAAAAGGACACAGTAAAATCATATCCATGCATCGCAGTGTCTTTCTTTTTTCTTCCCTCACCATTTCAAGCTAACTGTAAATACATTTCAATAGTTTCTTAGAATTGTATTATACATGCTTTTGTGGGGCTGTTTCTTCTTTCTTTTTGGGCTGATTTCTTCGGGTTGGTCATTTCTTCGGGTTGGTCATTTCTTGTTTGATAACTCAACAAAACATAGTTGTTTTTTATAAGTATTTTATTATTTAACAACCCAGCCACGGATTCAACTCTGTGCGAGCAGCCTATGCATTCACTCACTCTGAATCTCTCGTCATATCTAATCTAAAACTTACGTAGGGGTTAAGATTCAGTCATCAATTCAACTCAAACTTCTCACAACTGAATTTTATAAAACCCATGTAGTGTGGCTAGAACTCATTTCTTGAGTTACCGGTTGAAATAAAATATATAATGGTTTATTTATTTATTTTATTTTATTTGCATAATTCCCAGTGGATCACTTTTCCAACCCAATCATGACCAACTTTGTATTCCCGTTGTGCTAGTGTTACATAATTATTAGATACCTAATATCTATGTGCAATAGTGTAGAAATCAAAATGGGCGTTATAAGCTGCAGCCCATGGCCTTGAAGGATTTGAATGACAAGGCTTGACCTGTCCTGATCCTTCCTTCCGGTGGATACCGTGAGCATCGGTGGAGAAGACCTTCTCCCGGTTTAGATTAGAAATAGATTTTAGTCAGTCGGCGAGAAACCACGACGGTGGTAAGTCGTGTTATACACGCGGCCGACTCAATCTGCGCAGGTAGTCTGGTGGGGGATTTCGAGAATAAAATATGATCAAAGTAAATCGAAGTCTTGTGTTATTATCTAAAAACTACCAATGACACAGGGCTTCTGATAAAGAGAAATCCCCAATGGAAGACCAGACACGAAGTCCCCAAGACGAAGTCCAGACGCTAGAAGAAAAATAGAAGAACAGAAGAAGAATAGAAGAATATAAATAAGAAGTAAGTAAGAAGAAGGGTATGCAACACTAGTTTACTACATTCACTTAGTACGTGGTTTATGGTCACCACACATTCTACATTTACTGTTTTGTTGTGACTTATCAATTTTTGCTTTGGTATAATTTGTTCTTATGGCATAATTCTGTGCAGCAATTATTAGCGATTCAATTTCTCTCTTGGGGTTTCCTCTTAACTATGTCCAAGTCTTTTCATGTACAACCTCTCCAATTTGACGTTTGAAGTCTCCATATAATTGTTTTTTCTTGTTTTTGTTGTTTTTTTTCCTTATGTTGCAGCTACTGTTGTTGGCTCCCATAAGTAATCTATCTTTGCCTTTTTGTGTATTCTTCTAGTCTTTGGATTGTGGCCTCTACACAGTCCTCTATGTTGGCAAGACATCTTCCACCTTCCTTTCTTGATACATATAGCATATCTCTATCGTCTCTATGGTGTAAAGCCTTGTGCATTATTATTATTATTATTATTATTATTATTATTATTATTATCAGAACATTTTTTAAATAATTCTTTCGATGCAAAACATAATTCTGGTCACAGATCTTAATTTTCATATTTTTTATTCTACAATTATTTAAAGGACAATAAACTATATTATGAAAATTAAGCAGATATTTCTTTCTTTCTTTCTTTCTTTCTTAGACCCCCCCCCCCCCGTTCCTCATCTCGTCACTGACAATGCCAGCCACGTTGCCTCGAACGATATCCAATGACAGCCGTTGTTGGCACAGAACGGACGTCTCCTCACGAGAGGGGTTGGAAGTCTCCTCGCGAGGGGGGAACGAAGTCAATAAATTGAATCTTCTCCAAGATTCTCAAAACTTGCAAGAGACAATCGACCTGTAAAAGAGTTGCAACCATAAAACAAATACTTGTAAAATCCATCGTTACAGCTCCATTGATTCGAATCAGTAACGATCAGACTAAAGAGGCAAAGAAATGCCAAAATAAATTTATATCTGTGCCAAGATAAATATTTATTAATTTATTTTATAATACTCCGTATATGCAAACATACGATACTGGTCGCCATTTTGCTAGTGATGATGACGTCATAGCTGCAATCGAGGGGTTTCTTGAGTCTCAAACAAAAGACTTCTTCTAGACTGGGATAAAAACGTTTCAGCACCGTTGGAGCAAGTGTTCAGACCTTGAAGGAGACTATGTTGAAAAATAAATGTTCAAAAATCCTTTATCCCTTTTAGTTTTTCTTATGCTTAAAACTTTTCATACACCCCTCATATTACAGCCAAATCTGTATGTGTACACTCGAGTTCTCAATTTTGGTTGAATCCTATCAAGAAAACACTTGACATCATCCCCCTATATATCTATCAATAATGGAGATTCGCTTCCGGTTTTTGTCTGTAACAAAAATTACGTCACTGCTTACGCCACATTACCCAAAATCGTCATAACATAGAATAAATACACTCAAAATTTGAACATGCAACATTAAAACAGTCCTCATTGTTTTTTTAGAACAAGTTTTAATAAATACATGACTGGTATTATATATCTATATATAGTTTGTTTTATTTTAATACATATCTAAAGTTTACATTTCAAATTGTTTTATTTTTTAATCCTTTAATGAATTTGATGATTTTACTTACTTAGGGTACAAACTCGCTGACTTTTTTACTCTCACCCCTCAGGCAATATGTTTCAAAAATCTATTTTTACATCGCCCGGGGGGGGGGTTATTTTGTACTAGTATCTTATAATGGAGATTCGGAGTCTATCTGTAACCGAAACTAAGTCATAATACCCCCAGGAACTGCTTAAGTTTATCGATGGGCATTTAATTTATAGTCAAAATCATTAATACATAGAATAAATTTTAATTAATAATGATGTTAGATTTGCCTCAAAACAGCACATGTTACTAATGTTATTTACTGCGTATCCCACATTTGCGAGTCAGGCATAAGGCCCTACTGTTGTATACCCTCCTTTACTTTCTTCTATTCTTCTTCTAGCGTCTTTGATATCTTAAGTTCTTCTAGCATCTCTTCTAACATCTCTTCTAACATCTCTTCGTCTTGGGTGGTCAGTCGCACTTAACTCATTTCTTCTTTTAGATCAGTCTTGTTACCAAGACATTCACCAACCACAAAACCGTGTTATTTTCTTAAGCTTTTATTTACTTATCTAAACATTTCATGTAACTAAACCTCTGACTAACATAGCGCGCGTATGCAGTGAGTTCCTGTTAAGGTAGTACATCTTCACTGCCCGACGTCCAAACTGAAAACTGAAGACCCAACCAGGTCCCACGTGACTTCACGTATTTCGCGGGCTTCCTGTAATATTCCATGGAAAGTCCCGCCCGTGATATGAAAAGGGCCATCCCTTTAGAAATACAGGGGATTGACAATAATCTTATGCAACCGCATAGATTATGTAACACTACTAATGTGAGACCACACAAGAACCGTAACTCATGGGATGTTAGAACCTTAAAGCTATTTAAGGGGCCGGTTTATCTCAGTCGGTAGAGCACTCGCCAGGGAATCATAAGGTTCCTGGTTCAATACCGCTCTCTGCCAACTTAGCGAACGGGTAGCACAGATTGGGTAATCTGATCTGTGCGGTAAAGTGGGGAGCTGTGATGGTAGATGTGGTGCTCCACCTCAGATGCAAAAACAATCTCACTGGTCTAACGCCTGTAAAAAGGGATAGACTCCCTCGCCGTCCTCACCGATACCGACAATATGCCACTCTGTTATTTTTATAGAATCTTTACCAGTGGCATGTCCTGAAGAATATACCAGGGTAAATAACACAGTTGTAATATTTACCATAAACTAGAACAGGAGCCTCACCACTCAACGCAGTTTAATTTCATATCTAGAATATCCCTTGGGGGGGATCTTATCCTTCTTCTAGGGATACAGTCGTGTCGGTGTAAGCAAATAATTTGGCACTAGTAAGACCTGTGGATATATCACATTATGATAATTTAATTATTACAACTTTTGATATGTTAACTTAAGAGCTATTGCCAAATAGTTCAATATGTACAAAGTATGATAATATTGATTTAACTCTCTCTCTCTCTCTCTCTCTCTCTCTCTCTCTCTCTCTCTCTCTCTCTCTCTCTCTCTCTCTCTCACTTTCCTTCTTTTCATTTTTTCATTATGTTAATTTGCAACAGATTAGTATTATCGCTTCCACACGCTCATTCCTCTCTCTCTCCCTCTCTCCCTCTCTCTCGCTCTCTCACTCTCTCTCTCTCTCTATATATATATATATATATATATGTGTGTGTGTGTGTGTGTGTGTGTGTGTGTGTGTGTTTCCTACTCTCTTTCTTTTCTTTCTTTGTTTCTTTCGAATTATATTTTTCTGTGTAGCAGGTCATTTTTCTTCCCTTTCTTTATTCATAATAAAAACAGAATGGTCCATTATTTAGCTGAGGTGACGACACCTGTTGGCTGTGGATAGTGACCTGTGATGTTAAATAAGTATTCAGCTGATGAGCAACACCAGATAATCAGGATTTACATTTTCACATTTCAACTTGGACGATTCGGACGGTCTCATTTTTTAACGAGAGAGTGTTGCAAGATGATAACAGTCGCAGTTTTAAGGAACACGAGTATTATAATGTTTTTGTTTATCTTCTGCCTGAGTTATCTTTCGTGCCGGGTATCTCCTTCGGGATGGACATATTTCTTCTTCTTCTTCTCTTCTTCTTCTTCTTCTTCTTCTTCTTCTTCTTCTTCTTCTTCTCTCTCTCTCTCTCTCTCTCTCTCTCCCGTCATCCATCCATATCAGCCACTGCTCCAGATAAGTCCTCTAGACGGCATCTAGTATCCGTATTGAATGATTTTTTCTGGTCAGTCAACACTCGTGTGTCCGTGCGTAGGAGTCCATAGAAGAACGTTGCTTACGACTTCGTACTTACTTTACTAACTGTACCCGGCATGTATTGCTCGTGTTACTTGGATGTTTTCTGTGATAGCTTTGGTTTCTTTGTTTAATGGCATCTCAACCTTCATGGCGTATTCAATGCCAAATCCATCTTTGTAGAAGAACAGTAGAACCTCTCCTTTCTTCTGCTGATGTTTGGATATTTCAAAGCTTCACCTACCCGCCCACTTTCAAATTCTACAGATACCTAGTTCCGTAGTATCTACGTGGTAAAGTGGGGAA
>CM042159.1:73155854-73173354 GCA_023376005.1 Doryteuthis pealeii | reverse complement strand
TCATGATCCATGGAGGACCCGGTTGAGAACCTCGCAAAAAACAATAGATGCACATATACTCCAGCTATGGATAAAATAGTAAGGCAGACTGGGCTCTTTACCCTTGGGTAGATAGCCAGTCTAGGAGAGGGAAAACTCTGAATTCAAAATTCCTGAGGTTAGTCGTTGATTGGGTTTGTGGCATTCGTGCACCAATTCTTTCCTATCGACTGTGCCAAAAAGTGCGGATGGTCCAATACAAGCTTTCACCACTATAAACAAATCACTGTGTGGGTTGCTCATTGTGTGTGTGAACCCTCATGTGTCATACATCAACCAGAGAATCCATAATACATATATATATATATATATATATATATAAGAGTTCTATAATTTGCTTGAAGCATTATGTTTATAAAAGTTTGGTGGTTGGTTTTGAAGGCTATCACAATGCAAGTGTAAAGAAAAATAAGGTAACTATGATGTTTGTTTGTTAACCTTTGATTTATTCTTAATATTTCAATAATATAAAAAAAGGATCGGCCAAATTTGGAACGATACTAAGACATTGTTGGACAGATAAACACACTTTCACAGACACATACGCAGAGAATTTGGAGGAAGATATCACTAGCACTTTCGGCACTTCGAAGTGCCATCATCAGGGATGATGTGTAAGAGTTAGAATTGTAGGAAATGGACATGTCAAAATCCTGGACGAGCCCGTTTGCATTTCACACAGCACTAATACCATTATGAAAGATACGAATCCAACTACTCTCCCTCCAGCTTATGAGTAAATAGGAGGACTGACTTGGTTCTTTAACCTTGGCTAGGTGACCAGTCTAAGAACAATGAGGTGACCTTGCCCTCTGTAATCCTGCGATGGGATATACGGCTAATTGGCTGCGCAGTTTGAATTACTATTGCTATTGACTAGACGATTTGGCATTCTCCGTTTGTGGCATGGGCTGGAGGCCCAGTGGGTAGAGTTTCCGCTCTTCACTCTGTGGTCCACTGGTTCAATCTCTAGAGATTGTGGCATGCACTGATGATGAAACCAAAGGAGGTCGAAACAGCTGTGCAGTGCTCCGGATGTCGCAAATGGTGTTTGCCGAGTTGTCTGGTCATGGTAATATGATTCAATTATCAATTATATATATATATATATATATAATATAAGTAATAGTATATTTTGAAAATTATTATTAATATGAATTATATATAAATGTATGGCTAAGCGACGCAGAGTTTTACATTTATAGAAAAATATTCTGAATATATCTTTGTGCTTTCTTTAATCCCCTTATTTATTGAATGACCCATGTAAGTGTTTACGATCCATAGAAAATATTTAAATGCAAATAATATGAGGGGTCTGTTTTAGAATACTAACATGGATGACATTTTATTCTTCTTGAGAAAAAGAAAAATATAATAAGATAAAATTATGAATCAGATATAAAATACATCCACGAAATACATCTACAAAAATTACACCTGTAAAGGAAACTTGAGTACCAGATTTTATCTCACACTCTAACAGATTTGGCATTAAATAACCCACAGAGTTATCATACCATTAAACCAACCAAACCAAACCAAATGAATTGGATAAAATTATTTATACCAATTTGAAGATATTAAGAACTTGAAACAGACACTTGTTTTTGGCATTAAATGACCCGAAAAGGGTTGATATGCCGTAAAACACACAAACCAAACCAAATGAATTTAATGAAATTACTTAAACCAATTTGAAGATATTAAAAACTTAAATCATAAACTTGACTTATTTCGGCATTAAATGACCCGAAAAATTGATATGCCGTAAAACAAATAAACCAAACCAAATGAATTTAATGAAAATTACTTAAACCGATTTGAAGATATTAAAAACTTAAATCAGAAACTTGACTTGTTTTCGGCATTAAATGACCCGAAAAGGGTTGATATGCCGTAAAACCAAGAAACCAGACAATCCGTAGAATTCTTCAGTTGTGAGATAATTTCCGGACACCTTGAAATCTTTTAGATTTTAGTGACGTAGTTTTCACAAAAAAAAAACATCCGCCAAATTCAATTGTAGTTCCTACCCCCCCCTTCCCTTCCCTTCCCTTCAGCTATTCTCTAATCGTACATTGCTGGCACAGGTGACTATTATTAACATAATCGATAGATTGTATCTATGTCGGAACCAATTCTGATATTCACAACTCTTTTCCAGCATTGCCAGTGTAAAAACATCTTTTTGGCTGTGTATGGGCAGTGAGAATAGTGCAGTTTGTACCCTGAATTTCGCTTGGAAAAGAAAATATTAACATTTCGTTTAACCCTTTCTTTACCAAATTAGATTGGAATTGTTTAATAACGATTTGTCTGATTTTTTTTTTTTTTTTAGATGAGCAAGATTCAAATGTTATATACCCGGTCGTAGAGTATATAAACGACAGAGTTCAGAGTGATTACTTCAAAGAGTTCTCGGTGATATATATATATATATATATTATATATATATATTATATTAGGGTCATCCACAGACACGTGTTTCGACTTATCAAGTCTCCTCAGGTGGCTAGACATTTTGTAAGCTACCTACAGCCTGAATTGAAATCCGATCGGTTGGGTGTCAGTCCGGCACCGTAACCATTAGCTGTCTTCACTTACAGAATGGGAAGGGGATTTTAACTGTTTAATACACACATTGCTTTGCGTGTATATATATATATATATATATATATATATTATATATATATATATATATATTATATCATAATGGTACACGGTAAAAACCTACTCGAGTTTCACCATAAGGACACACGTGAAATCGACTGCAATTAATCAATATCTTAATTAATCCGGAAGATCCTTATGGTGAAACTCGAGTAGGTTATTACTGTGTATCATTATGATAATAAATTTGCTCTACTAACGTATTGAGAACTTTATATGTGTTATATCGCTGTCTTATCATTGTGAAACTTGCGTCAACTAACCACCCAGACAATTTTCACTGGTAAGTCACGTTTTCCACAAATACCATATATATATATATATATATATATATATATATATATGAATTTGATATATTGAAAAAACAAAAGATGTTTACAAATGCATGGGATCATCAGGAGAGAATGTGCACCGTTTCGGGGCCATTCTCTCTTGATTTACTCATTATATATATATTGATTTATTTATTCATTATATATATATATATATATATATATATATTTATATATTCATTCATTCATTATATATATATATATATATTATATATATTATATATTATTTTATTATTGGCCATTTTGTTAAATGGCATATCAACCTTTGTGAGCTATTTACTGTCAGAACTGGAGCCTCACCCCTTGATGCAGTCTAGTGTGCACGGTCAAAACGTTGTGAACAACATACACAAGGAAAATATTTTATTTCGTATGTATATAAATATTAGCACATCTGACTGGTTATTATTAGATTGGTTAGTTATTTTCTTTAATGACATTTTTGTAGGTGACTCACCTATGACACGAACATAGACTTACCCAATGGGTATATATGTAACAGATCAAAGCTACTCAAGGGAGAAGTAGCAGATACATGTTCTTCATGTACGCTGTAACAAGAAAACCTTCCTCAATTGTACATTGATATATTGCTGAATACATCTGTTCCCTACATTTTAGCTCCGAGTTGAGTTATCATTTATTAACCCTTAAACAGGTCATAACGGCATATCAACCCTTGTGGGCTATTTAATGCCAAATCTGGTATTTTTGTAAATATGATTTGTAATCGAATAGTTTGTAGGTAAATATTTTTGTTTGGTTAAAATGTCATCCATGTTAGTATTCTCAAACAGATCCCTCATATTATTTACGTTGAAATATTTATTTCTGATAGGAGCAAAAATACTGCACTCCAATAGGAAATCTCTGACAATGCCGAATATATATATACTGTAGTGACAATTAAAATCCACAAAAAGAAAACAAAGATAAAAAAAAAAAGTTAAATACTTTGGGATTTTTAGCACTAAAAACGTGTAATGATGGCACTGCAAAATCCACCAGTTGACAAGTTCTTTCTTTTTTGTTTATCAACACTAGGTCTGGTCTTCTTGCTGTGATAAGGTGATCCGTTTTTATCTCAATGTCCCAGAGAATTTTATGCGTTTCGTTCTCAGAAACAGATTCTGGTTTATGCACATACCATTTTGTTGTATGGTCAAAATTTAACGTTTTGCATTATTCCCAGTGGATCACCTTCCCAACCCAGTCGTATCTAGTTTTGTACTCCCTTTGTGCTAGTTTACTACATTCGCATAGTACATGGTTTACAGTCTCATCTCTATTACCGCATAATCTACATTTACTATTTTGTTGGGTCTTATCAATTTTTGCTTCGATATAGTTTGTCCTTATGACATTATTCTGTGCAGCAATTATTAATGATTCAGTTTCTCTTTTGGGGTTTCCTTTTCTTAACCATGTCCAAGTCTTTTCATGTGCAACCTCTTCGATTTGTCGTTTGAAGTGTCCATATAGTTGTTTTTCTTCCCATTTTTGTTTTCTAGTCTTTGTTGTTTTTCTGTTTGTCCATCTATCACTTCTACTATTTTTGGCCGACATGAGTAATCTGTCTTTGCTCTTTCTTGTGTAATCTTCAAGTTGTTGGATTGTGGTTTCTACGCAGTCCTCTATGTTGGCAAGACCTCTTCTCCCTTCCTCCCTTTATGACACATATAATCTATCTCTATCGTCTCTAGGGTGGAGAGCCTTGTGCATGGTCATTAACTTTCTCGTCCTTTGGTCAATCTGTCTGAGTTTTTCTTCTTCTTCTTCTTCTTCTTCTTATTATTATTATTATTATTATTATTATTATAATATGCATCAGGTGTGAGTTTGACGTTACCTATGTTTCTCCTTGCCCTCCGCCTATTTGGATTGTGTCCAACTCTTGCAAATAACCTTCGCCTGGAATATAAATCGGGTGATGCAAAACCCGGATGTTAACTTCTCGCATATCAACAGCGAGTCTCATATTTCGAACGAGATGTGTGTGTGTGTGAGAGAGAGACGGGGGTCTTTATGCAGCAGTGGGGCATTGAAAGTCACTACAGTTTTGCATTCATATCCCAAACGCATGCCATTCGTAATGTTAAAACAAACTACCCGACCAATCAACCCCCACCCCACCCCTAAGCCGATTCCATTACCCAACCCAAGCTAGGAACTTTTGTTCATTTGTTAAACTTTTTTTTTCTTTTCCTTTTCTTTTTTTTTTTTTTTTTTTTTTTTGATTTCGGTCATTGCACGCAGATGAAGGTAATCTGCCACCCCTGGAGCTATTTTTTCTCTCGTGCACTTATCAGTGAAACATTGAAGAAGTGGGTCATTTTCTTTCGTACCCGGCAAGTGAAGAGAAGAAAGAAGAAGAAGAAGAAGAAGAAGAAGAAGAAGAAGAAGAAGAAGAATGCGACGGGGACAGTGAAGAAGAAGAAGAAGAAGAAGAAGAAGAAGAAGAAGAAGAAGAAGAAGAAGAAGAAGAAGAAGAAGTTGTGATTAATTAGATTTACATAATGTACGGCTTGTTAACCTTGTTGGTTATTTCATGCCGAAAAACTTTTTGCTTTATTCATCCTTAATGGGTATTCAAAATTCATTATTTGAATTCTTTTTTCAAACATTTTTAAAACTCTTTTTTTTTCTATTTAACCCATAGATGGGTCCCTAACAGGTACTACCACTATGGAAGAAGAAGAAGAAGAAGAAGAAGAAGAAGAAGAAGAAGAAGAAAGAAGAAGATACACTTTGCAAGATAATTATATACAATATAATTGTTCCTAAATCTTCCGTCCGTTATCATCTTGCACCACCCTCTGGTTAAAAATGAGACCGTCCAAATCGTCCAAGAAGGAATAGAAAAACGTAAATCCTGATTATCTGCTGTTGCTCATCTGCCGAATTTTTATTTCTTATAAGTGTCGTCACTCCAGCTAAATAATGGACCATTCCGTTTTTATTATAAAGAAATAAAGGGAAGAAAAAGGACATGCTACACATAGAAATATAATAAGAAAGAAAGAAAGAAAGAAAGAAAGAAAGAAAGTAGAGGAATGATAGGGAGAAGGGGCGATAAAGTTAATCTGTTTCAATCGAACATAATGAAAAGAAGGAAATAAACAAAAAAGAGGGAGTGTGATAGAATTAAATCAAGATTATACTTTTTACATATTGAACTATTTAGCAATAACTCTACATAACAGGGCCGGGTTAGCTCAGTCGGTAGAGCGTTCGGCTTGAAGCCATAAGGTTCCTAGTTCGATACTGGCCCTCGCCAACTCAGCGTATGAGTAGCACAGGGATCTGTGCGGTAAAGTAAGGAGCTGATGGTAGGTGTGGCGCCCCACCTCAGACGCTAAGATAATCTCCTTGGTCTAGTGCTAATGAAAAGGGGATAGACTCCCTCGCTGATTGGCTGATGCTGACATTAGGCCACCCCGACGACTTAGTGTGGTATATTCACTGGTCCTGCTAGTAATTATATATTTTAAGATCATTTTAAGCTGGTTATTTGCCACGTGCCCCACGTGTACGGGTTAGGCACAAGGCCCTATTAATGTGGGATCACTTACGAACCGAAGTTCATGGAAGACGTGTGCAAAAAATATGTTGATCCCGTAGACATTCCCCCTCATGGACCCTACCCCTGTAAATCGAGGGGAGAGGTGTTGCCTGGGGGGGGGGGCTTCCTGGCATCAAGGTTGTTAGTTTTTATGATCTAGAGCCGAAGCTATGCTTTACACATTCCCCATGTGTTTGATTCTTAAAAAAAAAAGAGCGAGGAAGTCTATTCTCACTTCACTAGCGATAGACCTTTATAATTGTCTGGTATTTAGCTATAGTAAAGTAAGTAAAGCCGGGGGAGTGGCTTTTTGTCGGTATCAGCTGGACAGCGAAGGAGTCTATATTCTTTTCACTAGCGCTGGACCAGGGCGAATTTACCTCACTGGTCAAAGCTGTGCTACTCAAGCGCTGGTTAAAATACAAAGTATTTTTGTAAGAAATATTGAAATACATTTGAAATACGAAGTTTTCTTGAAGGAACTTATACTGCGTAGCTGCACATTATGTTAGTGGGTTGGATTTTACGGCATGTCAACACTTATTGGGTTATTTTATATTTTGTTTTATCTATTCTTGATGGGTACTCAATTTTTTCTAAACTCAATTTTTAAAACGCATTTTGTTCTATTTACCCTATAGATGGGACCCTAACAGGTACTACCACTTCGGGGCAGAGTGGACCTGGGAGTAATGGTAATGAAAGGGTACTCTCCATTCCCCAGAGCTCCAGAATTGGAACCTCATCATCAGATAGAGGTTAACGTTATACCAAGGACAATAAGATGTTCAGCCACCGCCTTCTAGCACATGATAAAAAGGGTTGGGGCTAGCCATAAGGGCCATAGGATCAGGGCAATCATATAGGTGCTAGGGCTTAACGTGGCCAGCCGATTGATCGGAGGGGCCTTTCCGACCGCTCGTGTAGCCTAAGTAAGTGCTCTACCGACTGAGCTAAACCGATATATCCGCCCTGTCGGCTGCGGCGTTAGAATGCACCGAATGCACCTCTGCAGACTCCCCCAATGGGGCCACCTGCTGGCCGTGGGTGGCGACCCGTGATGCTTAAGGACAGAACCCAGGTGGCTGAGCAGTCCATGACTTGCAATATTCCATTTAGGCTTTTCTAGACCGGCGGTCAGAGTGACCCCCTCCGATCAATCAGCTGGCCACGTCAAGCCCTAGCACCTATATGATTGTCCCAACCCTATTGCCCTTAGGGTAACCCCCAACCCTTCTTATCATATGGGTGCTAGAAGGCGGTAGCTGAGGGTCTACATGTCCTGGAAATGATGTTAAACTCTATCTGATGGTGAGGTTCCATTTCTGGAGGTCTGGGTAATGTGGAGCACCCCTTCATCACCATTGCTCCCTGGTCCACTCTGACCCGGAGTGGTAGTACCTGTTAGGGTCCCATCTATGGGTTAAATAGAAAAATGTATTTATAAAAAAATTGTATTATCCATTAAGAATTGCTTTATTTCAAAACATTATCGGCATTAAATGACCCACTGAGGTTGATATGCCGTAAAACAAAACAAAACCAAACTAAACCGATATATATATATATATATATATATATATATATATATGGGTTTTTCTGCGTGTACATTATGATGGCCAAGTGGTGACGGAGCCTGACTGAGTAGCCTATAAATGTCTAGCCACACAGGAGATATGTGATACGTCGAAACACGGTGTCTGTGGATGACTATATATATTTACCAATCCATCCGCAGGTCAGTTGACACGGTCAATTTCTTAAGCGGAGTTTTCCTTCTCCTAGACCGGTTGCCTAACCAAGGTTAAAGAGCCCAGTCTGCCGTACTATTTATCCATAGCTGGAGGGAGAGTAGGATTCATACTTTTTCCAATTGTATTAGCGCTATGTGAAATGCAATTACACATCCAAGATTTGAACTCGGGGCGACGAGTTCATTTCCCATGACTTTAACCATTACAACACGCACTTCTTTCTTTCTTTCTTTCTTTCTTTCTCTCCCACCCCCTCTCTCTCTCTCTCTCTATATATATATATATATATATATATATATATATGTGTGTGTGTGTGTGTGTGTGTGTGTGTGTGTGTGTCTGTGTGAAAGAGAGAGAGAGAGGAGAGAAGAGAGAGAGGAAGAGAGAGAATAGCTAGCGAATATATATATATATATATATATATATATATATATATAGAGAGAGAGAGAGAGAGAGAGAGAGAGAGGGGGGGAGGGGTAGGAAGGGAGAATATTGCAGCTAGCGAAAGAAAAAAAATATAGATAGAGAGAGAGCGAGTGAAAGTGAGAGAGAAAGAGAGAGAGAGAGAGAGAGAGAGAGAGAGAGGGAGAGAGGAGAGAGGGGAGAGAGAGAGAGGGGGGGAGTATTGCAGCTAGCGAAATTGCCTTTGAGAAAACTAATATGTTATTCGAAACTGTTTATAATTGCAACCTAGGATCGGCACTTGAACAAATGCAACAACAAAAAAGCGAAGGTTACTCAAGTGAAGACGAGGCGATTTTTTCTCTTCCTTTTTCTGCATGATAAACATCGTTGCAATCTATTGACAGTAATGGCCGAATTCGCGCCTTTTTCTTTTGTTTTGTTTCGTGCAGGTGTTCATTTCTTTTCTAACGACTTTAACTTCTCCCCCCAAAAAATCCTCTTCTCAATAGAACAATTCCTAGGCCGAATTGTTTTCTTGTTGCACGTACACAACGTATGTAAAAGGTTCTTTTTTGTTTTTTTTTTTGTTTTTTTTTATTAAGCCATACTTATATATATAATATATATATATATATATATATATATATATATATATATATAACACACTTTTTTTTCGATGGCAAACTCCTAACTCGGTAGAAACAATTTAAGATACTTAGGCAGTAACATCTCCTCCAGAGAAAATGCATGGGCTGCTATAAATAAATTATCGGTCATATGGAAATCCAATCTCACAGACAAGTTAAAGAGACAGTTCTTCCAGGCCGTTGTCGTGTCAGTACTGCTGTATGGCTGCACCACCTGGATCCTAACTAAGCGACTAGAGAATAAACTAGACGGGAGCTGCACAAGAATGCTGTGGGTCATGAACAAGACGTGGAAACAACACCCTCACGAGAAAACAGCTGTACGGCCACCTACCACATATCACCCAAACCATCCGAGTAATACAGACAGGACACGCGGGACACTGCTGGAGAAGCAAGGGCGAACTCATAAGCGACGTCCTCCTGTGGAAACCAGCACATGGACAAGCCAGTGTGTGCCGACCAGCAAAAACGTACGTTGATCAGCTCTGTGCGGATGCAGGATGCTGCATAGAGGACCACCCGAGAATGAGGGACGGATGGAGAGAGATTGTCATGGATATCCGCGCTGACAGCGCGACATGATGATGATGATGATGATGATGATGATATATATACTGGGGGGGGGAGAGGACAGAGAGAGAGTGTGTGTGTGAGACTGTGAGAGTGAATAAGTGACCGTGTTGTTGCAAGCGAAATTGATATATATGTATATATATACATACATATATATATATATGTGTGTGTGTGTGTGTGTGTGTGTAAGTATGTCTGTGTGTACATTATACACACACATACATATATGTATATATATATATATATATATATATATTTGTATGTATATATGTGTGTATATATATGTGTGTATATATGTTTGTATATATATATATACACATATATATATTACGTAGTGTAATGGTTAAGGAGATAGATTTGCAGACCATTGTTAGTGAGTTCATTTCTCACAGGGTGCCCCATTATCTAGCCTTGTGCCACATCTAAGCTTAACTTAGTAAATAAGTATACATATATATATATATATATATACAGAGAGAGAGAGAGAAAGAGGGGGAGAGAGAAAGAAAGAGAGAGAGGGAGATAAAGAAAGAGGGGGGAAGAGAGAATGAAAGAAAGAGAGAGAGAAAGAGAGGGAGAGAGAGAGGCTTGCTCACAGTTCCCATTTCTGAGTTGAACAGTCTCATCGTTGCTTAACCTCGATGATTTGGCCGGAAATCGGTGCTTCCATCATCAACCGTTTAATTTGGTTTGCTTGTTTAATGGCATATCAAACCTCTGTGGGTTATTTAATGTCAAAGACATCCTTGTGTGTATTTACCAGCCACTCCGCTCGAGCAGGATGTAACACAAGGTCAATTTTTAAACGGAGTTTTGAATTTTGAGTTTTCCTTCTCCTAGACTGGTTGTCATAGGAAGGTTAAAGAACCCAGACTGTCCTACTATTTATCCATGGTTAGAGGAAGAATAGTTGGATGTATTCATTTCCCATGAGCAATCATCCTCGTCCAGGATTTGAACTCGAGTCATCGTCTCTATTTCCCTTATTGATAAACATTACAAAACGTGCACCTCCAAAGCCATCCTTGCGGAAGAGTAGTAGTACAATTTAAACCATAGCTCGGGTACGTCAGCAGTGAAAACATAGTGTTCTTGCTAAAATTTGCTTAGTCTATCGCAATGGTTCTCAACCTTTTTTACCCATGGACCCTTTTTAACCCTATATTTAGCCATTTGATGTTTAAAAATCACATTGTAATTTTATATAAACTCTCCTAAAAATCCCCTAAGCCAAACGAACGTAGTCTATAGATTCATTTGCCCATTCCGAGAGTGCCTCTCAGAAAATACACTAATAGCTACATTGGCCATACAACTACAACACTGTCCCACCGCCTCACATACCATCTCTCCGACACAAGCTCAATAAAAAACACTTAATTAAGAAAACACCCAGAAAAATCCACCTCCCCTGAAATTAACGAAAATACTAAAATTATCTACAAAAATAAGAAGAAGAAACGCCTACAGATCCTAGAAGCCATATGTATAAACAATAAAAAAAAACCTAACATCAATAAAATAGCATTTAAAGTCAGAGACAATATATTAAATATCTTTAATAACTAACACTTAACTAACACCCCCCTCTTAAAAATAATAAACTCTCCAAATTTGATATGAACTAAAAAATGAACTAAAAACCAAATTACGTAACCCCATGAAGACGACTGGCGAAACAGTCGAAAGCGCTCGGGATATAAGTATGGGAAATATCATAAATCAATTGGATCCAGACTCAAAAAAGATCGCCAGAAGACTGGAAAAAATACTAATCCAAAAAATGAAGAATAAATACTCCGTGTTTTTAATAACACATGCCTAGAGAATAACTTGCTGCCAAATTACACAAAATTTTATAGTTAAATACATTTTGCTAGCCTGGGTCCCCCAAAGATTGTATATGTTCACCGGGGGTCCAAATGGATCCCAGTTGAGAACCACTAGTCTATCGTAATTACAGGGTTACGGTTGCTTATTGTAAGGCTTGCATAGTTGTGGCACAAGGCTGGGTTCTTGGGGCGCCAGTGGCGCATTATCAATAAAGTTAACTAAGCTGAAGCCTTGGGGTTCAAGACTAAGGACCCACCAAAATTTTCACAAAAGGAAAGCGTGAAAGGGAGAAGAGAATGTCGTGTGTGGGTCCCCAAAAAGTTCAAAACTGTTGGAATATTTTGTTATATTAGGTGTGCTACAAAACACCACTTAAATTTATAGACTAAGCGGAGACACGTGATTTAAACCTGAGCCAATCAACAGCTCAAATGCGTGCCTGGTTGACTACTTAATCACCGATACTGAGAGACGTCCCTTTGCAATCATTGACGAAGGACTTGCAATACTGAGGAGCACCAAGGAACAAAGGATTCTTTACCAAGGATTTTTCGCTGGAAAAGCGCTCTTGCTTGAAGCTTAGATGATGGCCCATCGTAACAAAAACCTAGAGCGTCTCCCATGGGTTTATCCGGCACTGTGTGGATCCCAGTGAGACTCGAACTCACTAACAATGGTTTTCCTCGTTTACCTTGCTAAACATTGCTCTACATAAGCAGGCTACTTGCAGTACCCAATGCGTCTAAGTCATTGGCGGAAATTGACCTATATCAGTACGGCTACCCACACACCTAAAAATGTATCTCTATATACGAACCCAAACACGAAAGTATATTAGCTTGGAAAGGATTTTTTTAAATCCGAAACACGTGTTACGTCCACGATTTATTAAGATGATAACAGTCGTACTTTTAAGGAACAGGAGTCTCAATATATAGACTGCATTTCATTTGGACGGTTTCATTTTAACCAGAGGGGGTGCAAGATTATAATTAATTATAACATTAAGGAACACGAGTGTTGATATATAGATTTTTCGCACGAAAATAGCATGTTGTGTTTTGGGACATCGTAGGAGAAATGGGATAGTTCGATTGTTTTCTGAAATCCGACCGTTAATATGACTTTTTAGTTTACAAAAAAGAAAACGTTGGTCGGATCTATGCCTAATGAGAAAAAAAAAGATGTTGCACTTGCACAAATCTGTGTTTAACCGAGACTCGAAAAAGCAAATAGTGGTTGGTTAGTGCAAATTTTATAACTGCAATAACAATTTATAACACATAAAATCAATTTAGAATTCAAATTACTTTGTGAACCTTTTTATCATAAGATATTTACTTTTCTCCAGTTGGATTTACAACAATATTTTACATTGTCAATACTCCTTTGTATTATTTAGATTATTCGGACTATTGTCTTTATATACACTAGCAAATATATGCACCCTCCGGGTGCAAGTATTTTAGTTAAATTTTATGATAAAATATCATATTAAATTAGAAAGGCTAATGAAACTGAATAAGAATGTAGATAAAAAGATTCTGAACAGAGGGGGTATGATTGAAAAATAGAACAACTTTGAAACTAACTCTTCCATCATTTTCCGTTACTCCCGTCTTTCATTGGTAAATTCTCCTAATTAAACTGTTTAGTTAAAATAGGAAGTAAAGAATAATTTTACAGTTATTTCTTCTTGTTAATGGATTTCTTTTAAGATTTATTGAAGAGATTTTTGCTCATATTCATTAAGATAAAACCAAACAATTAGAAATCAATAATACTAAGCATATATTTATTAAAATCATTTTTTTAAGATCAATATGCAAATTAGCCTTCTCGTTCACACTGTAAAC
This sequence comes from Doryteuthis pealeii, assembly GCA_023376005.1. Lineage (NCBI taxonomy): Eukaryota > Metazoa > Mollusca > Cephalopoda > Myopsida > Loliginidae > Doryteuthis > Doryteuthis pealeii. Next base: position 73,159,677 of record CM042159.1, on the reverse strand, counting down.
CTCTATTTTGTTGTATATATAAATACAATTGCATGTGATTAGTATGTAGATATGGTAAACAGTGTAAGTAATGTAAAACAATTTTATTAATAATTGAGGTTTAAATCTAAGCAAAATCATGGAGAATGTGATGTAAATAACAAAGGGAATTGTGACTTGAATAGGAATATAGTTTCGGTTACAGACAGACAAACACACAATCTCCATTATAATAAGACTAGCAACTATATGCACCCTCCGTAGGGTGCAAGTATTTAGGTTTTGTAATAAAATATTGTATCAAATTATAAGCTATTTAGAAAATGATAAACTGAGGGGGTATAATCGAAAAATAGAACATCTTTAAATCTAACTCTTCCATCATTTCCCATCACTCCCGTCTTTCATTTTTCCTAATTTATCTATTTAGTTAGATGATGAAGTATTTAATAAAATTATAGTTCTTTCGTCTTGTTTATGGATTTCTTTTAAGATTTATCCCAGAGATTTTTGCTCAGATTCGTTAAGAGAAAACCAAACAATTAGAAATCAATAATACTAAGCATATATTTATTAAAATCAAATTCTTAATATCAATATGCAAATTAGCCTTCTCGTTCACACTGTAAACCGCTATTTTGTTGTATATATAAATATACTTGCATGTTATTAGTATGTAGATTAATCCACAGTATTAAGAAGATATAACAATTTTTATCAATAATTGAGGTTTAAACAAAAATAAATTCATGGTGAATGTGACGTAAATAACTAAGGAATTGTGACTTGAGTAGTGATTTAGTTTCGGTTACAGACAGACAAACACACAATCTCCATTATAATAAGATTGTTATATACAGAACGTTTCGGCCGATGTGCCTTCCAGCTTCTTCCGGTGTTTCTTGACGAACTTGGAGGTTTCTTGTCGAAGATTAGATTGTCAAGTCTGAGAAGGTTCCCGAGTTCAACAATAACACCAGAAGAAGGCCAGAGAGCACATCGGCTGAAATTCTTATCTGGATGTTTAATGTAAGCCTTACATTTCTATATAGATGTTTTTTTTTCTTTTTGTGTTAGCCCTGTCGGTTGGGGCTTTAGAATGCACCGACTGCACCTCTGCAGAGGGGTAATAACCCCCCCCAATGGCCGTGGGTGGTGACCCGTGATGCTTAAGGACAGGAATCCTGGTGGATAAGCAGTCCTTGACATGCAATACTCCACTTAGACCTTTACTTAGGCTAGACAGGTGGTCAGAGAGGCTCCCTTTTATCAATCGGCTGGTCACATCAAGCCCTAGCATCTATATGATTGCCTCGCCCTTATTGCCCTTATAGCAAACCTCAACCCTTTTTATCATATGGATGCTAGAAGGCGGTGGCTGAGGGTCTTCATGGCCTGGGAATTACGTTAAAGTCTATCTGATGGTGAGGTTCTAGCTTTCGGGGTTTGGGGAATGTGACGTACCCCTTGATCACACTTGCTCCCAGGCCCACTCTGAGCCGGAGTGGTAGTACCTGTTAGGGTCCCATCTATGGGTTAAATAGAAAAATATGTTTATAAAAAGGATTCGATATTCGTTAAGAATCATTTTTTTCAAAATTCTATCGGCATTAAATGACCCGCTGAGGTTGATATGCCGTAAAACAAAACAAACCAAACCAAACTTTGTGTGTGTGTGTGTGTGTGTGTGTGTGTGTGTGTGTGTGTGTGTGTGTGTGTGTGTGTGTGTGTGTTTTGTTTGTTTTTTTTACATTTCAGCAGCTCTTCTTGTTGTGTACTGTCTCACCATCTCTTCCATCCGAGTCTTCATCTCTTACCCTACGTAGAAATGTACTTCAACTACTGCCACTCTCGACCTATAAAAAAAGCGCTTGGTATTGGTTCGATTAGACAGAAGACATCGATATATTAAGTTAGCGATAATGGAGATTGATGCCAGACATTTTACCCTGTACGTTTCTCTTGGAACAACAGACATTTCTTTCTCTCGAATAATCCTCATAGTATTTATTCACTTTAGTGTCTCTCATTGACATTAGAAACAGGTTGGGGGAGGGGTGTGTTGGAGACGGGAGGCAGAGGGGGGATAGTTCGTTTTAGGTTGGTTTACTTAGCTAAATTATCCAAATATAATTCTTTAGGCTTTCGATATATATATATATATATATATATATATATATATATATATATAGTTCAATGAGAAATCAAAACAAATAAAAGTTTTTGCTTTTATTTATTTAATTACGGGAACGGTATTACAACCAGCGGTTTCTTGCTGAAAGCATTCATCGGGTAAGACGAAAAGTTCCTTTGAAATGAATGCTTTCAGCAAGAAACCGCTGGTTGTAATACCGTTCCCGTAATTAAATAAATAAAAGCAAAAACTTTTATTTGTTTTGATTTCTCATTCAACTATCAACGCTCTATCACAGATATTGAGCACTCTTCTAATAACACTGTATGTTGGATTACTATTACTTTTTCTAGTATACTAGTGCCAACCATACACATTAATAATATGTATATATATATATATATGTATAAGTCAGCCACAGACACCGTGTTTCGACGTTCCACGTCTCTTCAGAGTGGCTAGATACAGCAACTACGTCTGGCCAGAAGCGAAACTCGACTGACATTTCTTCAGCCCTATTCGTTAACCTCTCGGCCATATAACAGCTGCTATTAAGGGGCATTGTTTAAACTAATAAATACATACATATGTTTATATATTTATTACCTGAGAGATCAGTCTGTAAACAACAGACGATATATATATATATATATATATATATATATATATATATATATATATATTATATATATATATATATATATTATATATATATATATATATATATATTATTAATATTAAATATATATATATATATATATATATATATATATATATATATATAAATATATATATATATATATATATATATATATATATATATATATATATATATATATATATATATATATATATATGTATATATAAATTCATTCAAATGATTGATTTTGATACGTTGGAGAATATAACGATACTATTAGAGATCAATAACACCCAGTGATTATTTATTAAACTGGTTTTGTTAAAACCAGTATGCAAACTAACCACACCATATATTATGTAAACCATTATTTCTTAGTGATATATAAGACTCATTACTGGGTTTTAAACACACAAATGACTCGGGTTCGGGCCTTGTGTCTGGTAGCTTCGGCCGCTGGAACTGTTTGGTAAATTAAAGGCGTTATCCCCGGGGGGGGGGGCAACACCTGCCACCTTGATTTAAAGGGACAGTGTTGGGTTTATTGTCCAGTGCCTGAGGCGACCCACTTGAGGGGGAATGTCAACGGAATCCACACATTTTTTGTGCCTGCCACCCAATGAGCTTCGGTTCGTGGGTGGTCCCACTTTAATAGGGCCTTGTGCCTGACCCACATACGGAGGATGCGTAGTAAATACTGTTTTGAAGCAAATCTCATGTTTTCATGGAGACATCGTGAATTGATAAGATTTATTCTAAGTATTAATGATTTTGAACATAAAAAATAAATACGCATTGATAAACTTAGGCAATTCTTGAGGATATTGTGACGTAAGCAGTGACGTAATTTCGGTTACAGTCAGACACCGAATCTCCATTATAATAAGATATAGTTTTCTTTTTCCGGTAACTTTTGTGTTCGTCATTTTTTTTTTTTACGAAATTAGAACTCACTAGCAAATATATGCACCCTCCGTAGGGTGCAAGTATTCAAGTTTGAATGTAATAAAATATATTAAATTAGAAAGGCTAATGAAACTAAATAAGAATACAGATAAAAAGATTTGAAA
>CM042159.1:73140854-73150854 GCA_023376005.1 Doryteuthis pealeii | reverse complement strand
ACACCTTCGCGTGAGTAGATCGCGACTTGCCTTTCAAAAATAAAACGCTGATCAAATACAGTTACATAACTAAAAAGATTTTCATCTCCTGTCACATATAAAAACATCCATCATTTTCTTCACCCCAAGAGACATCCTGATGAAGGTTCAATGTAACCGAAATGTTTTAAACATCGATAATTAAATTCATCCCATTTTCGGAACACTTGTTTTTTCAAATTTTCTTTATATTGTCGGATTTAATTTCCATATTTACTCCCATCTCATTGGCAATTCAGTCTCGAAAGACTATGATAAAAGTTTTTGTGTTCCCCTGAGGTTGCAGCGCCTCCTGTAACTATGAAGTCCAATGTTTGAGAAACATTCTCGACCACAGATTTTGCATTTGTAGGTTGTCCCTGTAGATGATGATGTTCCGATGCTTTGTTGCCGTTGCTTTCTTATGGACCTCTTAGCTTCATGATGTTGTATCAGGGTGAATTCTGATGTGTACAGGCCTCTATGGAGATTCTGCCACCACCGAGGGCGGTCTTGAGCCAAATTTTCCCAGCTGAAAGGGATAATGCCAAAGCACCTGAGATCATTTTTGCAGACATCCTTGAATCGCAGTAGGGGGCGACCAATCTGTCTTTTACCAGATGTTAGCTCTCTGTACAGGATGTCTTTCGGGATTCGTCCATCATCCATCCGACGTACATGACCCAACCATCGGAGACGACGTTGTCTCAGTAGAGAGTACAGGCTGGGGAGTTGAGCTCTCTCTAGGACGGCTGTGTTAGTGATCCTGTCCCTCCAGGTGATGCCCAGTACACGTCTAAGGCAGCGAAGGTAGAAGGTATTTAGCCGCCGCTCTTGGTGGGAGTATAAGGTCCATGTTTCATTCTCATATATATATATATATATATATATATATATATATATATATATATAATACATTTAAGGTGCAATTGTTACCGTTGGTTTCCAAGCAGCATGTTAGCCATTTTTCTTCAACACAACGCGCCTGTTATATATATATATATATATATATATATATATATATAAGAGAGTTTCATAATTTGCTTGAAGCATTGTGTATGTATTGGTTAGGAGGTTGATTTAGAAGGCTATCACAATGCAGTTTGGAATAAATAAAAAATAATAATACGGTAACAATGGTGTTGTGTGTTGACCTGTATTTTTTATTATTTCTTGAATTTTCGAGGTAATACCTCTTTATCAAAAGAATTGAACTGAAGCAGTACAGCTATGGCATTTCTTCCTATATATATATATATATATATATATATATATATATATATATATATATAATTTAGTCATCCACAGACACCGTGTTTCGATTTATCACGTCTCTAGACTTCGTAGGCGACCTCCTGCCGGAATCGAAACCCATCCATATATAGAGAGAGAGCGAGAGGGGGGAGGAGAGAGGGGAAGATGTATATATCATATTGTGGTTTATTTACAAGGCACAACATGATATTAAGACCACAATTATGAGACCCCCTCTGACTCAGGGGTAACTTTATTAAACATTATTCTACAACAGGTGTTCTATGTGTGATGTATATTGTATACCTGACTCGGCTCATTTCTTTTTTTCACTTTTTAAACAATTAAAAAAAAAATGTTATCAGGTGTGCTTTTTTTTCTTTCCCACCTGTCAGATCAACTATCATTAAAAACTTAAATGTTGTTTTTTTTTTTCTTTCTTTTTTTCTTTTTTCTTTTCTTTTTCTCTTTTTTCTTTCTTTTTTCTTTGTTTTTTTTTCTTTCTTTCTTTCTTTTTTTCTCTTTTTTTTTTCAGAATATTACAATTGTCGACGTCGTATGACGTCAATTCGTGGGAAATTCGCTCGATTCTTCAAAATCTTCAAACTTTCACCAATCCTAGAAATGACAATGGTGAACCCTAATTTACAAAACGCTCTGAATGATATCGGGGTCAACAAGTGTGTATAATCATTTCACCTGTTCCAAATGTTGATGACGAAGAAAGGTAACTTTTACCTGAGTAAATAAAGAAATAAAAAAGTGCCCTTCCTTAGAACGAACAATCAAGTACAGTGCTACATTGACTTGCGAGTTTAATTCATTCTGCTCATAATTAAATTTTCTCGTATATTAATTCAATTTTCTCCATTGAAATAAATTAAAATGTTATTAATCCGTTCCAGCTCTTCCAGTGGTACCTTGACTTACAAATTTAATTCCTTCCACTCGTAATTCAATTTCCTCGTATATCAAATCAATTTTCTCCATTGAAATAAACTGAAATGTTATTAATCCGTTCCAGCCCTTCCAGTGGTACCTTGACTTACAAATTTAATTCCTTCCACTCGTAATTCAATTTCCTCGTATATCAAATCGATTTTCTCCATTGAAATAAACTGAAATGTTATTAATCCGTTCCATCCCTTCCAGTGGTACCTTGACTTGCGAGTTTATTTCGTTCTGCTTGTAACCAATCTTCTCGTATATCAAGTTAATTTTCCCCATTGAAATATACAAATGCCATTAATCCGTTCCAGCTTTTCCTTGACTCACGAGTTTAATTCATTCTGCCCGTAACGTTATCATTTGAGCACAATTATATAGTTCCAAGTAATTATTCTTAATACAAATAATTAAATATGTTTAATTAGAAAGAGCACCCCTTCATCACTATTGCTCCCTGGTACACTCTGACCCGGAATGGTAGTACCTATTAGGGTCCCATCTATGGTTTAAATAGAAAAAACATGAGTTTATAAACAAAATTGTATTATGCATTAAGAATGAATTTATTTCACAACTTTGTCGGCATTGAATAACCCACCGAAGTTGATATGCCGTAAAACAAAACAAACCAAACCAAACCAAACAATGCTGGGTAAGTTGGCTAGTATAAATGAGGCAAAAAAACGCACTAATAACATGGGCTGTTTTGAGGCAAATCCAACTCAGTTTTTCATAGAGACATCGTTAATAAATAAGATTTATTCTATCTATTAATTATTTTGACTATAAATATTGATAAGCTTACGCGATTCCTGAGGGTATTGTGACGTAAGCATTGACGTAGTGTCGGTTACAGTCAGACACTGAATCTCCATTGTCTTCCTGTTTACCGTACAGGTTTTGCTATTTTGTTATGTAGTTTGAAGTACTTAAAACTGCAATTTAGATGCTAACAATCCTATTCCCTCCTGGTGAGAACTTTATATTATTTATGTGCATTTACGAAAAAAAAAAACAACAACACGTATACCAACCGAGACAATGGAATCCTGTGTTATGTAACGGTTAGCTAATTAGGCTAGCGGCGAGGTTGATTCTCACTGGGTGCCCCATACTTCTGACATTTTGCCACAGCCAAGCTAATCTTAGTAAATTACGTGCCTGGACACCTCCCGTGGTGCAATGGTTTGCAAGCTAACATTAATAGACAATTGTTAGTGAGTACGATTCTCGCTAGGTGGCTAGCGGACCATTAGGAGCGAGTTTGATTCTCACTGGGTGCCCCATACTTCTGACATTTTGCCACAGCCAAGCTAATCTTAGTAAATAACTAAATTCCTTGCCTGGACACCAACCGTGGTGTAATGCTTAGCAAGCTAGACCATTGTTAGTGAGTATGATGCTCACTGGGTGGCCCCGTGATTCTTGGGCTTTGGCAATATTTAACTTAACTCAACTAAATAACAATATTCGGTATCTGGACACCTCACGTGCTGCAATCGTAAGTACTCTAGATTAGCAGACCATTGTTAGAGAGTTAGATTATCACTGGGCGCCCCATACTTCTGGTCTTGTGCCACAACTAACCTAAACTTAGTAAATAACTAGATTCAATGCCTGGACACCTCACACGGTGTAATGATTAGCAAGTTAGATTAGCAGACCTTTAGTACCGAGTTTGATTCTCACTGGGCGCCCTATACTTCTGGCCTTGTGCCACAACTAAGCTAAGCTTAGTAAATTACTAAATTCTGTGCCTAGACACCTCCTTTGGTGTAATGGTTAGCAATCTCTATTAACAGACCATTTTTGATGAGTTTGATTCTCACTGGGTGCTCCATTCTTTATGCTTTATCTTAAAGCTAAGCCGAGTGAATGGCACTCGAGACAAGGTTCTATCTTACGGACCCAACCCCCGGGTTGGACGCATTTTGCGACTTCAGTTCACTGCCCGTCAAAAATGGACTCACGTGCGCCATGTAACATAAGAATTCGGCCTCAATGATCATTTGCGCAATGAAAGGTTTGGCTATTGACATTTGAAAGTTATGCAGTGAATCCTCTCGGGGGAGCGATGTTTGTTTGCTATTTGATGGACGGTCGTTATTTGCTGGCTACCAACAAGATATCACGTGACGGGAATCACGTGAAATCAATTGTGAAGTCAAATATTTTGCAATATTTCGTTGGTTGGTTGGCTGGTTGGTTGGTTGGTTGGTTAGATTTTACGGTATATCAACCCTTGTTGGGTTATTTCATGCCGAAGACAGAAAGCACCGGTTCTCGCTCGATGACTAAAGTTAAGCAGCGATGAGTCTGTTCAGTACTTAATTGGGTGACCACTTAAACAGCGGTATGTACTCTAACCCGGAACCTTAGGGTTTCTAGGCTGACCCTCTACCGACTGAGCTAAGCCGGGAGGCAAAGTGAGTATGTAAAACTTGCAGAGAGGACCTCGATGAGAGAATACAACAGAGAGGGAAAAAAGATCTTGATTAGGCACTGCCAAAGTTGCCGTAAAATCCGTATTTTACAAACACAAATTACCCCCCCCCCACCTCGATTGAAACAAAATTACCAAAAATCTGGGAATTATCGGATTTTAATGAAATTTTCAGTGTTGATTTATCAAGAATGAATTTCATAATGCATCAGTTATTTTATTTCAAACAGCGTTTACGGCCATGTTTACAATATATTTGAGCAAAATTGGCCGAAATAATAGTTTAAAATGTATTAGAAATAAATTACATGCGTAATATTATTTTTTTTTTTTTTACTGATGCTCATTATGTTACTACTTTTCGACTTAGACAAAAATTTGACCTTAAATAATCGATTTAATTAATTTTAATTCGTTTTTAAAAATGAAAAGCTGGCGACATTTTGGCAATGCCTAATCTGCACGTAAAACGAAAAGATCAGAAAAAATTCTTCACGTGGAAAAAAAAAAAGTAAGTGTTGGTGACGTCATCAGCGTTGCGGTTGAGATTTGTTTTTCAAAAAATTTTCTTTGTAACTATTTTCATGTTTTGTTTTTCTTTTGCTTTTTTTTCTTTTTGTTTTTTTTTGTTTTTGTTTTGTTTTTTTTACACTTTCGGAAAAAGAAAGAACAGCCTCTCTTTCTACGAGGATGGTACAGCCGAGGAAGGCCGTAAATTGACTCAGCCCAAACGTTCCCCTGACAATGTCAATGACACAAAGAAGAAATAGTTGTATGAAAGAAAAAAAATAATGTTAAAAAGGTACTAATGCAGAATAGCGCGCAAGAGGTAATATCATTAGAATCTCATTTTACGTATAAATAGCATTAGATTATGGAACCTCCCGAAGTAGCCTAACACTAACACTAAACCTAACCCTAACCCTAGCGTTTTAAATGTTTCGGGTATTTTCGTGAAATGTAATGAAATGCAAAGCTTTTTATACGTAATCTAATGATATTATCTCTTGCGCGCTATTCTGCATTAGTACCAATGCTTTTTATACGTAATCTAATGATATTATCTCTTGCGTGCTATTCTGCATTAGTACCAATGCTTTTTATACGTAATCTAATGATATTATCTCTTGCGCGCTATTCTGAATAAGTACCAATTTTTGTTTGACACCTTCAAAAAAAAAAAAAAGGAACTATCTCTTTCTATGAGATTGGTACAAGCCGAAGAAGGTCGTAAATTGGCTCAGCCCAAACGTTGGCATGACAACGTCAAAGACACACATACACAAAAAAAAAAACAATGTTAAAAAAGTCATTTAACCTCCAGGTAGGATGTGACACAAGTATCGAACCCGCTTTTTCCGTAGTAACAGTTTTGCGAGACTGATTATTTGAAGTGAGTACACTCGGGCACTCACTCCAAGATTTTTTTATTCATTTTGAAGAAAGATACATTGGGTGTGTACAAAACTCGGTATAGAGCCGGAGGTTTTATTTTTGGGGAGGGGGAAGTAAAGCTGGTCATGCTTCCTTAGTGTCTAGCTAGCTAGGTTCACTCGTCGACCGATTCATACAAAAATAAACACTTTCTTTCTTCTTGCAGCCGACTGTCACCAAAATACCTCATTCGTTCTATGATTCCTACTTAAGTCCCCGTTTCGATGATGTTGGATGATAAGCACACGATGTATGTTCCGGATGAGTTCGCGATGGAAGGGTAGGGCAGAAAACAAAGACAAAATCCCGAGAAAACTGAAAAGATGAGAATAAGATTAAAATTGTGGGTCATTGATTGCCCCCTTTCCCTCAACTGATGTGTAGGATTGCCAACTGTCTTCCAAACTTTTAGGTTCGAAAGCAAGTCGGTTAGTTCCTTTATGACGTGGAGTGGGTGTCCTTATAGGGGGTGGGCAAAAAATGGGGGGGTCTGTAGGTCATGTTGGATGGGTTGCTAGGAAAGAATTTGCGAGACTGACTTGCTAACCATTACACCACGTTGTTGGTATCCTTCCTTCTACGAGAGACGATGAAATAGTGTCCAGGTTGGCCTTTAACTATATGGAGGATGAGCTGTTGCCCAACCAGCAAATCCCCCCTCTCCATACTGCCGCTGTGATCCAAAGGAAAGGTATGGAACCAATGCAGTTTGGCAGCGGTAGTGTCACAGGAGTTAATGGGTAGCACGGGATTTCAGCATCACGCCACCTTGGGGACTCCGGCCTCCTGATTTGTTTTCGGGGTTTATTCCCTTAGCCTTTCCTTGGGATGAAGTAAAACCGCTAGGCAACGGATGTTTTGTATCAGACTTTTCCTCGTCCTAGATGGGTTGCCAACCAAGGCTAACGAACCCCTTCTAACCCTTTACACCCCGACGGAACAATGTTTATAAGTCTTCTCAAATCTATTGACAATTAATAATCACTCACCAGAATCAATGATGGATTGATTGATTTGAACAGGATGCCAATCCGTCTAGGATTATTTTATGCCAAGAGGTTAAGGAATCGCATTTATTGAATTTACATTTTTATGTTATTGTCTCTCAAGCATTTTTGCACACAATTACATATCATGTATTCCTATCAAATACAATTGTTATTTTATTTTAAAACTTCTACATTTTTTCACGTCAGTTAACTTTGAACCACGTATCTTTGAGGCGGAACACAGATTCTCAAAGATACGTGGTTCAAAGTTAACTGAACTGAAAAATGTAAAAGTTTTTAAATAAAATAACTGGTGCATTATATTTTTTATTCATTAATATATCAACACTGAAAATGTTGTTAAATTCGGTTAATTCCCTGATTTTTGGTATCTTTTTCTTTCGACGAGATGACATACGATGGTAGAATTTACGACCGTTAAGTTCGATTTAACCGAGATGGGTTCATTTATCCGAAGAACGGAAAAGATATTGTTTTGACAATGATAGATGTTTTAAAAATGACAGACGAAAGAAAATGTATTTAGAGAAAAGGGATCATAACCATATTTTGGTAAGCGTTCATATTTCTCTAAATAGATTTCTTAACACCTATGGTTGCCCAGACAATATTTGTTTCCATTCATCAGTATTGTCCCAACGAAGGTTTAATATAAACCAAAACGTTTAAACTTCACCATCAAAAATAAATTCATCTCTTTTTTCGGAATATTTTTATATCTTTTTTTCTAAATATTTTACTCATTTATGCTTCGCAATTTCATCGCGTATTTAAAAAAAAAAAATTATTTACCCAATCTGTTTACCACGGGTTGGATTTGACACGGGTCACTCAGCGAGGATTGAACTCGCTTTAACCCTTATAATGGATCTATGAGACTAGCTTGCTAACCATTACGCTACGACGGGATACCTTCATAGCCTACTTAAAAGTTGATACTTTTTTATTTTAAAATACGAAAAAAAGAAAAGTGTTTATATACGAAGTATTTTTAGGTTCGGTAATCAGTTGTGGCCTCGAATTGCAAATATCGAATTTTATCAACCAGATGAATCGAGTTTTTTGAATGTTGTGTCCAGAATAAGATTTGAAATTGTGTCAATTTCGTTCATATAAGTCAATGAATGACACGGTTCATTTCAAATAGGAATTGGCTTCTCTATCTTTCCAGACCCCAAACGATACAATTTGGAATTCTAACTTTAGACTCTCAAGATTTTCAGGTCATAATGTCATAGCGAAGAAGAAGAAGAAGAAGAAGAAGAAGAGAAGAAGAAGAAGAAGAAGAAGAAGAAGAAGAAGAAGAAGAAGAAGAAGAAGAAGAAGAAGAAGAAGAAGAAGAAGAAGAGAAGAAGAAGAAGAAGAAGAATGAAAGAAGAAGAAGAAGAAGAAGAAGAAGAAGAAGAAGAAGAAGAAGAAGAAGAAGAAGAAGAAGAAGAAGAAGAATCGGGAAGAAGAAGAAGAAGAAGAAGAAGAAGAAGAAGAAGAAGAAGAAGAAGAAGAAGAAGAAGAAGAAGAAGAAGAAGAAGAAGAAGAAGAAGAAGAAGAAGAAGAAGAAGAAGAAGAAGAAGAAGAAGAAGAAGAAGAAGAAGAAGAAGAAGAAGAAGAAGAAGAAGAAGAAGAAGAAGAAGAACGAAGAAAGAAGAAGAAGAAGAAGAAGAAGAAGAAGAAGAAGAAGAAGAAGAAGAAGAAGAAGAAGAAGAAGAAGAAGAAGAAGAAGAAGAAGAAGAAGAAGAAGAAGAAGAAGAAGAAGAAGAAGAAGAAGAAGAAGAAGAAGAAGAAGAAGAAGAAGAAGAAGAAGAAGAAGAAGAAGAAGAATATTACGGGAAGAAGAAGAAGAAGAAGAAGAAGAAGAAGAAGAAGAAGAAGAAGAATATTACGGGAAGAAGAAGAAGAAGAAGAAGAAGAAGAAGAGAAGAAGAAGAAGAAGAAGAAGAAGAAGAAGAAGAAGAAGAAGAAGAAGAAGAAGAAGAAGAAGAAGAAGAAGAAGAAGAAGAAGAAGAAGAAGAAGAAGAAGAAGAAGAAGAAGAAGAAGAAGAAGAAGAAGAAGAAGAAGAAGAAGAAGAAGAAGAAGAAGAAGAAGAAGAAGAAGAAGAAGAAGAAGAAGAAGAAGAAGAAGAAGAAGAAGAAGAAGAAGAAGAAGAAGAAGAAGAAGAAGAAGAAGAAGAAGAAGAAGAAGAAGAAGAAGAAGAAGAAGAAGAACAAAACAACAACAACAACAACAACAACTACTGTAAATGGAACACGGCTCATCTGGTAACAACGTTGACATGACGTAGTTCATTTTCCCTGTTACTGCATTGGTATGACGTAGCTCATCTAGTAATGATGACATAGTGAATTGTATTTTGTTTGTTTGGAAAGGTACATCCCCAGGCAGTTTGACCTTTTAGGGTTCGAATCGACGATGCCCCAATTCTCCAAGTGCTATGTGAGTATGAAAAAACAAAAACATCAACTAGATCTTTATTTCTAGATCGTTATCATTTAAATTAGATCTATTTTTACATATCAAAATCGTAGAGAAACATATACAGTGGTACCTTGACTTACGAGTTTAATTCGTTCCACTCGTTACCCAATTTCCTCGTATATCAAATCAATTTTCGCCATTGAAATAAACTGAAATGCCATTAATCCGTTCTAGCCCTCTATCGTGTACCTGGACTTACGAGTTTAATTCGTTCCGCTCGTGACTCAATTTCCTCGTATATCAAATCAATTTCTCCCATTGAAATAAACTGAAATGCCATTAATCCGTTCCACTCTCAAAAAAATAAAATTCTAATTTTTTTTCACGTTTTTTAATAAGAATAATACCACTGTATTGGGAAAAAAAATAGAATGTAATTAATTATATCATTTTGAATTTTCGGACTGTTGTTCTCATCTT
>CM042159.1:73131242-73135754 GCA_023376005.1 Doryteuthis pealeii | reverse complement strand
AAGAGAGAGTAACTTTTTAGATGCTACGATTAGCGTAGGGTAATGGTTAGGGTCAGGCTACTTCGGGAGTTTCTGTAATTTAATGCTATTCATACATAACAATCCGATTCTAATGATATTATCTCTTGCGCGCTTTTCTGCATGTGTACCCGAATACGAAAGATAAATAGATAAAATGAAAATAAAAGACATGAAAATTGAAAATAAATAAATAGATTTGGTGGTACTAATGCAGAATAGCGCGCAAGATATAATATCAGTAGATTCCGTATAAAAAGCATTACATTTTATGGAAATACTCAAAAACTTTGAGACGCTTGGATTAGAGTTAGGGTAAGTGTTAATTCCCTGACTTTTGGTAATTTTTTTTCAATATTAGATTTATTTTGTTAACACGGTTTTTACGCCATTTTTAAATAACGTTTGGTCATACGCGATCGAAATTGGCCGAAAAATCGTTTTAAATGTATTAAAAATAAATGTCATGTTATTTTGCTTTTCTTTTTTTACTGATGCTCATTATGTTACTACTTTTCGACTTAGACAAAAATTTGACCTTAGATAATCGATTTAAGTGTTATGGTTAGTTTTAGGGTTAGTGTGAGGGTTAGCGTTAGGCTACTTCGGGAGTTTCCGTAATCTAATGCTATTTATACGTAAAATGCGATTCTAATGATATTATCTCTTGCGTGCTATTCTGCATTAGTACAAAAGAAAACAAAGAAATTAGGGTTAGTGTTAGGGTTAGGGTAAAGCTATTTCGGGAGTTTCCGTAATCTAATGCTATTCATACATAACAATGCGATTCTAATGATATTATCTCTTGCGCGCTTTTCTGCATTAGTACCTACTTTTCAAATAGATTTATTTGACTTATAGATGGGATCTTAACAAGTACTTTTATTACCGGTCATATGAAGAGAAAGGGAGTGCAACAATAAACTTTAAATTAAAGGGAAATACGGAGCAACAATACAAAAACAAAGAAAACAAACATTATTTTGTTTTGTTTTTGTTTTTTGTACTATTTGTCTTTAAGAAAAAGGAGATTTTTTTAAAACTACAAAACATGAAAAATTAAATACCTTATTTTTTTTCTTTTTCTTTTTTTCTTTTTTTAGCTTTTTGCGAACAATGATGGCACAGTTAACAACATGAACTGAACTCTTAAACAATTTAAACTTATTAAAACATATTTCTAATTCTTAGGAATTTGAACTTAATTTCGTTTTTAATAGGGACTGGCAAACGGGGCCTGAAAATTGACAAAATGACTTTAGACCCCCTACAGAAAATAATTTACCAAAAATCAGGAAATTATCGGATTTTAATGAAATGTTCAGTGTTTATTTATCGAAGAACGATCTTTATAATGCATCATTTATTTTATTTCAAAACTTTCTCATTTTTTTTTCAGATCACTTAATTTTGACCCCCCTTATGTTGGGGGCGTAAAATGTTTTGCAAGTTGATCATTTTCGATACTAATTACAGAATAAATAAAGAGATAAAAGACCGAAGTTATGAATAAAAACAAAAAAAAACTTTTTACAGTGGCTTTTCTATGAGAAAATAAGTACCGAAAATCGAAAAATAAAATGTAAAAAATAATGAATAATTAATTTTTAGGAGATTTCTTTTTTACTCATTTCGATAATTATTTAATTGGCTATTATTTTATAAAAGAAAAAATTATACATCGATGTTTTTTCTGCTTAATTCAATAGAGATTTTCTTCAAAACTTATTACTTTTGGCGCCCAAAATAAGGTTTGCATTAAGTAGATATTTATTTCTAGAATCTAAAAATATAACATTTTAAACTTAACATCAGGCTTTTCACATTTTAAATGAATTTTATATATTAATTTTTCATAGCAAAAATACTAAATCAAAGTTTTGAAATAAAATAACTGATGCATTATAAAATTCATTAATTGTTAAATCAATATTAAAAATGTCATTAAAATCGGATAATTACCCGATTTTTGGTAAAATATTTTTCCATCCCAAATGTTACGTTAAAATTGTAAACAAGCGCCTAAAACCATTGAAAAACAGCCAAAATGGCGGATATCGTCGAAATTGACCAAAACAAATAGTTTTAAATCTTTTAAAAATAAACTGCATATATAATTATAATTTTCTTTTTTTAATGATGGTTATTATGCTACTACTTATCGATTTAGACAAAGTTTAACCTTAAATAATAGATTTAATTATTCTTAATTCGCTTTTAAAACTCGTAGTATCCTTTTTTTTTTTTGCCTATACCTAGTTTATAAAGGAAGGATATATGTACTTTTTATGTTTTAAATAGATTTTTAATAAAGTTTTTTTATTAGATTTTAATAGATTTTTAATAGATTTTTAATAGATTTAAAAAAAAGATTTTTTTCAATAGATTTTTAATAGATTTTTTAAATAGATTTTTCAACAGACTTTTTAAATAGATTTTTAAATAGATTTTTTAATAGAGTTTTTAAAATAGATTTTTAAATAGAGTTTTTAATAGAGTTTTTAAAATAGATTTTTAAATAGATCTTTTAAAATAAATTTTTTAAGTTGATTTTTTAACAGATTTTTTTCAACAGATTTTTTAAATAGATTTTTTGATAATTTAAAAATAAATATTATTAAATATATTTTTTGATAGATCTTTTAATAGATTTTTCAGCAGATTTTTTAGATAGATTTTTTAATAGATTTTTTTAAATAGATTTTTTAAGTTGATTTTTTAACATATATTTTTTCAACAGATTTTTTAAATAGATTTTTTTTAAAAAGATTTTTTTTTTAATTTTTTAAAAATAGATATTATTAAATATATTTTTGATAGATCTTTAAATAAATTTTTCAACAGATCTTTTAGATTCTTTAATAGATTTTTTAAAATAGATTTTTTTAAATAGATTTTTTAAGTAGATTTTTTAACAGATATTTTTTAACATATTTTTAAAATAGATTTTTTTTAAATAGATTTTTTTTAATTTTTTTGATAATTTTTTTTAAATAGATATTATTAAATATATTTTTAAATTTTTAAATAGACTTATGTACTTAATTCTTTTTTCTTTTTTTAAATAGATGTGAATATTGACTTAAAACATATAACATAATTGCAAATAATTCAAATTTAAACTCCCAACTGATTTAATAATATATTTTTTTTATTTTTTCAAAACTAAACGGTACGCTATGTATCACCTTCGCCTACAATTTCTTTATTTAAGAACAAATTCAAATTTATTTCTTAAAACAAAATGCATCATTCAAGCCAGATGTGTACGCTTATGCACAGTGTACGTGCACTTAGCGGTTGCATTTTTTGCAATTATTGTCGAAAAACAATAGTGAAATGTATTTAATTGAGGTTCTATTTAGCAGTCGAAACATCGACGGAGCTTCCGCAACTATTTGCACTCGGGATGCAAAGACGACAATGACAACTGCTCGTAGTATGACTCTCCCAGGGGATTTCTTCTAAATGGAAACGATTACTTTGTGTCTTTTAAACTAACAAAAAAAAAAAGAATCAAAATATTCATCGTAACATTAAGAAGAAGAAGAAAAAGACAAAGAAAAAGAAGAAGAAGAAGAAGCAAATGAAAGACGAACGGTTGTGTAGCATTGGTACGACTACTCTTAATTTGCTGGTACTAGAGCCAGTCCATACAACACGATATTTAGTTGAGAATAGTAATAACATCAACTACTAAATCTCCTGCTACAGTTGTTGCTGTAGATCAGCAGTAAGAGAGAGAAACGAATATATCGATAGGTTTTTATGTATCAGAACACGGAAATACTCACCCCCCACTATAAAACAGTGTTAATGTTTAATAATACACTGACGCCTTTGTACGCTTAAATGAATAGTACTATAAGGCCTTAAAAAAAAACGCTTTAAAAAAAACGAGAAAACACGTACAATACACGGAGAAAATCTACCCCCCAACAAAAACAAAACAAAACAAAAAAGGGCTCACATGTATGCATTTACGTTATACGTGTAGAGGGGGAAAGAAATCCTTTTTTTTAAATCAGGCTTTTACACATGACATGAGGTAAGCTAACAAAAAACATTCTTTTATTTTAAACATCAAATATTAATATATGAAAATGAATGACAATTTTTTTTTATGTGTATCCTTTATTCAAACAGATATTACCTATTTATTTTTGTTTAATCTTAGCGACATTTTCAATTTGATAACATCAAAACCATTTTCCACCAAGATGTGACTCATTGATTGTGGTTGTAAAGAAAGAAAAAAAAGAGATGTTTCTTGAAAAATTATTTCATCTTCATCTTTAATCATTCAACTATGGTCGATGGATACAATGACAATATCTACCTTACTATGTAAGCAGTATTACCCACCTATATTTCACCTGTACGTAATTTGTGTGCCTATCCATTTAAAATATTCAACTCCAGACTGTATACGTACAATAAAAGCAGTCTGTATATCCCCCCCCCATCTACACCTTTTTAAGACTTCAGACATGT
>CM042159.1:73108742-73128742 GCA_023376005.1 Doryteuthis pealeii | reverse complement strand
ATCTATCTATCTATCTATCTATCTATCTATCTATCTATCTCAGTCTGTTCACCTATCTATCTATCTATCTATCTATCTATCTATCTGTCTGTCTGTCTGTCTGTCTTTCTATCTCGTTAGGTGAACGCTGCCGTCTTTTGAAATATATTTGTCTGTTATTTTTATTTTTCCTTTTTCGAAATTAAAGCTGAAAAATCATCACCACACTCATGAATGATAGTCCTAATTAGCGCGTGTAGATGTTTCTACGCATATATTTATTTATCCTATGATAAAGGCCGAAGGGATACCGAAAAGTCCTCGGCCTAACTAAGAACTAAATGACCTTAGTAAACCATGAAACATACAACACGCTATCACACTTCTCCACTCTCATACACCGTAAATTCAACGCACTTGCTTCACCTCTTTTATTCTCAATTTTTTTTTTTTTTACCCTCCAGAAAACAAAAATCACAAAATATGTTATTCCCTTCAGCTGGTAGGACTGAGAACTTTTCAGTAACACTCCTAACAATGAAGTTAGAACCAGCAAGCTATTACTTACAATCTGTTTTCACATTTATATTTTATCTATGTCAATCTGTTCGTCTGTCTGTCTGTCTGTCTGTCTGTCTGTCTATTTATTTATGTATGGACACCTTTCTGCTTGATTTTCTCTGCTAACAACAAATATACGTCTATACTCTTAACCAACCATGTTTTTATTCGGATATCGTTGGCCCTTCTCATTCCCAAATAATGACTTCTTTTTATTAAATCATTTTATTTTTAAATATATGAGTAATTAATTATTATTTGATTATAATTCGTATTATTTTTTTTTGGTTAATTAATTCATTTTTTAAGGCTAAAATTGGTTGCCTTAAAACGTCACATCCCGTCACACGTGTTTAAGAAACGAATTTCAATTTTCAGAATTGTTTTATTTTTATTTTTAATTTTATGACAAAATACAAACAATGTTTCCCCATTTTTTCAATGCTTAATTCTTTATATCTTAGATTATAATTTAATTTTTGATCTTGGTATCTTTCTATAAATGAATGAGTTAGGTATTTAATAAATACTTAACACAAACACGATAAATATTATTTATCTTGTTTTGTTGTTTTTTTTACCAGTAAAAATTCATTCATTTTCACTTTTTTTTAGTCGTTTGTTTTTCTTTTATTAGTGCTCTGTTCATGTTTTTTTTTGGTTTTTTTTTTTTTTGGTTTTTACTAAAATAAAAATATAGAAACTTATAAAAAAACTTATAAAAAATCTTCTGATATAATTTACATCCCTATAGAACTCATATTCATAATTCATTTTCTTGTCAATTCAGAATAATACACTCACACAAACACACCCTTACAGTACACAGACAGACAGACAGACAGACAGACAGACACACACAGAGGGAAGAGAGAGAGAGAGAGAGAGAGAGAGAGAGAGAGAGAGACACACAGAGACACACACACACACACACACACACACACACACACATATATATATATATATTATTAATATATATATATATATATTGGTGAGTCAGTGGTTGGTCGGCCAATATTTACGGTATTATTAGGAGAGTGCTCAATATCTGTGATGGAGCTATTATATAATAATAACCAAGAAATATATATTAGTTTGTGTATATATATTTAATTACATGTAATAAAGAAGGAGAAGAAGAAATATCAAATTGTGTATAATATACATATATTCTTCTTCTTCTTCTCCTTCTTTATTATTATTATTATTATTATTATTATTATTATTATAGTAGTAGTAGTAGTAGTAGTAGTAGTAGGTGTGGTGCTCCACCTCAGACGCTAAAATAATCTCTTTGGTGGAGCGTTAGTGAAAAGGGGATAGACTACCTCGTTTGTCTGGTTAATGCCAACATATATGCACGCGCACACACACACACACACACACACACACATTTAACAATTGCAAATAAGAAAGGTGTGTGCTATAGACAAGAGTGCTCAATCCTATAAGAGCAGAGCAGGTATAAAACCTAAAATTATTGTCACTATGTTTCTGCTAATTAAGTTTCATGTGTCCTAACAGCACAATCTTCAGACGCAAGTGTTTAGCTCAGCCAGTAGAGCACCTGCCTAGGAATTGCAAAGTCCCAGATTCCATACCGGTCCTCGCTAACTCAGCGCACGAGTAAGACAGCTTGGGAAATCTGATTTGTGCGGTAATATGGAGAACTGATGGTAGGTGTATTGCCTCACCTCAGACAAAAAAATAAGCAATGTTCAATTCTTTATCTATTTTTTTTCCTACGAAATTCGGATTTTGAAAATTGAAATGAAATAGATAAATGATAATAATATCCAGTCTTTTACTCTGATGATAAGTAAATAAATAAGAGGGGGGGGGGTTGATACGTTTTACGATAAAATGATCACATGACCAGACATGTCTCATTATTTTTCCACTGACTTAAACAATGATTCCTCTTCGAATGTTTAGGAGTTTTGTTTTGTTTTTTTTTAGGAAGGAGATGTAATTCCATTTTTTTACAGGGAAGTGTAATTCCATTTTTTTTTTCAATATATTTATCAATTATATGTGCCACATATAATTTGGTATTTCAAATATTACACTGATTTTTGTCAAAAACAACTCGAATTGCTTTTACTAAAATATAAACACTAAAAATATTGAAAAGAATACCACCACTACCATTACTACTAATAATAATAATAACAACAACAACAACAACAACAACAACAATAATAATAATAATAATAATAATAATAATAATAATAATAATCCTGGACACCTGGGAGACTTGCTGTCACTCAGCCTCCAGTGAACCACCAGCTCAGGTGGCTGTGAAAAACTCTCATATTAATATAATTATAATAATAAAAAGAAGTAAAATCGACGGAGTGGTCAATTGTTGATATCAGCCAGACAGCAAGGGAGTCTATCATCTTTTCACTAGCGTTAGACCAGAGAAATTGGTTTAGCGTCTAAGGTGGAGCGTCACATCTACTAACAGCTCCCCACTTTATCGCACAGATCTCTGTGCTACTCATTCGTAAAAAAAAAATTAAAAATGATAAGATTAAAAATAAATATAAAAAATCAAAAATTAAAAAATCAAAAATTAAAATTGAAAATCAAACATTAAAAAATTAGAATAAATAAATAAATGAAAAATAGAAATAAATGAATAAATAAATAAAAAAAAAATAAAGAATAAAAAAAATAAAATAAAAAGCCAAAAATACCTTGAAAGAAATCAACATTTTTTTTAAGTAAGAAAGTTTAAAGTCTATTTATTAAACAGATAAAAAAATTTAAAGTTAATAAATAAAGTTATGAATACATAAATAAAATAGATAAAGTTATAAATAAATAAATAGATAAAAGTTATTCCAGGTTAAATATAGTATTTAACCTGGAATAACTTTTTTTTATCATAAATTAATTATCATCAAAACAAAAATTAATATTTTTTTCTTTTCTATAAAATATGAAAATTCCTTTTTAGTTTTTTGAGAAAAATGAAATAAAATAAAATAAAAATCGATATATATTTTTAGGTCATTATTTGAAATGAACCGAGTGATGTCATCTTTCGGGCACTTGTCTTCTCTTTCATTCGATCTGCTTCGTAATAAACCTTTTTGTTCGATTGGATTTTGAAGATAGAAATTGAAATTTCATTTTTTTCTAATTTCAATTATTTATTTTATATTATTTTTTTTTCAAAGTATTGTTCATTTATGGACGGATTTAGTTCCCTTAAAGAATAAAAATGAAAAAAAATTTGTTTCTACAAATGCCAAAAATGGTACCTGTTATTTGTAGGTCCTAAGTACAATGTACGTTCAGGTTCATCTCAAACAAAGGTAGCTGTTTGAATTAAATTGTTTTGCATTAAAATAAATCAAAACATCTTATCACTTTTCTTGAATTTATGGTATGATGATGATGATGATGATGATGATGATTTCTTACAGAGTTTTTCACACCTGTCATAGCCGGTGGTTCACTGGAGGCTGAGGGACAGCAAGTTCCTTCAGGTCTCCAGGACACTTCTGAGTATTCTAACCGATCTTAACAATGCTGAGTTCCTATTATTATTATCATCATCATCATCATCATCATCATCATCATTATTATTATTATTAGTTTTTCACACCAGCATTAGCTGATGGTATTTCCCTGGAGTCTGAGTGACAACAAGTCTCCTCAGGTCTCCAGGACTCTTCTGAGTATTCTGGTAGATTGCAGCAGTGCAGTGTTCTGGATGGTATCAATTCTTCCTCTGGTTTCCAGATATTCCAAGCTTTTTAGGACTGTTCCAAGTGCACCAACTACAATTGGTATCACTTTGACTTTCATATTCCATATTTTTTCAATTCTCTGGCAAGGTCCAGGTATTTGTCCATTTTTTCATTTCCTTTAGCTTCACCCTGTGATCTGCTGGCACTGCAAAATCCACCAGTTGACAAGTTCTTTCTTTTTTGTTAATCAACACTAGGTCTGGTCTTCTTGCTGGTATAAGGTGATCCGTCTTTATCTCAAAGTCCCAGAGAATTTTATGCATTTCATTCTCAAGAACAGATTCTGGTTTATGCATATACCATTTTGTTGTGTGGTCAAAATTTAATTTTTTGCATAATTCCCAGTTGATCACCTTTCCAACTCAGTCGTGCCTAGTTTTGTACTTCCGTTGTGCTTGTTTGCTACATTCGCATAGTATATGGTTTACAGTCTCATCTCTATCACCGCATAGTCTACATTTACTATTTTGTTGGGTCTTATTATTATCATTATTATTATTACTATTATTATTATTATTAGGGATATTATGAAGGTTTTTCACACCCACCTAAGCTGGTGGTTCCCTGGAGACTGAGTAACAGCAAGTCTCCTCAGATCTCCAGGACTCTCCTGAGTATTCTAGCTGATTTTAACAATGCTCATTCTCTAAGACAGATTCAGGTCTGTGCATATACCATTTAGGTGCATGGAGAAAATTGAATTTCCAGCACAATTTTTTTTTAATTCCGTAAGCTGATGGCCTTTCACTTGAGTCTGAGTGACAACAAGTCTCTTCAGGTCTCCAGTACTCTTCTGAGTATTCTGGCAGATTGCAGCAGTGCTGTGTTCTGGATGGTTTTAACCCTTCCTCTGATTTCCAAAGATTCCAGACCCTTTTCTAATCCTTTTGGGACTGTTCCAAGTGCACCAACTACAATTGTATCACCTTCACTTATTATTATTATTATTATTATTATTATTATTATTCATTTATCTATTAATTTATTTATTTCACTCCGGGCTAGTTTTACTCTGGAGGCTGAGTGACAACAAGTCTCTTCGGGTCTCCAGGACTCTTCTGAGTATTCTAACCGATCTTAACAAAGCTGTTGTTTAGATGGTCTCTCTTCTACCTATGATTTGAAAATCATCCAGTCGTTTTTTGAAGCCCTTGGCGACCGTCCCAAGGACACTGTCTACAATTAGTATTGCCATGACCCTCATGTTCCACAGTTTTTTCAATTCTCTGGCAAATATTCTCCCTCCAGCTATAGGTTAATTGTAGGGAACATTTGAAGTGCACATGTGTATGTAAGACATTCTGTTGGCCATGGGTGGCAACCCGTGATGCTTAAGGATGGAACCCAGGTGGATGAGTAATTCATGACTTGCAATACTCCACTTTGGCCCTATCTTGGGCTAGACGGGCAGTCAGAGTGGCCCCCTCCTATCAATCAGCTGGCCATGTCAAGCCCTAGCACCTATATGATTGCCCCAACCCTATCCTTCTTAGCATATGGGTGCTAGAAGGCGATGGCTGAGGGTCTACATGTCCTGGAAATGAAGTTAAACTCTATCTGATGGTGAGGTTCCATTTCTGGAGGTCTGGGTAATGTGGAGCACCCCTTCATCACTATTGCTCCCTGGTCCACTCTGACCCGGAGTGGTAGTACCTGTTAGGGTCCCATCTATGGGTTAAATAGAAAAATGTATTTATAAAAAAATTGTATTATCCATTAAGAATTGATTTATTTCAAAACTTTATCGGCATTAAATGACCCACTGAGGTTGATATGCCATAAAACCAAACCAAACCAAACCAAACAAGTTATCAGAACTAAGTTTCCATTTCAAATTTGATGATTTGACTTACTTATGTTATAAACCCTCCAGCATTGAATTTTTAACCCCCCCCCCCCAATATCTTTTTAAAAATCAATTTTTACACTGTCAGGAGGGCGTTTTATTTTTCACTTGTTTAAACTGATCAAAAATTGCCAATATTTTTGATGGAAGAACTTTGCACGATTCCAAGAATATTTGCTGGCCCGGCAATTCCATGTCAAATCATCCAGGTCATGTCACAAACCCCCTTCAATTTTTCTGTAATTTTTTTCAGGTGTGGATTATGTTAACGTTAGACAATCCTCAAAATTTGAGCTTCCAATTCCAAAAATTGGCAGAGTCATGTTCATTTTTAGTTCTCCAAATTTGGTGGGGGTCGGCAAAAGATGTTGACTTTTGTAATCTATTTTTGTCGGTAAAATGAGTTCTAGAGCTTCCCTACTCCTAAGAATTGGTTTATAAAATCATTTTAGCCTAAGGAATCTAAGAATGCTATCAAAAAAGTCTTAAAGTCAATCAATTTTAAGATTGATGATCTCTGAGTTTTTTTCAATGCAGCACTGAATCTATGACAATAATTTTTTTGCTTTTATTAAAAATCACATCGGGACAGACTAGCTTAGTCGGTAGAGCATTCGGCTAGAAACCCAATAATAAATATTGCCTGAGGGGATGGGAGTTGAAAATTTAACATCAGAGAGTTTGTATCATAAGTAAAGTAAAATCATCAAATTATAAAGGAGTAAAATAAATTTATTAAAAAAAAAATAAAATAAATTTATAAAGGAGTAAAAAATAAAAATTTGAAATGGAAACTTAGTTCTGATAACTTTAAATATATATTTTTAAACAAACTATATATAGATAGATAATACCAGGTATGTATTTATTAAAACTTGTTTAAAAAACCAATGAGGACTGTCTAACATTGCAGGCTCAAATTTTGAGGGTTTTTATTCTATGTTATGATGATTTTAGGTAGTATGATGTAAGCAGTGACGTAATTTTTGTTACAGATAAAAACCGGAAGCGAATCTCCATTATTAATACTAGTCTTCGGCAACTTAGCACATGAGTAGCACAACTTGGATCTGTGTAGTAAAGTGGGGAGCTGACGATAAGTGTGGTGCTCCACCTCAGATGCAAAAACAATCTTCCTGGTCTAGCACTAGTGAAAAGGGGATAGACTTCCTCACAGTCTGTCTGATATTGACAGTTGGCCACTTTGCCTAATTTACTTTTACTTTTACAATACAGGGAATGAAAAACTAAGAATCACAATTGACTTTTTCCAAAGTCTGTCCCCCATCCACCCCCAAATGGATTCCAGTTAACGCCCTTTGCAATTTCATGATTTCCAAATTTCTTATTCCTTCTATTTACCAACTTTGACCAATAACAGAAAGTATAGTTTTCACTGCAGATATGCAACACAGACTAAAACGTAGTTTCACTTACAGACAGAAAACGAATCTACATTATATATACTAGCAAATATATGCACCCTCCAGGTGCAAGTATTTAAGTTTTAATGTAATAAAATATTGTATTAAATTAGAAAGGCTAATGAAACTAAATAAGAATGCAAATAAAAAGTTTTGAAACAGAGGGGGTATAATCGAAAAATAGAACAACTGAATCTTACTCTTCCATCACTCTCGTCTTTCATTGTTATTTTTTCTAATTTAAGTATTTAGTTAAAAGAGGAAGTAAAGAATAAAATGACAGTTATTTCTTCTTGTTAATGGATTTCATTTAAGATTCATTGAAGAGATTTTTGCTTATATTCATTAAAATAAAACCAAACAGTTAGAAATCAATAATACTAAGCACATATTTATTAAAATCACATTTTTAATATCAATATGCAAATTAGCCTTCCCATTCACATTGTAAACCGCTATTTTATTGTATATACAAATATAATTGCATGTTGTTAGTATGTAGATATGGTTAACAGTATTAATAATGTAAAACAATTTTATTAATAATTCAGGTTTAAATAAAAATAAAATCATTGAGAATGTGATGTTAATAACTAACGGAATTGTGACTTGAGTAGTGATATAGTTTCGGTTACAGACAGAAAAACACACAATCTCCATTATAATAAGATATATATATATATATATAAATATATATTCTAAGCTGTTGTGAATTTTTTAAAAAGTATGATCGGGGTTCATGATCATTGCCTGTAAAGTTTGGATTACAAGACAGAATAAATAATAATATTGCATTTTATTCTGGTATTCCCACACTGTAACAGAAACCCCCGTCAGGTGGCATCATAATGATGGGTGGTAGGGTGGGGGGAAGGGGTGAGTTGTTATGATCCTTTGGCCCCCAAACCATGCCTGACCCTTGGGTCATCATCTGATGAAGTCTGACTTTGCTGGTCGCCCAGCTGTTGTTTTCTTAACATCATTCGTATGAGGTTACATTCGCTTCTTGTAGATATTTCAAAATGTTTAATCTGATATTTTTGTAATCGGTACATACTAATATGCTGGTCTTAAACATAACAGAACATGGAATACTTTCCTATGACCCACAGAGAAACCATTCTGTGACCTTGTGTTACAACCTACCCGTGGCAAACGGGTTGGCTAAATAAATACCTACATCCAAATATCTTTTTCACACACTTGTCATATATATATATATATATATATATATATATATATATATAAGATTTTTGGATTTTTTTTTTTTTTTATAGAAGCATTGTTGAATAAATTATTTATATTTTGCTTGAAGGCAATTATAAATGCATGTATCGCATAAAATACGATAATTATAGAAAATAATCTTGACAAGTAAATCCCGCAAAGGATGGCTCGCTATGCAGAACACCGTACAGACTGTTTCGACTTTATTAATTAATTCCAACAGGAATCGAAACCGGGACTTCACAGGCATAGTCAGAGACCATATCCATTCAGCCGCCGGTACATAGCGAACAATCCCTGCGAAATTAACCTTGTCAATGATACTATTACACGCCCCTGCCATAGTAGGTAAGTGGACGTTTATTTAGTAAACAAACCCGGCCGTAAGCTCTTCGGCGAAGTGAATAAGATTTTTGGATGTTTGTTTTTATAGAAGCATTGTTGAATAAATTATTTATATTTTGCTTGAAGGCAATTATAAATGCATGTATCGCATATATATATATATATATATATATATATATATATATATTATTATTATTATTATTATTATTATTATAATGATACACAGTAATAACCTACTCGAGTTTCACCATAAGGATCTTCAGGGTTAAATCCACTGAATTAATCAAGATATTGATTAAACACAGCCGATTGCATGTGTGTATTTTTCGGCATAAAAAATATATATTTTTTATATATAGTTTATATATTTTTCGGCAACTAAAGCCATCTAACTTCTACCTTGTAATCTATCCTGTGTAATTCGTTTCTAAGAAACTATTGAAATGTATTTACAGTTAGCTTGAAATGGTGAGGGAAGAAAAAAGAAAAACACTGGGATGCATGGATATGATTTTACTGTGTCCTTTTAGATTTTTGTGCCTCAGGGACATATATATATATATATATATATATATAATAATTCATCAACAGACACGTGTTTCAGCATTTAACACCTCTTCAGTGTGGCTAGACACAACAACTATCCTTGGCTAGGGTCAAACTCCGAAGGACTGTTTGCCAGCCTGATATCTTATCCCCTCGGCCACTGACAGCTGCTGTAACAGGGCTGCTATTTAAACTATTAAATACATAGGTTAGTTTATATATTTTACAATCACAGAGAGATCTAGTTTGCGAGCAAATGATCATCGGCCACTGACAGCTGCAGTATATATATATATATATATATATATATATACACTAGAACAAAACATGATCTGTTGAGTCACCTATTCAGCTCTTGGTAGATAATTGTGATCAGGAAGAAATGTAACGTGGCGGTATATTCACGATACCAAAACGGATATATGTAACGTTCTAATAGCGATATATGTTGTATAGCGGGTCTTGTCAACGTGCCTCCAAATTCACGACACTAAAAAGGTGTTCGACATGTGGCGGTCGTCTTGTCGATAAAAAAAGTACAACGCGAGAAATATATCGTCACAAGCTGCTTAGCTTTTATTTCCAGGGCTCGTCTCGTGGGTGGTGTCGGAGCGGGGGAAAGGCAGAGAGAAAGAGAGGACACTGTTAAATTACAGTGATCCCACACTAGGGACCAGAGGCCCGTCCGTTTCCCTAGGCCTCGGAAAGCGAAAAGAGGCCGGTATTTTTCTTCGTCGTTCCACGTCACCACGTGAGTTCTGGTTCCGGTCAACACCCGAAACTTCCGTCTGGCTTTCAATTCTCCATTCGGGGGGGGGGTCACGCCCCGGTCAAATTCACGACAACCTGTTTTATGTTCATCACTTTTTTTTAAAGCCTTTACTATCTCTTATTTCTTCTTCCTCCTTTTCTAATAGTAGTCCTCGCAAAACTCAGGACAATCCATCTCGCTACAGAAAGTTAATTTGCAAAATGAATTGAATTAAAAAATATAAATACGACCGGAGAATAAGAAAACAAAAAAACATAAAAATCAGTTTGCTAAAATTTGCAATTAATTCTAAAACTAACCTGTCTTATATATGAGCCAGCTATTAGTAGCTGATAATTAACATACAAATAAGATAGATATGAAAAAATAAGATAGATAGATAGATAGATATGAAAAATAAGACAGATAGATAGATAGATAGATAGATAGATAGAAAAAGACTAAGATATATAGATCGATAGATATGAAAATACTAAAATTGGTTTGAAAGGGCTAAGATAGATTGACAGATAGACAGATAGATATTAAAATACTACGGTAATTAGGTAGATTGATATGAAGCGGCTAGGATAGATAAATAGACAGACAGACAGAGATAAATAGATAGATAGATAAATAGATATGAAAATACAAAGGTAGATAGGTAGATTGATATGAAAGGGCTAAGATAGATAGATAGATAGATAGATATGAAAACTCTCCAATCTCTCTCTTTACACTCACTGAGAAAAGTAATATATATAAAGAGTAGTTAATCAAGTTATATGTAGAGAGGTTGAAGTAGCAGGCAGAATGTGAAGTAAGAGACTGGTCAGTTTATGACTTATTAGAACCAAATAAAACGGATTTTTTTTCAAACATAACTTAATCCCAAAACTAAGGAATATTTTGGGATGTATTTTGTGTCATTAAACTAAATAAGAAAAAAAGCCTTTAGCAAACAATCATTGATTTACTCAGCTTATGATAATAGATATATGGTACTAGTAAAATCTGAAGAGTTTAATACGTATATGTACAAACAGATATTTCTTCTGTTGATCGAACGAAACAAAGCAAGACTTTTAAAGAAACGTGTCTAGTGAAATAAGCGCCTCAGGATAGGCAAAAATGAAAGAACTGCCGAGCTTTTCATAACTACTCATCAATATGATGTAAAATCATCTATCATCACCACCCACGCCCCCTTGAATGCTACCCCCACACTATTGTCAGTGTCCGCAGGCAAGTTATTTCAAGACTGTTAAAGCCATTAGTTTAATTTGGTTTGTTTTACGGCATATCAACCTTAGTGGGTCATTTAATGCTGATAAAGCTTTGAAATAAATTCATTCTTAATTACTCTTTTTTTTTTAATAAATATTTTTCTATTCAACCCATAGATAGCCACTCTTCATCAAGACAACACACCAAAAGTGGCTAAAATCCTGCTTGGAAACCAATGGTAACAATTGTAACTTAAATGTATTGTACACTATAATGAATAAATAAAGGTTTGGTTTGGTTTGCGGCATATCAACCTCAGTGGGTCATTTAATACCGATAAAGTTTTGAAATAAATCAATTCTTAATGGATACTCATTTTTTTTATAATCACATTTTTCTATTTAACCCATAGATGGGACCCTAACAGGTACTACCACTCAGAGTGGACCAAGGAGCAATGGTGATGAAGGGGCTCTCCACACTCCCCAAACCTCCAGAACTGGAACCTCACCATGCACACCAGTGGTTTTCTTTTTTCCTCCCTCATCATTTCAAGCTAACTATAATACATTTCAAGAGTGAACCAGGGAGCAATAGTGATGAAGGATGTTCCACACTCCCTAAACCTCCAGAACTGAACCTCACCATGCACCCCAGTGGTTTTTTCTTTTTTCCCCTCATCATTTCAAGCTAACTATAAATACATTTCAAGAGTGAACCAGGGAGCAATAGTGATGAAGGGATGTTCCACACTCCCCAGACCTCCAGAACTGGAACCTTACCATTAAATAGAGTTTAACATCATTCCCAGTACATGAAGACCCTCAGCCACTGCCTTCTTGCACCCATATGATAAAAAGGTTGGGATTTGCCATAAAGTCAATAGGGTTGGGCAATCATATAGGTGCTAGGGCTTGAAGTGACCAGAGGGGGCCTCTCCAACCACCTGTCTAGCCTAAGTAAGGGTCTAAGTGGAGTTTTGTATGTCATGGACTGCTCACCCACCAAGATTCCTTCCTTAATCATCACGGTCACCACTCTCGACCAACAGGTGGCCCCATTGAGGGAGTCATACCCTCTGCAGAGGTGCAGTTAGTGTATTTTAATGCTCCAGACGACAGGGCGGTACAAGATACACACCTCCTACAGGTCATGTAGAGACAACACATCTAGAAAAGATTTTATCGCAACACCAAATACAATGGTTGGGTCACACTATCCACATATGTGAAGACAGACTCACTCATAAAATACTTTATGGTGAACTCAGAGATTGCATGCAGAGGACAGGAGGCCCCCCAAAGCAGTTGAAAGACCATTTTAAGACGACACTAAAGAAATATACCATCACACCTTCAAGCCTGGAAGATCTGGCTTCCAACAGACAAGGTTGGCGAGGTGCATACCACACAGGAGCCAAGCAGCTCAATATCAAGATTAACAGGGCTGCAGAGTGGCAATGTCTTCATCATCATGAACCACCAAATGCAGATGGGAACTTCCCTTGCAATGTGCGTGACCGCATCTGCAAGTCCAGAATTGGACTAATGCGCTACTAGAGGGTCCACAACTGTTGAAGACCTGACATGACGTCATCATCGTCTGCGACGGACTTCTAAAAGAAAAAGAAAAAGATTTTACAGTTCGCTGAGTTTTTCATAAGTACTCATCTATATGGTGTAAAATCATCTATCATCCCGACCCACACCCACTTGAATGCTACCCCCACCCCACCCACACTATTGTCAGTCTTTGCTGACATGTGATTTCAAGACTGTTAAAGCCATTTGTATCGAGGACATGCTCTACAAGATACATACCTCCTACATTGGATTGTGATAGGTCATGTGAAGACAACGCATCTCGAAAAGATTTTACAGTTCGTTGAGTTGTTCACAGGTCAGCAACACAAAGAAACCCTTCAGAAAAAAGAACGAGATCTCCTTAGAGAAAACAAAGAAACGCTATCTCATTTATCCTTAATAGACATCTAGAAGGAGAAGAAGACAGAAAGAAAGAATGGAAGAAAGAAAGAATGGAAGGAAGAGTGAAAGAGGGGAAAAAAGAAAGAAAGAAAGAAAGGAAGAATAGAAGAAAGAAAGAAAGAAAGAAAGTGAGGGGAAAAGAAAGAAAGAAAGAAAAAAGAAAGAGAGAGAGAAAGAAAGAATTGAAGAAAGAAAGAAAGAAAGAAAGAAAGAAGGAGAGGAAGAAAGAAAGAATTGAAGAAAGAAAGAAAGAAAGAATTGAAGAAAGAAAGAAAGGGAGAGTGAAAGAAAGAAAGAAAGAATTGAAGAAAGAAAAAGAAAGAAAGAAAGGAAGAATAGAATAATAGAAAGAAAGAAAGAAAGAAAGAAAGAGAGAGAGAGAGAGAGAGAGAGAGAGAGAGAGAGAAAGAGAGAAAGAAAGAAAGGAAGAAAGAAAGAACAGATGAAAGATGAATTGTGTAAAAGCAAAAATAATGAACAAAAAAAAGAAGAAATCCCCGAACGTTAATGAAGGGAAAGAAAAACAAAGAATATCGAGGAAGAATGGAAGAAAAAGTCTAAAAGAATGAAAGATAAATAGAAAAAAAATACTGAAAAGAAAGAAAGAAAGAAAGAAAAACAGAGACACAAAGGAATGAAGAAGAAGACAATGGTTTATTTTCACACATTACACAATATAAACAATGTCATACAAATAAAAAAACCATATAATGTTGGTTGGTTGTTTACTTATATATATTTACTAACCCCTCCGCACGAACAGGATGTGACACGAGGTCAATTTCTTAAGCGCAGTTTAACAGGTTTGAATTCAGAGTTTTCCTTCTCCTAGACCGGTTGCCTATCCATGGTTAAAGAGCACGGTCTGCCCTACTATTTTCCCATAGCAGGAGGGAGAGTAGGATTTATACCTTTCCCAAGGATATTAGCGCTAAGTGAAATGCAATTGAACTCGGGACGACGAGTCCATTTCCCATGACTTTAACCATTACACCACGCGTTTCCTTTACTTATATGTATTAAGAGTTTCTATTTTGATAAATAATTTGAGTTGATGAACAGATGGATAACATCGGTTGTTGATAGGGAAACACAGAAACAAAAGGCAATTTACTGTTAAGAAAAAACAGCTTTGGCATTAAATAACCCACAGGGTTGATATGCCATTAAACAAACCAACCAATTTTATTCCTTTACAAATCATATATAAAAAAAAGTTTTGGCTTTAAATGACCCACAGTTTTGATATTCCATTAACCAAACCAATCATAAAAATAGCACTCCATAGTGAGAACTAAATTAGAGCACTATAATAAAAAGAAGTTTGACTAATTAAAATTTCATACATTCTTAGTCAATTTCTTAAGAGATTTTGAAAATCCAAACGTCTTGAAAATTTATATTTAATTATTAATTTCATATGGTGTTATCAGAATAATAATTGATTAGAATAATTTTATTTATTCTGTTATAATTTTTAAAAATTGCAATTGTTAAATTAGAAAAATACTAATTTGCTGAAAATGACTAAATCATTTTAACAAGAAGATATTTTCATTCAAATTTTAATCTTTAATGATAAATGGAAAATTGATATGTATGGATTACTGGTCCTTTCTAAATGGTTGGGTAACTTAATATGCTCTTTGTGTTACATAACGAAGAGGGTAGCCTATTAATTTTGTAATGTAGTGTAAAAGATTTAAATTTAATGGCAACCCTATTCATCTTGTAATGGAGTGTAAAAGAAAAAGATTTAAATTTAAAAGATAGGATAATAATAATAATAATAATAATAATAATAATAATAATAATAATGGGAATTATGCAAAAAATTTCATTTTGACCATACAACAAAATGGTATATGCATAAACCAGAATATGTTTTTGAGAAACGAAACACATAAAATTCTCTGGGACTTTGAAATAAAAACGGATCACCTTATCCCAGCAAGAAGACCAGACCTAGTGTTGATTAACAAAAAAGAAAGAAGTTGTCAACTGGTGGATTTTTCAGTGCCAGCAGATCACAGGGTGAAGCTAAAGGAAAATGAAAAAATGGATAAATATCTGGATCTTGCCAGAGAACTGAAAAAGTTATGGAACATGAAAATGAAAGTGATACCAATTGTGGTTGGTGCACTTGGAACAGTCCCAAAAGAATTGGAAAAGGGTTTGGAAAATCTGGAAATCAGAGGAAGGGTTGATACCATCCAGAACACTGCACTGCTGCAATCTGCCAGAATACTCAGAAGAGTCCTGGAGACCTGAGGATACTTGCTGTCACTCAGACTCCAGTGAAAGACAGATCTTTCATATTGTTTGCTTTAAAATAACGGTTTCTGATGTGAGCAAAGAATCTACATTCCATGAATAAGTGTTTAATTGTCAGGGGTGTTTGACATGTTTCACATTGTGGTTGTTGTTCTTGTTTGAGTATATAAGAGTGTGTTAGTTTTGTAAGACCAATGCATAATCGGGACATAATGACTTGTTCCTTTCTAGACTTCCTTAAAGTTGGTCTGCAACCTCCCAAAGTGGGTTTGATTAGGAAGAGTTTATTGTGGATGCTGTTATTCCAGTGTTGTTGCCATTTTGTATGAAGGAATCTATTAATATTTAGGTCTCATGTCAGTATATGGTATCTGGAACTTGTCAGGGATTAAATCTAGAGCCGATTTAGCTGCAGAGTCAGCTCTTTCATTCCCCCTCACTCCTATATGGCTTGGTATCCAGCATATAATAATCTCCTTAGAGTTAGACTTTGAGTCTAATCTATTTTTAGTATACAAAGAAATAATATTATAACACCTTAATGCGATTTAAATCTCCCATAATTTGAGTATTGGAACTTTTATTATTTATTGACAATAAAACTAAACTAATGTTTGAATAATAACCCTTTTCTAATAAGTACAATTTAGTTGTTGCCTTTTTCCCTGCAAATCTTTCACTACGTATTCTCAAAAAAAAGTAGAGAAACATTTGAAACTTTGGAAAAAAAAAACCTGACAATAAAGTTTCATTAAAATTTCACATATCATATATGAACATAATTCTGAGACTATCTTCTATTAATGATATAGTGTTCTCTTATTTCTTATCTTATATATTTTGAAGAAATCTCCATCAACTTTTGGTCTGTTGTGGTTTCACTTCCAATGAACAAAGAAGAAAAAAAAGTTCCTGCTTTTAAAGTTTAATATATACTAATTATATATATATATATATATATATATATATATATATATATATATATAATGTATTTATAATTAAAGGCCGTTTGAAACACAGGAAAATATAAATTAATGATTTGCAATGTTATAGGAAATCCTATCTCCTTAAACTTGCGATAATATATGTATCTATATATATAAAATGAAGTTTGGTATGTACGTGTCGACTTATAAGTCAAAAACTAGATGTTATTCAGACATCCTTATAACTAAGAAACACACCAAATTTGGTTATTGATTTT
This sequence comes from Doryteuthis pealeii, assembly GCA_023376005.1. Taxonomy (NCBI): domain Eukaryota; kingdom Metazoa; phylum Mollusca; class Cephalopoda; order Myopsida; family Loliginidae; genus Doryteuthis; species Doryteuthis pealeii. Next base: position 73,111,609 of record CM042159.1, on the reverse strand, counting down.
TACTGATTAAGGGATATAGTTAATTAATTAATCAAAAATCAAACGATTTGCGATAATCGGGTCATAGCTGCTACTGCTAATATAAAAAAATTGCTTGACTGCTGCCTATCTTCAGCCATTATTTAAAATGCCGCTGCTGCTGCTGCTGGTAATTTTAAGTTGACAATTTTGTGCCCTAATCATTTCAGCTTGGAATTTCTTGCGTATCACTGGTCTAATCTTAGAAATATTTATCTGGTTAGAAAGAAAATGAAATAATCTTTCTAAATATCTAATTTGTATGTGGTTTTATCGATTGAATTATTTTTTACAGCGAAGTAAATAACAATAATAAAGGAAAACATTTAATTTAATGATTCATTTTAAAATAAAATATATCCATATTTATTGAGTATTCAATTTTTTCGTATTTACAAAAAAGTTTTAGAAAAAATTTAGAAAATTAAGAGTAACATTTCAAGAATATTGATAAAGATTATCTACTTTGATTTTGCAAAACAAAATAATATGTAGATTTTTATTCTTGGAAAATATTCATATACACATTTTCAGCTGTTCAGAGCAAAATTTCGTTTTAACTCACTGTAAAAAGTAATATAAGGAAATGCAGAGAATATATTAATATAAATATATTATAAGGAAATGCAGTGGGTAAATATTATAAGGAAATGCAGAGAATATATTATAAGGAAATGATATATTTATAAGGAAATGCAGAGAATATATTATAAGGAAAATGCAGTGGGTATATTATAAGGAAATGCAGAGAATATATTATAAGAAATGCAGAGAATATATTATAAAGAAATGCAGAGAATATATTATAAGGAAATGCAGTGGGTATATTATAAGGAAATGCAGTGGGTATATTATAAGGAAATGCAGTGGGTATATTATAAGGAAATGCAGAGAATATATTATAAGGAAATGCAGAGAATATATTATAAGGAAATGCAGTGGGTATATTATAAGGAAATGCAGAGAATATATTATAAGGAAATGCAGAGAATATATTATAAGGAAATGCAGGAAAAGGAAAATATATTATAAGGAAAATGCAGTGGGTATATTATAAAGGAAATGCAGTGGGTATATTAATAAGGAAATGCAGAGAATATATTATAAGGAAATGCAGTGGGTATAAGGAAATGCATATATTATAAGGAAATGCAGAAAGCAATATATTATAAGGAAATGCATATATTATAAGGAAATGCAGGAATATATATATTAAAGGAAATGCAGAGAATATATTATAAGGAAATGCAGAGAATATATTATAAGGAAATTATATTATAAGGAAATATATTATAAGGAAATGCAGTGGGTATATTATAAGGAAATGCAGAGAATATATTATAAGGAAATGCAGGTGGGTATATTATAAGGAAATGCAGAGAATATATTATAAGGAAACACAGAGTGTATATTGTAATGAAATTTAGACAGCACAGTGTACTGAAATGCAGGGTACATATTGTAATGGATTGAAGGTCTGATATTTGTCAGAAAAAAAAAAGATAAAATAGACACTGCTTTTATTTTCAGTCACTTAGAATATTAACTGATGACGTGAAATGGTCGATCGATACTTTAACCCTATCTATACCACTCTAGACACAGAAAATAGGTTTTTCATTTCTATAAAATTTCTCTTGTGTCGACTTCTTCTGTCTTCCATTGTCATATTCAGTATTCTGAGTGATTTGATTTTTGGTTTTATCTAATTGTTTTTTTCTTTTCTTATTTTCATCAACTTTCAATTTGATCTGATATTTTAAAATCAAAATTTAAACCACCTGTAATGATACACGAAAACACAGATAGGCTTAAGAAAGCTTTATTTGACTCAGAATAATGTTACATTTTACTGAGAGCTTATATACTCTTAGAAGCACCAAAGAATTCCCCAAAGGGGAAGGTAATAATAAAATAGGGGAGGTAACTCTTAATTACTTATCACACCACTATCAATAAAAAAAATGATTTTCATGAATTCAGTTGTCATTAATCCTTTTGTTATCAAAAGTATACAAGCAGAGCAGTAGTGATAGCTCAATGTAAGGCATTTTTCTATTAACTACCAAATGTTGACCAAATGTGATGTAGGATTGTGTCAAGGTTGTTTTGCAAAATATCATAATTAAAAGTGAATGTTTTATTGTTTTCAATCAAACATTCACTTTTAATTATCGATCCCTTTCAAAGTTGATGCTTGAGGTTTTCATGCTCAATTCTTTCTCTCTCAAAACAGGTACATATACATATACATACGTCCATACATATACATGTATATGTGCACACACACATACACATATATATATACATGCATACACCTGTATAGATATACACACACACATATGTATAGACACACACAAACATGGATAGATACACACACACATATATATACACATGAATACACACACACACACATATATATATACATACATATATATAATATATATATGCACGAGCAGGATGTAACGTAAGGTCAATTTCTTAAGCAGAGTTTAACAGGTTTGAATTCACAGTTTTCCTTCTCCTAGACTAGTTACCTAGCCATGCTTAAACACCCCAGTCTGCCCTGCTATTACCCATAGCTGGTGGGAGAATTGGATTCACACCTTTCCCAAAGATATCAGCGCCATGTGAAATGCAAACGGCTTCATCCAGGAATTGAACTCAGGTTGTGGACTTCATTTCCTATGACGCTAACCATTACACCACATGCCACATACATATATAGACCCCCTACACACACATATATATATATACACCCACACATATATATATACACATGCATGCACATACATATATAGATACACACACTCACACATACATATATACACATATATATACATACATAC
>CM042159.1:73088742-73103742 GCA_023376005.1 Doryteuthis pealeii | reverse complement strand
TATATATATATATATATATATATATATATATATATATATATATATTTCAAACCTAAAAAAATTTTTTAAACAGACTGAATAACGAGGAATACCACTCACTTTTCTCGTTATTCTGTGATAAAAAAATTTCTTATTACCTTCCATATACCAACAAATGCCCTGAAGATGATCTAATTAATAGATCAAAACACTGCAGCGTCGGCCAATAAACTCGCCACTTTACTCATTTAAACCTGTGTTTTTTCATTTTTTCTCAATATACTACATACCGTCAGATTCACTTCCTTTCTTCACATATATATATATATATATATATATATATATATATATATATATATATATATATATATATTGTAAACAAGGTATGTTTGGAATGGCTTTTTTGCCGACAATTTTTGGGAGAATATGTGCTTAATTGGTGTCATACCTAATTTTGAAAATTAATTAATTAATAATGAATTAGGCGGGAATGCCTATTTAAATGTATGGCTAAACAAATCGAGAAAAATCAATCTCTGTATGTACATTTCGGCCTATTAGGTCTCATCAGCAGAGCTATAGATAGGAAGGCCGCCCTGTGCGTGATTTGAAACCGGACTGCCAAGCAAGGCATTCCCGCCTAATTCATTATTAATTAATTAATTTTCAAAATTAGGTACGATTCCAATTAAGCACATATATATATATATATATATATATATAATATATATATATTTTCAAATTCATTATAGTGTACAATACATTTAAGGTGATGAAGGGCAGCGGCATAAGCATGCTGCTCAGAAACCAATGGTAGTAATTGCACCTTAAATGTATTGTACACTATAATAAATAAATACAGCTCTTACAGAAGTAATTGAGCACTTTACTCTCATTTTCTCCAATACTAACAAAGGATTAACTATATTATATATATATATATATATATATATATATATATATACATTTTTTTTCGAACACTTCCAAACTCTTTGTAATCTAACAGTTTTAATTTCAAATATCAAACATCTGACTAATTCATACAAGACTGGCATAAACATGAATAAATATTCATAATTCTTTTTATATATATATATATATTTACCAACCCCTCTGCATGAGCAGGATGTGACACAAAGTCAATTTCTTAAGGGGAGGTCAACAGGTTTGAATTCAGAGTTTTCCTTCTCCTAGACCGGTTGCCTAACCAAGGTTAAAGAGCCCAGTCTGCCCTACTATTTATCCATAGCTGGAGGGAGAGTAGGATTCATACCTTTCCCAAGAGTATTAGCACTATGTGAAATGCAATTACCACCTCCAGGATTTGAACTCGGGGCGACGAGTCCATTTCTCATGATTGTAACCATTACACCACGCGCTTCTTTTTTTTATATATGTATTTTATTTGTTTACATTTTTACTTTTTTAAGAAGGTGTCAAATCATTAGATATATTATGAACATTTGCATGGATATATATACATATATATATATACATATATATATACATATATATATACATTTTTTTTCGAACGCTTCCAAATTTTTTGTATTATTACCATTTTAATTTCAAATACAAAACATTTTGCCTTGATGACGACTGTTTTTCTGTATATTTAAAAAACTTTTTATATATTTTCTATTATTATTATTTTATCTTATTTTCTTATTTAAAATAATAATAAATAGAATACATTGTGGACAAAAACATCCTCTCAGCCAAAACATGTGTCAGCATTTCATTAAACTTTTTTATCCATTCAACATTTTCTTTCCTTATTTTTTTTTTTCAACATACTGGCAGATTCACTTCCATTTTTTCAATTTACACACACACACACATATATATATATATATATATATATATATATATATATATAGCAATCCCTATGCATGAGTAGGGTGTGGCACAAGGTCAATTTCTTAACTGGAGTTTAACAGATTTGAATTCAGAGTATTCCTTCTCCTAGACTGGTTACCTTGCCAAAGTTAAAGAGCCCCGTTTACTATTTACTCATAGATGGATTCTAAATTGTCTAAATGGTCACCCATCTATGAACTAAAGAGGCTCTTCACTGCTTAACTTTTGAAAGAACTCTGACATAGCACCACAAAGAAAAATCGAGTCGATTAGAGTCATACCTAGGAGACCCCTTTTTTAAGCCACAGAAGTATGAGACACCCAGTGAGCATCAAACTCATTACCCAGGGCACTGACTACTACACAAGCGGAGTTTAACAAGTTTGAATCCAAAGTTTCCTTCTCCTAGACTGGTTACGTAGCCAAGTTTAAAGAGTCAAGTTTGTCCTACTTTTTAGAGGTATAGAAATTATTAATTTTGCCTGTTTAATAGGGTTAAGGGCACCTGGGACTCTTTTATAGAAGAATATGAAGGGAAATGAGCTATTTTTGGCACCGGGAAGAAAAATTGAGTCAGAATCATACCCAATTGAACAGGCTCATCACTGTTTAACTTTGTTGATCTCAGCATGACGTGATCATTATTTGTTGAACAGCATAATTCTTTATGAATCTACAGTGGTCAATAAATGAGGGATCAGTCTACAACCATGTTACAATAACAAAATGATCCCTCACTTTACATCCAGAAACATAAATGGCTAAAAACAGTTGAGGTATCTGGTTTGGGTTGGTTTATTTGTTGAACAAGTTAGTTGGTTGTTTTATGGCATATCAACCCTTTTCGGGTCATTTAATGCCGAATATAGTTATTTTGATAAACAGAGAACTCAGGTTGTTTGCAGTACCCGCTGTTGCTTAATTGGTCACCCATCTAAGTATTGAACAGGATCATTGCTGCTTAACTTCGGTAGTCTAGCAGGAAGCAGTGCTTTCAGGATGACTAGACCATAAACCTGTTTTATTTTTGTGGTTTCATAGGGACATATGCCCATTTATACATACATACCAACTGCCCTTTATAGATGTGTAGGCTATTTTCATATTTGCCTGGGTAGTTGTCTGCCCGTTTAGTTTTGCTGGTTCCCGCTAGGGGCCTTTGATATTTAAGCGGCTGATTTGAACGTCTCTCTCTCTTTTCCTGTTGCTCGACCTACAAGACGCTATGGGTTAGACTCTGGTCTACCCCCCTTCTTGTTGGGGCTTTGGCCCCCCCCCTTACATTACTGTAAGTGATTCCTACAGTATGGACTATTCCTAGTCTCATGTCTGTTGCTTTTATGTTTATCCTTTTACATGTAACTTTGTATTACTTATGTATGTATGTTCATGTACACCTCTATGTATTATGTACCCTGTTTATTCTGTGCTGTATATAAAATGTTTTGTCTATCAACCTTTGTCGGAATTTTATCTTCAAGCATTATCACTTTGAATCATACAACTGGTGACCCCGACGTGATGAAAACGTTTTGTGAAGGCTTTGTTTTGCATTTGGAACTTTCATCCTTACAGATGTATAAATAAATAATATTGGTATTTTTTATTTATTTTCTTGTCAATAAAAAATTTCCAGTTTAACAGAATAATTTCAATGTTCTTTGTACTTTGACAGATTCTTTTTTTAAATTGGGGTGGGGGGGGGTGTACTCTTTTCTTTTTTTTTTGGTACTTTATTTTTTGTTGTACTCTATTTATTTATCTATTTATTTATTTTTGTACTCTACTAATGAGCTCAGAGAGTCAAAAAGCAATTAAGGGATTAATGGCTTTGTAAATCAATGTCAACACATTTTATCTACATTTGTATATATATATATATATATATATATATAATATATATATATGTCAGTTTGTATGCAAAGTTTGTTTTTTTATTGATATTTAATTATGTTGTTATTTGTAGGATGGCAAGGATTTTAGTATGATGAAGTATTGCCTTGTAGATTTTTACGGCATGTCAACCCTTGTTAGGTTATTATTTCATATATATATATATATATATATATATATATATATATGAGAAGTAAATACACAAACACTGTGTTTTGATATGGCTTTTTTAGCCGACAATTTTTGGGAGAATATGTGTTTGATTGAAGTCATACCTAATTTTGAAAGTTAATTAATTAATAATGAATTAATTAGGTGGGAATACCTATTCAAATGTAAGGCTAAACAAATCCGGTTGGTGTAGGGGTTACGGTCCTCGCCTGTCAGCTTGACAGTCAGGGTTCGAATCACGCACAAGGCGGTCTTCCTATCTATACCTCTGCTGATGAGGCCTAATAGGCCGAAATGTACAAACAGAGATTGATTTTTCTTGATTTGTTTAGCCTTACATTTGAATAGGTATTCCTGCCTAATTAATTTAATTATTAATTAATTAACTTTCAAAATTAGGTACGACTTCAATTAAGCACATATTCTCCCAAAAATATATATATATATATATATACTTAGCAACACATCTGCATGAGCAAGATGTGACACAAAGTCAATTACTTAAGTGGAATTTAACAGCTTTGAATTCATAGTTCTCCTTCTCCTAGATTGGTTGCCTAACCAGGGTTAAAAAGTCCAAATTGCTATACTATTTAACAATAGCTGGAGGGAGAATAGGTGGATTCATATATTTTATATATATTTTATCATATATATATATATATATATATATACATATATATATATATATTTTTGCTTGAAGGCAATTATAATGCATGTATCGTATAAAATTCGATAATTATAGAAAATAATCTTGACATTCTTTGTTGGGGTACCAAGTTTCTTGGTACAAGGTGATTCTAGTCTGGTCCTATTCTCTAACAGTAGTTTGTTGTAGAGTTCAGGTTCCGTATGATAGCTCAATGTTTAATTTTTATAAATAGAGCAAATTTATTTGTGAATAAAAAGGCCTTAATATATATATATATATATATATATATATATATATATATAATTAAAAAATAATTAATGGACAAACACTTGGTTGCCTGCTTTCACTGCATGGAATGGAATTCTGAGACTTCTTGATGATGCAGAAGCCTGGACGATATACAAAGTGGATGCCCACAGACTACATGTCTACTACATGCGTCACTTGCACAATGTATTAAATGTCAAGTGGTGGCAATATGTTTCAAACAGGACCATCCTCAAGAGAACTGGACTCCTTGGCATGCACAAAATACTAGGCCAAGGCAACCTGGGATGGGCTGGCCACTTAAACAGACTTGGGGGATGACAGATTGCCAAAGCAGATTCTGTACTCTCAACCGAGGGAGGAATCATGTGGAATCGGTAGACCAAAGCTCAGGTACAAAGACAACATCAAGAGAAATCTGAAGGGCTTTAACATCCTCATAGGTAGTCGGTAAGATGCAATCAGAGACCGAATAAATTGGAGAAAAAGGATTTGCGTGGTGTCATCATCGGAAGCTCAGGTACAAAGACAACATCAAGAGAAATCTGAAGGGCTTTAACATCCCCATAGGTAGTCGGTAAGATGCAATCAGAGACCGAATAAATTGGAGAAAAAGGATTTGCGTGGTGTCATCATCGGATGCGATGGATAGCAAGTAATAATAATAATTTACTGAGGGTGACTTGAATCAGGAGAGGTACTGTTTTGATCTATTTTGACATACGTTCAATGTACACTTGCAGGGTTATTGTTATTCTGTGTGAGGGGAGATTTCTAATGCTAAATATCTCCTGTTGATCTGCGTCTAGGTCAATACTTATAAGTTTACTTAAGTTCTTGGTCATCGATTATCCCTTACGTCAGGTAATGTCTGGTGAATGTTGGCTTACAACATATGAATGTCTTAAACTCTCAGGTTGATATATATATATATATATGCTGTAGATAGAAGGAAAGTGGTCAAGAAATGATCAACTCAAAACAAGTCACAAGTTATATATATATAATAAAGTAGTCAGGGTGGCCTCAAGTCGTTATCAGCCAGACAGTGAGGGAGTCTATGCCCTTTTCACTAGCGCTAGACAAGGAGATTATTTTAGCATCTGAGGTGGAGCAATACACCTACCATGAGCTCTGTACTTTACCGCACAGGTTCCTATGCTACTCATACGCTGAGTTGGCAAGGGTTGGTATCGAACCAGGAACTTTGTGATTCCTAGCTGAATGCTCTATCAACTGAGCTAAACCGACCTGTATATATATATATATATATATAATATATAATAATATTAGGGGAATAAGTGCTTAATTGGAGTCGTACCTAATTTTGAAAATTAATTAATTAATTATGAATTAGGCGGGAATACCTATTAAATGTATGGCTAAAAAATCGAGAAAAAATCAATCTCTGTATGTACATTTCGGCCTATTAGGCCTCATCAGCAGAGCTATAGATCGGAAGACCGCCCTGTGCGTGATTTGAAACCGGACTGCCAAGCTGACAGGCCGATCTCATAACCTCTACACTAAACGGACTTCTTAGATTTTATGATTTGTTTAGAGTAGGTTAATATTCCACTTCTAGTGACTTTTATTACACGACGATATGATAAGTTGTAAACACAGTTTGTTTTGAATGGCTTTTTGCCGATAATTTTTTAGGGGAATAAGTGCTTAATTGGAGTCGTACCTAATTTTGAAAATTAATTAATTAATAATGAATTAGGCGGGAATACCTATTAAATGTATGGCTAAACAAATCGAGAAAAATCAATCTCTGTATGTATATATATATATATATATATGCATATATGAGGAGTGAAGGATTGAATAAATCCGACAAAATGAGGTTGAGAATAGTAAAAAATGTGGATACAAAAACCCCACACCCCTCTCTTACTCTCCCTCTGTTCTTCCCTTATCCAATTAACTTTTAAAAAAGCAGAAAGTAAATACATTTATCTCAACAAAATCTTTAAGGTTTTCTCTAAAATATTTTCAAACAAAAATATCCCTAGAACCCTAGGTACACATTAGTCATCTCACATTTGACCGTCACTCTAAATATCAAATTCTCTGACTGACCCCATAAAAATACCATTGGCCACATGGCCACATACTAAGCCCACCTGACTTTCTTTCACATCAAAACCCTCCCTTTTCTCCCCCCCCCTCACCCATTTATCTTTTCACTATAAAAGCAGAATGTACAAGCACTTAAGTCAATAAATTTTGAAGAAGTTAAATCGGTAGAGTGTTTGCCTGGGATTTACAAAGTTCCTAGTTTAATACCGGCCCTCTTCAACTTAGCATATGAGTGAGTAGCACAGCGATCTCTACAGTAAAGTGAAGAGCTGATGGTAGACATAGGGCTCCACCTTAGACATTAAAAAAACAACCTCCTTGGTCTAGTGTAACAATAAGAACAAGAAGAAAAAACACTTCTGGCTAACTCAGTCTCAGAAATAAAAATAAAAATAAAAATAATAAATAAAAATAAAAATAAAATAAAAAAAAAAATAAAAATAATAATAAAAATAAAAAAACAAAAATAAAAATAATAATAAAATAAAAAAAAAATAAAAACAATAAAATAAAAATAAAAAAATAAAAACAAAAATAAAAATAAAAATAAAAATAAAAACAAAAATAAAAAATAAAAAATAAAATAAAAATAAAAAACAAAATAGAAATAATAATAAAATAAAATAAAAACAATAAAAACAATAAAAATAAAAATAAAATAAAAAACAAAAATAAAAATAAAATAAAAATAAATAAAACAATAAAAACAATAAAAATAAAATAAAATAAAAAAACAAAAATAAAAAAATAAAAAAATAAAATAAAAAAAACAATAAAAACAATAAAAATAAAAATTAAAATAAAAACAAAATAAAAATAATAATAAAATAAAATAAAACAATAAAAACAATAAAAATTAAAATTAAAATAAAAACAAAAATAAAAATAATAAAAATAAATAAAACAAAAACAATAAAAATAATAATAAAAATAAAAATAAAAATAATAATAAAGATAAAATAAAAACAATAAAAACAATAAAAATAAAAATAAAAACAAAAATAAAAATAATAATAAAAATAAAATAAAAACAATAAAAACAATAAAAATAAAAATAAAAACAAAAATAAAAATAAAAACAAAAATAAAAATAATAATAATAATAATAATACAGTTGGTAGAGCATTCAACTAGAAACCACAAGGTTCCTAGTTCTATACCGGCCAACTCATTGTATGAGTAGCACAGGGGTCTGTGAGGTAAAGTAAGCAGCTGATGGTAGGTGTGGCGCTCCACCTCAGATGCAAAAATAATCTCCTTGGTCTAGCACTAGTGAAAAGGTGATGGACTCCCTCGCTGATTGGCTGATATCGACTTAAGGCCACCCTGATGACTTTACTTTTTTTAATTACAAGGATCAAAAAATCATCTGTGTTAAGACTAGAATAACTAAACGCTCCTCATGCCATCTAACAATAAGAACAAGAAAAAAAAAACTTCTGGCCAACTCAGTCTTAAAGACAAAAATGAAAATAAAAATAATAATAATACGGTTAGTAGAGCGTTGAACTAGAAACCACAAGGTTCCTAGTTCGATACCAGCCCTCACCAACTCAGCATATAGGATGCACAGGAATCTGTACTGATGGTAGGTGTGGCGTTCCACCTCAGATGCAAAAACAATCTCCTTGGTGTAGCACTAGTGAAAAGGTGACTCCCTCGCTGATTGGCTGATATCGACTTTACTTTTTTTAATTACAAGGATCAAAAAATCATCTGGGTTAAGACTAGAATAACTAAACGCTCCTCATGCCATCTAACAATAAGAACAAGAAAAAAAAACTTCTGGCCAACTCAGTCTTAAAAACAAAAATAAAAATAAAAATAAAAATAATAATAATAATGATAATAATACCAAACTTTAGCAAGTCATGTTAGTAGTGTCTTTAAAATGCTATAATAGGATTTAGAAAAAGGAATGAGTGACTAGGTACATACCAATTAGGCCGTCTACGGAATGGCTCCAATAACAGGAGTATATGATTGTTATATTCATTGGTCGTCCGCACAGATTATAGTCAATTCTACAAACTCATGCATGTGTCTAAATATGTATGAGATGTTATGCTGGGAATTTTTAACAGTGTCGACCAAATGTAGTATGGACTTTTGTTGCTACCCTTTATGAGCAGTACCTTATGTAAGACACGGTGTACAAAACAGGGAGCTACTTTTGAAAAAAAAAAAACAGAAAATAAAAAGACAGTAGAGACTAATTAATATGGTAAGTAATGTTTTTTTTTTATGGTTACTTTCCCCCAGATCTTTTGGGTAATGACTTATATATTTATATATATATATATATATATATATATATATATATATATGAGTATGAAAAGGCGAAATGAAAACATCACACAATGCTGTTAAAGAAGAAAACAATTTATAATATAATCATAGCTGATACTGATCAATATTTCGATTTTACAAAAATCATCATCAGAGCTCATTCACTCCGTAGTTGTTTGGGTCGGAGAAGAATGTCAAATCAGTTCACAAACAAAAAACCTTAATACTGCCAAATGATTATATTATAAATTGTTTTCTTCTTTAACAGCATTGTGTGATGTTTTCATTCCACCTTTTCTTACTCATATTGTCGGATTCATTTCCTTTCTTTTAACTTATATATATATATATATATATTGAATAAATTTTTAGTACAAGAAAATTTATAGAATACCAAAAGTATAGGAATCATATGTATGTTGGGAGATCATACAAGATATGGGATGGTAGAATAAAACAAAGTTTTATTACAAAAAAAAAATTGGGGGGTAGTATGAAATATGGGGGACGAAAAGGCCTTTTGTATTTTCATACCCCCCCCCCCATATTTTATTTTCATAATAAAACATTGTTTTATTCTACCATCCCGCAACTTGTATGATCTCCCAACATACTATACATACTATACTTTTGGTATTATATATATATATATATATATATATATATATATAAACACGCACATACACATATATATATATATTTGGGAGATTATGTGCTTAATTAAAGTCATACCTAATTTGTTAATTAATTAATTATAATTAAATGAATTAGGCATGCATATCGGTTTAAAAGTAAAGCATAAATGCATGCCTAATTCATTTAATTATAATTAATTAATTAACAAATTAGGTATGACTTTAATTAAGCACATAATATTCCAAAAAATTGTCGGCCTTCGCCATTTCAAACGCATTGTTTGACCACTTCATACATATATATATATATGTGTGTGTGTGTGTATTTGGGCAGCATTCTTTCATTTATACATGTAGAATTAAACAAAACAGATATCTCCTGTTTAACAATTTTATTGATGATGTTTCCAAGCTTTCTGGTCAACTTTTTTATATTTGGATAGAATCCGGGGATTAGTCCACCGAAGTTTGTATCCCGAGTACTTTCGGCACTTTGAAGTGCCATCATCAGGGGTGATGTGTTCCAGTTTTTTTTCAAATTCCATCCAAGTATAAAAAAAAGTTGGCCGGAAAGCTTGAAAAGATCATCAATAAAAATTATTAAACAGGAGACATCTGTTTTGTTTAATTCTACATATATATATCTACATATATATATATATTATACATACATATATATATATATATACATACATATATATATATATATATACATATATATATATATATACATATATATATATATATATACATACATATATATATATATATACATACACTTAGCAGTTAGTAGGATTATATTGTGATATATACATATTGATAGGCCAATATGTACTTTTATGCAAGTTGATATATATATATATATATATATATATAGAGAGAGAGAGAGAGAGAGAGAGAGACTACGAGGTAGTAAAGTGTGTAGTCTCAGTAGATCTCCTTGCCTGTAGTGTTCCTTCTGTCAGAAAAATCCAGTTAGCAACTGATTCGAGGAAAGTTGAAAAAAATCTTAGATGCTCAGATATTTTTCTGAGTTCGTTTCTGATTGGCTGATTTTGCTGCTATTTGGAAACGTCCATAAATAAAAGTGGTGATTTGTCCTATATCTTGTACTGCCGATAGTCAAACAATAATAAATAAAAAGCAGATAAAGGAAACACAAAATAAAATAGAATAAATAAATACAAAAATAACAATCGGTCAGGAGGTTTGTGACTGGAAGAAAAATCCGAGAATTCTCAGGAAAAGAGGGGCTTTCTGGCACCCCCCCCCCCCCCCCCCCAAAAAAATTTCATAGATCTGGCTTGGACTTTGACTAGGAACACAGTTGATAGACGTAAGATTGTCATTTTAGGTAAATAGTAGGGCAGATTGGGCTCTTTAACCTTGGTTAGGCAACCAGTCTATGAGAAGGAAAACTCTGAATTCAAACCTGTCAAACTACTATTATCTGCGTTATTCTGACTATTGTCCTCATCTTCATTGTTATCTGTACAATGTTTCGGCCGATATACCCTTCGTCCTTCATCAGGTATTTCTTGTTGAAATACCTAAAGAAGGCCAGAGGGCATATCGGCCGAAACGTTGTACAGATAATAGTAATCATCAAGCGTCATCTCAAATATTGAGAGAAACTGTCAAACTACGTTTAAAAATTAATCTTGTGTTGCATCCTGCTAGTGTGGCAGGGTTGGTGAATATATATATATATATATATATATATATATATATATTATCTTATTATAATTGAGATTGTGTGTTTTTCTGTCTGTAACCGAAACTATATTACTACTCAAGTCACAATTCCCTTAGTTATTTACCTCACATTCTCCATGATTTTATTTTTATTTAAACCTCAATTATATATATTATTAATAATTGTTTTACATCATTAATACTGTTGACCATATCTACATGATATTTTCCACGTACCCCACTTGTACGGGTCAGGCACAAGGCCCTATTTATGTGGGACCACCCACAAACCGAAGCTCATGGGGTGGCGGGTGAAAAATTGCGTCGATCCTGTCAGCATTCCCCCTCAAGGGGGGCGCCTCAGGCACTGGGCAATAAACCCAGCCCTGCCCCTTTAAATCAAGGGGGCAGGTGTTGCCTGGGGGGATGGCCCCTTGGGGATCGACGCCGTTAATTATATCAATGGTCCAGAGGCCGAAGGCCACTGTTGACCATATCTACATGATATTTTCCACGTACCCACTTGTACGGGTCAGGCACAAAGGCCCTATTTATGTGGGACACCCACAAGCCGAGACTCATGGGGTGGCAGTGAAAAATTGCGTTGATCCCGTCGGCATTCCCCTCAAGGGGGGCGCCTCAGGCGCTGGGCAAAAACCCAGCCCTGCCCCTTTAAATCAAGGGGGCAGGTGTTGCCTGGGGGATGGCCCCTGGATCGACGCTATTAACTCGTAAAGATCCAGGGCCGAAGCCACTGGACCCTGGCGTGGCGCAGATCTACATGGTATTACCGCGTACCCCACTTGTACGGGTCAGGCACAAAAAGTCCCTATTAACGTGGGACCACCCACAAACGAAGCTCATGGAGTGGCAGGTGAAAAATTGCGTCGATCCCGTCGGCATTCCCCTCAAGGGCGCCTCAGGCGCTGGGCAATAAACCCAGCCCTGCCCCTTTAAATCAAGGGGGGCAGGTGTTGCCTGGGGGATGGCCCCCCTGGGGATCGACGCTATTAACTCGTAAAGATCCAGGGCCGAAGCCACTGGACCCTGGCGTTGGCCAGATCTACATGCAATAACATGCAATATATTTATATATACAACAAAATAGTGGTTTACAGTGTGAATGGAAGGCTAATTTGCATATTGATATTAAAAATTGATTTTAATAAATATGTGCTTAGTATTATTGATTTCTAATTGTTTGGTTTTATTTTAATGAATATGATCAAAATTCTTGGATATAAATCTTAAAAGAAATCTATTGACAAGAAGAAATAACTATGATTTTATTCTTTACTTCCTATTTTAACTAAATAGTTAAATGAGGAAATTTTAGCTATGAAATACGGAGTGATGGAAAGTAAGTTTCCGTTGTTCTATTTTCGATTATACCCCCTCTGTTTTAAATCTTTTTATCTGTATTCTTATTTTGTTTCATTAGCTTTTCTAAATTTAAGATAATATTTTATTACATTAAAACTTAAATACTTGCACCCGGAGGGTGCGTATATTTGCTAGTATATAATATTATATAATATATATATATATAATATTATTATATGTGGAGAAAAGTAGACAAACACGGGATGTTGTGGAAACTTGATGTTTATTGTCGATGATGCAACGTTTCGGTCTCTTATTAGACCATCTTCAGGACTTGAATATAGTTCTTACTCCAATGATGGAAATTTCTCAAAATGCTGAAGCGGAAGGTCGTCAGTAGGGGGAAGTGTAGTTGGGAGTGGTTAGTGGATTCTTCTTCTCTCTGGAATGGGGAGTGCCGAAATGGTCAATGGTGTACCACAGGTGTTAGATTCCCCTACTGACGACCTTCCGCTTTCAGCATTTTGAGAATTTCCATCATTGGAGTAAGAACTATATTCAAGTCCTGAAGATGGTCTAATAAGAGACCGAAACGTTGCATCGTCGACAATAAACATCAAGTTTCCACAACATCCCGTGTTTGTCTACTTTTCTCCACATACTGTCGGATTAACCTCCTCACATTTCTACCATATATATATATAAATATATATGTATTTTGTCATCCACAGACACCGTGTTTCGATGTATTATGTCTCTTCTGCGTGGCTACACTTTGCAAGCTACCTCCAGCCGGGATAGAAATCCGACTGATTTTACATCAGTCCGGCATCTTAACCACTTGGCCATGAGCCACCTGCAGGGAAGGGGTAGATTTTAACTGTTAAATACATACATAGGTATATATGTTACAGCCATTAGAGAGTTCATATCCGGTTTATAGGAGAGCTTTGCTATTTTAAGCTTAATTCACATCTGACAATCAAATTTTTACCCCAGAGAGCTCAACCAGCAAGGAATTGGGAGCATATGTATTTTGTCATATATATATATATATATATATATATATATATATACACTAGACAAAACGTGATCCATTGGGTCACCCATTCAGCTCTGGATAGATAATTGAGATTAGGGAAAAGGGAGTTAGTAAAGCGAATAAAATTTTTAATAAATGGATACCGCTGGACAAAACCTTAAAATCATTTTTTTAGCTTTCTAAGAAAGGAAATGTTTGACCTCATTTAAGGTATGGTTTGCTGGTTGTGAAATTTAATGAAGAAATACATTTCAAATTCTCCCGCCTCTCTCTCTCTCTCTCTCTCTCTCTCTCTCTCTCTCTCTCCCCCAGAAAAACTAACATTATATAACGAGGAGGTAGTCAAGAGATACATAGAGGGGAAGAAAGAGATAGACACAGAGTGTCGGTGTGTTTGACAACTAATTAGAACCAATTAAAATGGATTTTTTTTCAAACATAATTTGAGTAAAAAAGTCTTTAGGAAGCAAAAGTTGATTAACTTAGCTTTAGTTAATGATAATAATAATAGATATCAAGATTTGCAATTTATTTGAGAAACTTGTTCTTTTTTTGTTGTTTTTTTTTTTCGATAGCTGATTTCTTACTCCATTCAAAGCAACAGAAAAAAAAGTATCTGAATTTGTAAGTGACTGTTAAGAAAGAGGACCATATGACCTTTAGGCACCCCTTTTGCGATCTCGATTCATAAGGACATGTTTTTCATTTACACTGTCAAAATTTGGTTGTTTGTAAGGGGTTAGGGTTAGGGATAGGGGTTAGGGTTAGGGGTTAGTTTTATAATTTAATAAAAAAAACTCTAAAAATCGTCTGTTAACAAACAACCGGATTTGACAGTGTAAATGAAAAAAATGTACTTATGAATTGAGATTGCAAAATGGGTGCCTAAAGGTCATATGGTCCAAGAAAGACTTAGTCATAAACTTCCTACTGTGCACAGTTTTTTCATGGTGTACCATTATTCAAAAAGGAACCGTACGTTACAATCTTGACTGGCTTAAATGATTAGATACTGTTTTTTATTTAGTATTTATTAATTTGCATATATTAATAATAAATACATGACTGGTATTATATATCTATATATAGTTTGTTTTATTTTAATACAT
>CM042159.1:73038742-73083742 GCA_023376005.1 Doryteuthis pealeii | reverse complement strand
GATTTTACTATAAAAATGCATTAATGAATTTTACTATAAAAATGCATTGGAAATGATTTTTACTATAAAAATGCATTGACAATGATTTTTACTATAAAAATGCAATGATTTTTACTATAAAAATGCATTGGACAATGATTTTTTACTATAAAAATGCATTGGATAATGATTTTTACTATAAAAATTCATTGGATAATTACTTTTACTATAAAAATTCATTGGAAATGATTTTTACTATAAAAATGCATTGGATAATTACTTTTACTATAAAAATGCATTAGAAATGATTTTTACTATAAAAATGAATTGGACAATGATTGTTACTATAAAAATGCATTGGACAATGATTTTTACTATAAAAATGCATTGGACAATGATTTTTACTATAAAAATGCATTGGAAATGATTTTTACTATAAAAATTCATGGGACAATGATTTTTACTATAAAAATGCATTGGATAATGATTTTTACTATAAAAATGCATTGGACAATGATTTTTATTATAAAAATGCATTGGACAATGAGTTTTACTAAAAGTGTAAAGTTTGAATGTTTTCCACATATTCAATGGGAGCAATGATAATGAAGAAGTGCTCCTGAACTGACACCTCACCATCAGTAAAGGCCAAAGTGGGGTGTCATGGACTGCTCATCCACCTGGATTCCATCCTTAAAACATCACAGGTTGCCACCAATGGCCAACAGGTGGTCCCATTCTTACCCTTCTGCTGAGGTGCAGTCAGTGTATTCTAAAGCCCCAGCTTTGACAGTAAATTTCCAGTTTGAAGATAAATATTTAAAGAATTTAAAACACTTGCAGTTCAAGGGTTAAAGATAAACTATTTTATAACCTCTACATTATTATGTGTAACTTGTTATGCCATTGTTGTATTCGTACCGGCTCAGCGCGGTGATTATTGTTGCTATTTCTCTCGAGGGAAATTAATAGGGTCACCACAAGAAGGTTAGCTAAATATTTCCATAACCTCTGTAAATATATTGTTAACAAAATATTTCAAAATTAAAAATGATAATAAATGAAAAATTAGATAATTACTATGACCTTGCCAGAGAGCTGAAAAAACTATGGAAAAATGAAGGTGACTGTGATACCAATCTTGGTTTGAGCCCTTGGAACAATATCAAAATTCTACAATTTTCCCAACAAGAATGAATAAATCAAAATTTCAAGCAAGAGCACTGTCCAGCCGAGATCCCTTGTGTTAAGTAGAGCACGATCCTTAGGGAAGAAACCTTTGGTTATTCATTGGTGTCCCTTAATTTTGGATATGATCCTTAATGTTGAGTTGTTCCACAGTGTTGCATGTCCGTTCGTCAATATTAAATAAAGTGCAAATGAATGGCTGTCAATATCAGCGATTAAATAGTTAACTAACCACGTATTTGGACTGTTGATTGGCTGGGGTTTAAACCACGTGACCTCGCTTAGTCTATAAATTTAAATGGGGGATTACAGCATACCTTATATACACAAAATAAGGGCACCTCACGTGGTGTAATGGTTACTGAGCTAGATTAGCAGACCATTGGTAGTGAGTTCGATTCTCACTGGGTGCTCCATACTTCTGGCCTTGTGCTACATCTAAGCTAAGCTTAGTAAATAACTATATACAAAAAATAATCCAACAATGTTACCCCTCAAGTTGAACAGGAAATGACAATAAACATTTTTTGGGTACTCTTCACGGAGTTCTGTCCCAGCCCCCTGCCTCAAAAACCACTAGTTGGTGGCTGCTGAAAAAAAAAAACAGTTATGATTGAAGTCTGTAGCCGAAGCGGTGTCACTTGAAAAAAAATAGGGTTAGGGTTTAGGGGTTAGGGTTAGGGTTGGGGTTTAGGGTTAGTTTAATGGGAAAATAAATAAATAATTTGGGCTCTTTTTTTTCCAGAAGAAAGAGAACCCACAAATTTTGTAATAAAACTGTTAATTTTAACTAGGGGATATTTAGGGTTAGGGTTTAGGGTTAGGGTTAGAGTTGGAGTCGGGGTTGGGTTGTCGGGAAAAATGCCCTAAGTTGTTTTTTTGTTTTTTTTCAAGAGACTCCACTTCGGCTACGGACATCGATCGTAGCTGGTGTCTTGTTTCAGCAGCCACCGGCTAACGATTTTTGAGGCAGGAGGCCAGGACGGAACTCCGCGAAGAGTACCCATTTGTTATTTCTAAATGATCCTGATTCTTGTGGGATCCTTATTATGCTCGGATACACAAGAAGAATCAGAATCATTTAGAAAAAACAAATGGCTACTCTTATTGATTGCTTTATTATCTAGTACTAGCAAATATATGCACCCTCCGTAGGGTGCAAGTATTTTAGTTAAATTTTATGATAAAATATCATATTAAATTAGAAAGGCTAATGAAACTGAATAAGAATGTAGATAAAAAGATTTTGAACAGAGGGGGTATGATTGAAAAATAGAACAACTTTGAAACTAACTCTTCCATCATTTTCCGTTACTCCCGTCTTTCATTGGTAAATTTTCCTAATTAAACTGTTTAGTTAAAATAGGAAGTAAAGAATAATATTACAGTTATTTCTTCTTGTTAATGGATTTCTTTTAAGATTTATTGAAGAGATTTTTGCTCATATTCAATAAGATAAAACCAAACAATTAGAAATCAATAATACTAAGCATATATTTATTAAAATCAAATGTTTAATATCAATATGCAAATTAGCCTTCCCATTCATACTGTAAACCTCTATTTTGTTGTATATATAAATACAATTGCATGTTATTAGTATGTAGACATGGTCAACAGTGTAAGTAATTTTATTAATAATTGAGGTTTAAATATAAGTAAAATCATAGAGAATATGATGTAAATAACAAAGGGAATTGTGACTTGAATAGTAATATAGTTTCGGTTACAGACAGACAAACACACAATCTCCATTATAATAAGATATTGTTGTCTTCTAGGTTATTAGGTCAACGATAGGTCATTATACCTGGTTCCGGAAAATGTCTTTTAGTTTGGGATTTATTTTTAAAATGTTCCAACGTTTCTTGCTTAGTGGTAGGAGAGTGTTGTTAAATATAGTCACTAGGGGCATGCAATTTAGCTTCTTTTTTGTTTTAATTTTAGTGTCTTTTGCCTCGAGGTGTAAATGGCTTTAACTTTCTTGTTTTCCTATTAACGTAATATCTTCTGTTGAGCTTAAAGGTCTCTGACAACTTGCAATGGAGGGGTTAGTTGACTCATAGTGTTAATAGAATGAGAACATAAGACGTATTTTAACGGAGGTACAATATACACGTGCTTACACGTTGATTTACTTCACGGAACAGAATGATACAAGGAAACAAAGACAAAAGGGGAAAACGAAATACGCGCCAGTGGTCGTCGCGTACTAATGTTATCATGTAGTTCTTTTAACGCGACATAGGCAGTAGCCTTATATACTGAAGGAAGCACGTGGTGTAATGGTTAAAGTCACAGGAAATGGACTCGTCGCCCTGAGTTCAAATCCTGGACTTGGTAATTGCATTTCACTTAGCGCTAATACCCTTGGGAAAGGTATGAATTCTACTCTCCCTCCAGCTATGGGTAAATAGTAGGGCAGACTGGGCTCTTTAACCTTGGTTAGGCAACCGGTCTAGGAGAAGGAAAACTCTGAATTCAAACCTGTTAAACCCTGCTTAAGAAATTGACCTTGTGTCACATCCTACTCGTGCGGGGGAGTTGGTAAATATATATATACTGAAGGAACTATTTTAGTTGGTAAAGTATAACATCTTCGTGATGAGAACTGCTGTTTTAGTTTATTAGTTTGTTGTCTAAGTTCGTTCATGACAGTACAGACTGTTCTTAGTCTAATTACTAGTGAATATGGAAAACTGTGGAAGGCCGGAGGTTACAGCAGCCAAAATGTTGTGTTTATACATACCACAATAAAGATAAGAACAACAGACTGAAAAATCAAAATTTTACAGACTGTTGTCCTCATCTTGGCTTGATAATAGGCATTATTTAGATTTTTTTGGACTGTTGTCCTCATCTTTATTGTTATATACTCAACGTTTTAACTGATCTTTCCTCCAGCCTTCTTCAGGTGTTTCTTGTTGAATTTTTTAGATAAGGCTTGATAATTTGGATTATTCAGATTTTTCAGACTGTTGTCCTCATCTTTATGGTTATATACATTATGTTTTGACCGATCTTTCCTCCGGCCTTCTTCAGGTGTTTCTTGTTGAATTTTCATGATAAGGCTTGATAATTTGTATTAGTTAAATGTTTTGGACTGCTGTCCTCATCTTTATTGTTATATACACATCATTTCGGCTGATGTGACCTCTGACCTTCTACAGGTGTTTCTTGTCGAACTCAGTAGTTTTTATGTTGTAAGGTTCCAGATTACAAAAATAAAATCTCTGAATAATACAAATTATCAATATCGTTATTTTTATGTCAAGGTGTTAGAAATTTGGCCACGGATCAAAAGTTCTGAGCAATTTTAGAATTAACGAGAAAAATGTAATTCTAAGATTTTGGCAAGATTTTGGTAAAGTAATTATTTTCAAACTTGGCATATTTATTTCCAAGACTCAAACAGAATTTTCTTCTCTTTGTGTGGATTTCCTCAACAAACAACAATGAAAAATCTTAACAGCATTGATTATATACTTTTCGTTCCAAATTTGCAAAGTTTAGTGCAAAAGAACGATGTTTATTAAAGTTGGTTTATATGTGAGTCTAATAATTATCTATCTATATCAGTCTGATTATATCTGTATATCTATCTATCTATCTATCTGATCATATCTATCTATCTATCTACCTATCTATATATCTATATAATCATATTTATCTATCTATCTATCTACCTATCTATCTGGTCATATCTATCTATCTGTCTGATCGTATCTATCTAATTACATATCTATCTATCTGATCATATCTAACTACCTATCTATCTATCTGATCATATCTGTCTATCTATCTATCTATCTATCTATATATCTATATAATCATATCTATCTATCTATCTATCTATCTATCTGATCATATCTATCTATCTGTCTGATCGTATCTATCTAATTACATATCTATCTATCTGATCATATCTAACTACATAACTATCTATCTGATCATATCTGTCTATCTATCTATCTATCTATATATCTATAATATCATATCTATCTATCTATCTATCTATCTGATCATATCTATCTATCTGTCTGATCGTATCTATCTAATTACATATCTATCTATCTGATCATATCTGTCTATCTATCTATCTATATATCTATATAATCATAATCTATCTATCTATCTATCTATCTATCTGATCATATCTATCTATCTGTCTGATCGTATCTATCTAATTACATATCTATCTATCTGATAATATCTAACTACCTATCTATCTATCTGATCATATCTATCTATCTATCTATCTATATAATCATATCTATCTATCTATCTATCTATCTGATCATATCTATCTATCTGTCTGATCGTATCTATCTAATTACATATCTATCTATCTGATAATATCTAACTACCTATCTATCTATCTGATCATATCTATCTATCTATCTATCTATATAATCATATCTATCTATCTATCTATCTATCTGATCATATCTATCTATCTGTCTGATCGTATCTATCTAATTACATATCTATCTATCTGATCATATCTAACTACCTATCTATCTATCTGATCATATCTGTCTATCTATCTATCTATCTATATATCTATATAATCATATCTATCTATCTATCTATCTATCTGATCATATCTATCTATCTATCTGTCTGATCGTATCTATCTAATTACATATCTATCTATCTGATCATATCTACTACATATCTATCTATCTGATCATATCTATCTATCTATCTATCTATATAATCATATCTATCTATCTATCTATCTATCTGATCATATCTATCTATCTATCTGTCTGATCGTATCTATCTAATTACATATCTATCTATCTGATCATATCTAACTACCTATCTATCTATCTGATCATATCTATCTATCCATCCATCTATCTATCTACCTATCAATCTCTCTCTCTCTTCTCTCTCTATATATATATATATATATATATATATATGAGGAAAAATGAGTAAAGAAAAGAAAAGTAAATGGATAAAATGAATTTAATCGATATCACATTAATCGATATCACTTACACACGTGTTTCGGTCAGTTTATGTGTGTGAAAATATTTCACACACATACAAGAATCGATCTTCATCAAAGTGAACATTTATTTTTAATGAAGGTCGATTCTTGTATGTGTGCGAAATATTTTCACACACATAAACTGACCGAAACACGTGTGTAAGTGATATCGATTAATGTGATATCGATTAAATTCATTTTATCCATTTACTTTTCTTTTCTTTACTCATTTTTCCTCATATTGTCGGATTCAATTCCTTTTCCATTTTTACATATATATATATATATATATATTATATATATATATATATATATATATATTAGAAAAAGCATGAACTGTTGGGTCACCTATTGAGCTCTGAGTAGATAATTTTGATCGGGAAAGAATTTAGTTAGCAAAACGAATTAAATAAAAAAAATAAATATGACCAGAAAATTTTTTTAAAAAAGACATTAAAATCATTTTGCTAAAATTTGCAGTTAATTCAAAGACCCATTTTATATATTAGCCAGCTGTTAGCTGCTGAAAATTAACATACGAATAAGTTCATCGACCACTCACACTCTACAATCTCTCTTTACGCTTACTGAGAAAACTAACATATATAAAGAGTAGTCAATCAAGATCTATATAGAGTGGGGGAAAGTGACATGCAGAATGTGAAGTAGAGTTGGGTCAGTTTTTGACTTAATTACAAATTACAACTAATTAGAACCAAATAAAATGGATTTTTTTCAATCATAACTTAATCCTAAAACTGATGAATATTTTGGGATATATTTTATGTCATTAAACTAAATTGGAAAAATCCTTTTGCAAACAATCATTGAATCACTCAGCTGTAGTATAATAGTAATAATGATAATAATAGTTTTTATAATATATATATATATATATATATATATATATATATATATATAATTTAATATACCAAGCGTGTTGGTAAATCCTTGCGGTGAGAAAAAACCCAGCAAATAGTTTGATTGTAAAAATATACTACCAAACATCAACCAGGGAGAAAAAAATTTTTGAAAAAAAGAAAAGACCAAGATAGTCGTACCAACAAAAAATAATCTATTAGTACAGTATTTGGCCAAAAGAAAAAACAATTTATATGTATATATATGTATATAAGATATATATATATATTCATATAACCGCTAGGAGAAAGCTAATAAGTAAAAAGTGCTCGATACCTAAGTAGAGCCAATAATAAAGATAAATCTAATGAGTCAGACGAACCTACTATTAGTTTCGCATAAAGCTCTTCAGGGCTAAAATCTGGAGTCAGATTTTAGCCCTGAAGAGCTTTATGCGAAACTAATAGTAGGTTCGTCTGACTCATGAAATAAAATAAATTTTATTTTTAATTTTCAAAAATCAGAAGCCACAAGTAAATTTGGAACTCTAACATCTTTTTTCAAATTACAACTGTGGACTTGTATATTTTTTAACAGCTGATATATATACTATACTATTTTGATACCCACTTTACATTTTTATATAAATTTTTACAACAAATTCTTTTGAGTTTTACTATAAACTATAATGCTTCTGATTTTTGAAAATTAAAAATAAAATTTATTTTATTTTTAAAACAGAACATGCATTTTTCAAAAAATTTCAGCGGTTGAATTCAACGTTCGTTTCTGTAAACAGTCTTTTTAACGGATATCTTTCTTCCCGTCTATGTCGCTCTTTGATGAAGACCAACTTATCGATTTGGTCGAAACAGTACTGTCAGCAATTACATAACAAACATCATATGTTTTTTCAAAATGTTAAATTTCATACTGTCGGATTAATTTCCATCTATTTTTCATATATATATATATATATATATGAGAAGAAAAGATGGATATGAAATCTGTCAGTGTAAAGAAGTATATAGTTTAGAAAAAACAACAAAATAAAGTCAAAGATTGACTTACTTATAGCTGATGCTAAAGCATTTCGGTTTTAATAAAAACCATCAACAGGGCTTAATATAATAATATTGATTCATACGAAAGGAATGGTGTAAAAACAAGCAAAAAGTATTTATATATATATATATATATATATTTGCTTAAAGGCAATTACAATGCGTATATCGTATAAAATTCGATAATTATTGGAAATAATCATGACAAGCAAACTTGGCAAATATTGTGCCCCACGTAGAACATCATACAGCTGTTTCAACGTTATAAAGTTGAAACAGCAAAAAAAATTTAAATAATAATATACTTTATTCAACAATGCTTCTAAAGCAAACTATCAAATCTCAATATATATATATATATTGGTTAGGAGGTTGATTTAGAAGGCTATCACAATGCAGTTTGGAATAAATAAAAAATAATAATACGGTAACAATGGTGTTGTGTGTTGACCTGTATTTTTATTCTTTCTTGAATTTTCGAGGTAATACCTCTTACCGTTAATAGAAAATTTTTTTTATGTAAAAAAAATTTTCTATTAACGGTTTTTATTTATTTATTCATTTTTGTTTTTGAAATTATGACATGCTCACAAGGTTACAACACATTGCAACACATTGCAACATCTTACCGGATGTCAGCCTTGTTCTCAACAAACTTTTAAGAAAGAAAAAAAAGAAAGAGAGAAATAAGAAATTACAGTTATTCGCCCATTCATAAAGGAGGAGAAGAAGAAAGAGAGGAAAAAAAGGAGAGGAAAAGGAAATAGGAAGAGAAATTATAACCACACAAATAAAAAAAAACATAAGCACGTCATTTCTGAAATGAAACTCTGATGATAAAGCTTCGCTTTGAAATCGATTAGACATATAAACATCTTTTTGTCTTTATTTTTTACGCATTGTATTGCCTTCGAATTTTATTATTTTATAATAATATATATATATATATATATATATATATATATATATATATATAAAGGTATATGTAAAACAAATTTTTTTGTGATGAAACAAAGAAAATACAGTGCTCAATCAAAAAATAAAAATAAATAAATATATATATATATATATATATATATATATATATATATATATATATATATATATATATAAATGTTCCCATGTTTGCCAATCCTTGCATGTGAATGTTGATTCTAAAAAGAATTCATAATCATAACAAAGTTTAAAAGATCTGAACGTCAAAGATTTTGTGTCCTACCATAACCAGTTGAAACATTCCTGGTGTGAAGGGAGAGAGATAGAAAGAGAAAGAGAAAGAGAGAGAGAGAGAGAGAGAGAGAGAGAAGAGAGAAAGAGAGAGTGACAGAGAGAAATAGAGAGAGAGAGAGGGGGAGGGAGAGAGAAGTAAGGAGAAGAGTGGGGAGAAGTGGGGAGGAGATGAAAACCCGCAGGGGCTGAACAATTTGTCAGTGAGAGTTTCAAATTTGAATTCTCATTGCTGGCTTTAGCTTATCCTTCACGCTACAATCTGCTAATTTAATCAATCCAGAAAAGCTCAATCACACACAAATACAGACACTTATATATATATATATATATATATATATATATATATATATATGTATAGAGACACACACACACACACACACACATAATATATATATATATATATATATATATTAACTATTAATTTAAAAATTAGGTATGACTTCAATTAAGCACATATCCTCCAAAAATTGTCGGCTAAAGGCCATATAAAGAATAAACACATTGTTTGTTTACTTACTTTCATATATATATATATATATATATATATATATTATATATATATATATATATATATATATTTATATATATATATTTATATATATATATATATATATATCTTTGAAAGGAAGGAAAAACTCAACACCGTTATTCCATAATAAATTTATTTCGACCAAAATTGGGGCCTTTATAAATCTAAGTAGATTTAATATAGCTCCCCAAAATTTTTATCTCATCAGATGGTAGATCAAGATATTTTGGGGAGCTATATTAAATCAACTTAGATTTATAAAGGCCCCAATTTTGGTCGAAATAAATTTATTATGGAATAACGGTGTTGAGTTTTTCCTTCCTTTCAAAGATAAATATTGCTCTGTATATAATCTAAAAAGTTTATTATACATTGAGCTCTCTTTAGTGATTTAAAGATTCCCTGTATTTATACATACTGGATCATACAATATTAATACAGTGTATCTTAGAAATCACATATAGAATCATCCCTCACTACCAAGTGATGGATACCTCTCATCTAATATATATATATATATATATATATATATATTGGTTTGTTGGTTGGTTTTGAAGGCTACCACAATGCAAGTGTAAAGAAAAAGATGGTAACTATGGTGTTGTTTGTTAACCTATGATTTATTCTTAATACTTCGGGATAAAAATTTCATCTACAGAAGATCTCGGAAATTAGAGTTGTTGCTCGTGGCTGTCCATTTGATTTTGTCTCATGTCTTCCAAACTCTCTGCGTGTGTGTGTGTGGGGGGAGGGGGGTGACACAGACACTTATATTTAGAGAGAGATAGGTAGATATATATATATATGTATGTAAAGGGAATGAATAACCGGTAAAAATATTGGGTTGGTCTCAATATTTGGTTGATATAAGAGTTACTCGGATAAGTCAGTGTTATAACAAATATAAAGTGCTCAATACGTTAGTAGAGAGGATTTAGTATTATAGTGTGTACAGACATAATCTACTCGAGTTTCACCATAAGGATCTTCAGGGTTAAATTCACTGAATTGATCAATATGTTGATTAATTACAGTTAACTGTAGAAGTTCATATTGAATATGAACTCCCGCAGTTAACTTGATCAATTCAGTAGATTCAACCCCGCATAGCATATCTTAAGTACTGTCACACTGTATTCTGCACATATATGTTTATAGTTGGCACTCTTGTGGTTGCTTGATCGAAGTTTGAGCCTGATCATGTCATGTTGTTTGCTGTCTTTACTGCATAAACATGGACGCACCACTAGCAGTGACTCGATTTCCCTGGCCAGAAGGAGTGTCAGGGGCTGAAATCCAAGGGAGGCTTTTTTCACAATACGGGAACAGTGCACGACTGCATAGAAGTGTGTACGAGTGGATAGAGAAGTTTAAAAGTGGCTGAACAAGTGTGACGCATGAAGAAAGAGAAGGATGCCTGTCAACCTCTACCACTGAGGAGAAAATTCAGTAAGCTCAAAATATGGTAATAGTGACCTGGCGAGTGAGATAGCTTGTTCTCTGCAGATTAGTTATGGTTGTCCATATCAAATCACAAACGATGCGCTTGGCTTCTATAAAACAAGAGTGCCGATAAATTTTTAATCTCTCTTGTATATATATATATATATATAATATATATATATATAAAGAAATAAAGATAAATCTAATGAGTCAGACGAACCTACTAAAAGTTTGCTTAATGCTCTTCAGGGCTAAGAGTCAGATCTTAGCCCTGAAGAGCATTAAGCAAAACTTTTAGTAGGTTCGTCTGACTCATTAGATTTATCTTTATTATTTACTCTACTTAGGTATTGAGCACTTTTTACTTATTAGCTTTAGTTTCCTGGCGGTTTTGTATGAATATATATATATCTTATATATATATATATATGCATATAAATTGTTTTTTCTTTTGTCCAAAATATTGTACTAATAGATTATTTTTGGTTGGTATGATTATCTTGGTCTTATCTTTTTTCCAAAAATTTTTTTTCTCCCTAGGTAATGTTTGGTAGTATATTTTTACAATCAAACTATTTGCTGGGTTTTTTCTCACCACGGGGATTTACCAACAAGTTTGGTATATTAAATTATATATATATAATATATATATAAGTGACACAATGATATGTATAGTACTAAGATGGTTGGTTGGTTTATTGATTTTAACGGCATGTCAACCCGTCTGTGGTTATGTCATGCCTAACGGTTAGGAAATAATATATGTTGTGTATCTATATTTATACTTTTGTAGTAAT
This sequence comes from Doryteuthis pealeii, assembly GCA_023376005.1. NCBI lineage: Eukaryota > Metazoa > Mollusca > Cephalopoda > Myopsida > Loliginidae > Doryteuthis > Doryteuthis pealeii. The sequence goes on along the minus strand of CM042159.1, from coordinate 73,071,649 downwards.
TGGTGTTAACTATGTGTTAGCATCATTGGGGATCATGTTGTATGGTATTGATTAGGTTCATGTCTATATTCTATGGTATAATTTTATATAATACAGCACATGAATAAACAATAGAAGATAGAGTAGGATAGTGTACATAAATATACATAAATAAAAGGACTGGAGCGTCCGTACATAGAAATCACTTACTACGAGGCGGGAGCCGAAGCCCCACCGAGAAAGGGTTAGACAGTAGTCTACCCCATGTGCTCGTACCGGAGATTTAGCTAAAAGAGCAAGAGAAGTTCAAATAAGGCGCTTAAATACCAGAGGTCCCCTAGTGGGAACAAATGGCAACACCGCGGGAAGATAACTCTTCCTGGCAAAGGGAAGAAATGTGCCAAGTGAAAATGCTGATCCTTGCTGGGAGGCCCACACTGGCACGCCCATGTGTAGATTTCCACAGGAGAATGTCACTTATGTGTTCGTCCTTGTTTCTCCAGCAGTGTCCATCATTCCTTGTCCATCTTACTTGGATGGATTTGTGTGATAGGGAGCAAGTTGTTGTGTAGCTGCTTTCTTCTGGGATGTGGTGCAGCCATACAGTAGCACTGACACAACTACAAACTACAAGAATTGTTGCTTTATCCTATCAAATTTCCATATGATTGACAATCTATCTAAATCCATCCATGCTTTCCCTATATGCACATTAATATCACTTTTGGTTGATGAGATATTACTACCTAAGTACTTTAACTGGTTCTACTAATTTCAGGGGCTTACCTTTGAAAAAAAAGTATCAAATGTAATTTTAGATTTTTGTAGAGGAGGAGGGGTCATTTTATTTTTTTCCTAAGTTTCGGATGAATTCATTTCTTTGACAAAATTGATTTTCCTTTGATATTTTCTGATTTTAAAATATTCTCTTGGACATGAAAATATTTTCTGTTGGCGCCAAATTTCAATGAAAAATTTTTAAAAAAGAAAAGAAAATGAGAGAGAGAGTGAGGGAGAGGGAGGAGGAGAGAGAGAGAAAAACATTTTTTTTTTATTGTCATCTATTAAAAAAATCATTATATAAACTTCTGGAAGAATTTTGAAGAATCTGATATTTTGTAGAATTTTGAAGAATTTTGTATCATTTAATAATTTGGAAGATTTTGCAGTATCTAATATTTGGAAATATTTTGAAAAGTCTAATATTTAAGACAATTTTGGAGAATCTAATATTTTGGAGAATTTTGAAGAATTTTGAAAAATCTAATATCTTGGATAATTTTGTACAATCTAATATTTTGGAAAATTTCATAGAATTTTGAATAATCTAATATTTTGGAAAATTTTGTAGAGTCCAATATTTGGGAAAATTTTGAAGAATTTCGAATAATCTATTTTGGACAATTTTGTAGAAACTAATATTTTGGAAAATTTTGAAGAATCCAATATTTTGGAAAATTTTGAAGAATTTTGAAAAATCTAAAATTTTGGAAATTTTATAGAATCCAATATTTTGGAAAATCTTGGAGAATTTTATAGAAACTAATATTTTGGAAAATTTTGAAGAATTTTGAAAAATGTAATATTTTGGAGAATTTTGTAGAATCCAATATTTTGGAAAATTTTGGAGAATTTTATAGAAACTAATATTTTGGAAAATTTTGAAGAATCTTGAAAAATCTAAAATTTTGGATAATTTTGTACAATCTAATATTTTGGAAAATTTTGAAGAATTTTGCATAATCTAATATTTTGGAAAATTTTGTAGAATCCAATATTTTGGAAAATCTTTTAAGAATTTTTAAAAATCTAACATTTTGTAGAATTTTTTAGAATCTAATATGATCATTCACATTTGAATAGACACTGCACTGATATCTCAAGCATAGATATTTTTTGTCTTGTAGGAAAAAATGCCAAGTGAAGTTAAATAAAAAAAACAAAAAGCCAAAAAACCTTGGCTCATTTTAGCAGTAGACATTTTGAAACCGTAACGACACATGAGCTTAACTGGGTTTGAATAAATGGTACAATCCACCGCCAATATAACAAAGGCATAATTCTTCAAGTTCTTTAAGTATGGTGATGTGTCATTTCCACTGGTTGGGTTTCATTGGCATAATTTCAGGTAACAATCCAACTGGCGCAGGTTCAAACCTTACAAACAGCACTGGTGGTATCACACAAGCACAGTTGACACCCTCCCATATGAATATCCCACCCCCAACTACCCGCAATTACATATTCCCCACCCGACAAGGTTATGAAGATTTGGGCTTCTCAAAATATAGACTGGGTAACAGTTAAGATTAGGGCAATAGTATCTTGTTTACAAGACACACTGTTTGGTAACGCTTACATAACTAGTGCAATCTTTTTGACTTATTTGTTACTAGAAGTGGCTACCCGGCATCACCTGGGTAGGGTGTAGCAAAAAATGTTAGTCTCGCAGATCCATTATTACTGAATCACAAATTAGATCTTCGCAGGATGCCCCATTAAAATCCTTATGCAACTCTGAAAAGAAAAATTAACGTCTACTCGGGTTAGCTCAGTCAGTAGAGTGTTTGTCTAGAAACCACAAGGTTCCTAGTTCGATACCGGTCCTCGCCAACTCAGCGTATGAGTAGCACAGGGATCTGTGCGGTAAAGTAAGGAGCTGATGGTAGGTGTGGCACTCCACCTCAGATGCTAAAACAATCTCCTTGGTCTAACGCTATTAAAAAGGGGATAGACTCCCTTGCTGACTGGCTGATACCCACTTTAGAGCACCCTGTCGACTTTTTATTTAGAATCTTAAATGCAAAAGAAATTCTATGCTGTTATCATTTAAATTTTATTTTTTAATTACCTACACGAATATAATTCAAATCTCTATTATTTTTGCTCAAAAACCAAGCCCTGGTGATATTTGATGTGTATATATATTTCTATTGTTGTTAATTGTTTTATTCTCAAAGTTTCCTCCGAACATACATATACACACAACTGCCCTTTGTATATGTATAGATTTGATATAATCCCCCCCCCAAAAAAAAATGGTTTTCAAAAACTGGAGAAATCAGAAATCTTTTAGCCGATGTTGTGGATATTAATGCCAAGAAAAAAAAATTCATTGTCATGGAAATTATATTGATGCTAATGTAATATAAGGAAAGCTGCAGTGTTTCGATTGGTTCCAATAGATCTTCATCAGGGCTTTTGTTAATTTGAGGAAAAATAAATTTATCACAGAGAATAAATTTTATTTATTTATTTTAATTTATTTTTCCTTAAATTAACAAATACCCTGATGAAGATCTATTGATACAGATTGAAACACTGCAGCTTAGACGAAATAAACATTACTCGTTTTATGAACTTGTGTTTTTTCAATTTTTCATCATATTTCATACTATCGAATTCACTTCCACTTTCTCTTCACGTTGATGCTAATGTATTTAAATTGCTGTATATGATTATCTTATTATAAATGGAGATTATGTGTTTGTTTGTGTGTAACCAAAACTATATCACTACTCAAGTCACTATCCATTTAGTTATTATACATCACATTCTCCATGAATCATTTTTATTTAAGCCTCAATTATCAATAAAATTGTTTTTCATTATTAATACTGCTGGCCATATCTACGTACTAATAACATGCAATTGTATTTATATGTACAACAAATAGCGGTTTACAGTGTGAACAGCAAGCCTAATTTGCATATTGATATTTAAAATTTGATTTTAATAAATATGTGCTTAGTATTATTAATTTCTAATGATTTGATCTTATCTTAATGAATATGAGCTAAAAAGAAATCAATTAATAAAAAGAAATAACAGTAATTTTATTCTTTACTTCCTGATTTAACTAAATAGTTAAATTAGAAAAGTTTAGCAAGGAAAGACGAGGTGATGGAAGAGGAAGCTACAGCTGTTATATTTTTTTTATTATACCCACCTCTGTTTCAAATCATTTTATCTGCATTCTTATTTAGTTTCTTTAGACTTTCTAATTTAATATATTTTATGACATTAATATTTGCACCAGGAGGGTGCATATATTTGCTAGTTAACTTAAAAGCCGCTCTATTGGGCAGCCATTAAGTAACTCCCAAATTTATTTCCAAGTTATCAAAATTGTTATTCTACAGAAAAAAAATTGTTGCAAAAAATCAAGTAAAGAAAAATTGCCAAAAACAATCACAGTAATTAAAACTTGGGAATGAGAACAACCTACCTCGTGGATTGATTAAAGGGTTTGGTTCTAAGTTACATGAGGGCTACCAATTTTGAGATGAAAGCTCCCAATTCTGAAGACAAGGTTCCCAAGTTTGAAGAGGTATCCAAATTTGAGAAGAAACACTTGAAGAAGGCCGAAGGTCACATTAGCCAAAACGTGTATATCTATTAATAATGGAGATTCGCTTTTGTATATAACAAAAATTACGTCACTGCTTACATCACATTACCCAAAATCGTCATAACATAGAATAAATACACTCTAAATTTGTTTTGTCAAATTGTTTTATTTTTTAATCCTTTAATGAATTTGATGATTTTACTTACTTAGGGTACAAACTCGCTGACATTGAATTTTTAACTCCCATCCCTCAGGCAATATGTTTCAAAAATCTATTTTTACATCGCCCGTAGGGCGTTTTTTATTTTGTACTAGTAACAATAAAGATAAGAAGAACAGTCTGTAAAATACAAAATCAAGTCTTGTATTATTTGTATTATTCAGATTATTGTCCTCATCTTTATTGTTATCTGTACAACATTTCAGCTGATGTGCCCTACGACCTTCTTCAGGTATTTCTTGTCAGACTCGGGTAGGCTTCTCAAACTTGGGAACCTTCTTTTCAAACTCGGGAACCTTCTTGTCATAATTGGGAGCCATCAAAGAACTTTGAACCCAACCCTTTATTTACAGGTGTTAAGCTGTGGTAATTGTTATTCTATGTTACTGTCACCCATGACCAGGATTGAACCTGCAGCCTAGAAATAACTGTCACTAAGAACTGTCTTAACCCAATGCCTTTATCCACTATGCTATGTGTCCCATTGAAGATTGGCTGAAACATTGTACAGATAACAATAAAGATGAGGACAATAGTCTGAATAATACAAATAATACTAATTATCAAGCCTCATCTCAAAAATTCAGAGAAATAGTGTAGATAACAATAAAGATGAGGACAATAGTCTGAATAATACAAATAATACTAATTATCAAGCCTCATCTCAAAAATTCAGAGAAATAGTGTAGATAACAATAAAGATGAGGACAATAGTCCGAATAATCCAATAATACTAATTATCAAGCCTCATCTCAAAAATTCAAAGAAATAGTGTAGATAACAATAAAGATGAGGACAATAGTCTGAATAATCCAAATAATACTAATTATCAAGCCTCATCTCAAAAATTCAAAGAAATAGTGTAGATAACAATAAAGATGAGGACAATAGTCCGAATAATCCAAATAATACAAATTATCAAGCCTCATCTAAAAAAATTCAGAAAAAAAAAATCGAATCTGATAAATTTGATCCTGCAATAGTTAAACTGAGTGAACAGTGGCCATTTTGTAATCAGGGAGTTGTTTGTGTTCTATGGAAACCTGTAGTTACCATAAAATTGTCATTAATCCTTATACAACTGAGTGTTTATTAAGATGTTAAGGAGTTCAATCCCAACCTACAAATAGATATAAACACGCACACGGCTAAGTAGGTTTTGGTATTCATAAAATTGTATCCTGAATCATTTTGTGATTTGCAAATTTTACGGAAATTAATCTTTCATCTCAAGAATTGGTATTAGGTATACCCCACACACCCCCAGACCGTCTCGGACTTCAGACCAGGATTGGTGTGGTGTGTTTATCTACCCAAGCCATGTTCTTGTTTGCAGGCTGGACAAAGCAAAAATAAGATGAAACTAGTCTAGTCCCATTGATTCCAATCCTTCAGCAGGACTCCTCCATTGCACTAAAGGGTCCTCCGAAAATGGCGCTCGTCAACTCAGCGTATGAGTATCACAGGGATCTGAGTAGGAAAGTAAGGAGCTGATTGTAGTTGTGGCACTCCACCTCAGATGCAAAGACATTAAAGTCGACAGGGTGGTCTAAAGTCGATATCAGCCAATCGTCGAGGGAGTCTATCCCCTTTTCACTAGCGCTAGACCAAGGAGATTGTTTTTGCGTCTGAGGTGGAGCGCCACACCTACCATCAGCTCATTACTTTACTGCACAGAGCCCTGTGCTACTCATATACTGAGTTAGCGAGGGCTGGTATCAAACTAAGAACCTTGTGGTTTCTAGCCAAACGCTCTTGTTCCTTAATCCTCTGACCGTTATCATCTTGCACTTTTCTGTTCTTTTCATTGAATTCGCTCTGTTCTTTTTGTCTCCCTATCATCACTGTCTACCTGTTGCCATCGTATTCTGGTTCCATCTCCCACTGTGTTGCAATAATGACTATTATTATTATTACTATTAGAGTTTTTCACACCAACATTAGCTGATGGTATTTCGTTGGAGTCTGAGTGACAACAACATTGTTAAGATTGGTTAGAATACTTAGAAGTGTCCTGGAGATTACAGTGAAAAACCACTACTTAAAAATGGTTTAAAAATCTTGCAAATAATAATAATAGTAATGATAATAATAATAATAATAATAATAATAATAATAATAATAATAATAAAGACATTGCGGTCCCAGCAGATCACAGGGTGAAGCTGTCAAATACCTTCGACAGTTAAACATTTATTCATGGAATGCAGGTTTCTTGCTCACATCAGAAACCGTTATTTTAAAGCAAACGATATGAAAGATCTGTTTGAAAATGTCAACATGAAGGATATTCTATCTTTTTTGAGGGAAATAAAATTATACCATAGAATATAAACATGAAACAAATCAATACCATACAACATAATCCTCAATAATGCTAACACATTTTTAAAACCAATTACTAAAAAGTATAAATATAAATACACAATATCTATCACTTCCTAACCATTAGGCATGACATAACCCCAGACAGGTTGATATGCCTTTTAAAGGAAATAAAATTATACCATAGAATATAGACATGAAACTAATCAATACCATACAACATATTCCCCAATAATGCTAACACATTGTTAAAACCAATTACTAAAATGTATAAATATAAATACACGATATGTATCACTTCCTAACTGTTAGGCATGACATAACCCCAGACGGGTTGATATGCCATTAAAATCAATAAACAAACAAACAAACAAAAAAATGAAAATATAGATAAAGATCTGGACCTAGGCTGCTTGTTAACTCTGTCTCATCGGACTGCTGGGGCTTGATTTTCTTCCTCTTTTTTCTCTTCTGGGCTGGACTTAATAATTGACAAACACAACAAGACCTTGTTTGTTCTTGATCAAGTTTTATTAACCCATATTGATTATTCCGCCGCGGGTACGAGAATGGACCTTTGGAGAGATGACAATCCCATCTCTCTCCTGCAAAGGCTCGGTCACATTTACCTAGCTCTGACTAAATGTATATCACATGCCTGTCATGGCACCCAATTTACGTCCCTCTAAGAGGATGAGAATGGACCTTTGGAGAGATGACAATCACGTCCCTCTCCTGCAAAGGCTCGGTTGAATCTAATTATCTCTGACTAAAACTATATCACATGTCCGTCATGACCCCTAAATTGCATGCCTCTAAGGGGATAAGAATGGACCATGCGAGAGACGACAATCACACCTCTCTCCTGCAAAGGCTCGGTTGAATCTAACTAACCCTGACTAAAACTATAACACGTGTCTGTTATGGCACCCAAATCACGCACTTTTAAGAGGTCAAAGGATTATTAACAGTCACTGGTTATTTTTCCATGGACTCCCTGATTCTAAAGTTAACAGACCTCAATTTGAATATTCCTAGCTACAGGTCTGTTCACAATTCATGACCTCTCATGAATTGTAACAACTGTATCATATAGCTCAACAGACCCTAATTCAAATATTCCTAGCTACAGGTCTGTTCACAATTCATGACCTCTCATGACTTGTAACAACTGTATCATATAGCTCAACAGACCCTAATTCAAATATTCCTAGCTACAGGCCTGTTCACAATTCATGACCTCTCATGAATTGTAACAACTGTATCATATAGCTCAACAGACCCTAATTCAAATATTCCTAGCTACAGGTCTGTTCACAATTCATGACCTCTCATGAATTGTAACAACTGTATCATATAGCTCAACAGACCCTAATTCAAATATTCCTAGCTACAGGTCTGTTCACAATTCATGACCTCTCATGAATTGTAACAACTGTATCATATAGCTCAACAGACCCTAATTCAAATATTCCTAGCTACAGGCCTGTTCACAATTCATGACCTCTCATGAATTGTAACACTGTATCATATAGCTCAACAGACCCTAATTCAAATATTCCTAGCTACAGGTCTGTTCACAATTCATGACCTCTCATGAATTGTAACAACTGTATCATATAGCTCAACAGACCCTAATTCAAATATTCCTAGCTACAGGCCTGTTCACAATTCATGACCTCTCATGAATTGTAACATGGTCTGGTCTGACCAATTCTCCCTGACAAGCAATATTTCATTCATAAACTTCTAGTGTCATTTGATCCCATGATTATCACCCAATAAGAAGCCACATCTCAAATAATCCTGAGGTTATCACCTATCAATCAAACCTATATGACATTACAGCTTTTACCTTGCATTTTAGAATATTACTCTACTTATCAATAATAAATTACACCAATCTATTATATGATAAATCCAATGTTCAAAAATTAAGAAAAAGTTGGATGGAACAAGGTTTAGCCGCACTTGCACAATGTAGTGTTTCACCAGAAAGTGCTGTTGAAAACATTTTGAGGATTAGCAGTGACTCATCCAACCAAAGAGTAAATGTCTAGACGTCATCATTTTGGGAAGTTACTCAACTCTACATGTGGGTTCATTTAACAGTTTTTGTCTTATTTTAAAATTTTTAAAAATTTAATGATTCAGCCCTAATATTTTTTTATCCGACCTTACTTGTGATATCTAAATATAGATACTCACATACATATATATATATACACACACAAAGAGAGAAAGAGAAACGGAGAAGATGATAAGCAGATAAGTAGTATCTGCTGTCAGCAGAAATATATATATATATGTGTATATATATATATATATATATATATATATATATATATATGTGTGTGAGTTTGAATGTATTTTTGCCCTTATCCTTGTATATATAAATTGTAAAAAGCTTATATATATATATTTATATATATATGTATATATATATTTGGATGTTTGTTTATTTTAGAAACGTTGCTGAACAAAGTATATATTAAATTTTTACTTGAAGGCACTTACAACGCATGTATCGCATAAAATTCGATACTTTTTCTTATAGAAAATGAACTTGACAAGTGTAATCCCAGTAAAGGATGGCTCGATGTGTAGAATACCGTACAGACTGTTTCGACTTTATTAAGTCTCATCAGCGGTATATACTAACGATTTCCCTCCGACAGAAATCGAAACCGGGACCTCAGCAGACACAGTGAAACACTTTTATCGCCTCGGCCACAGTACACAGCTGACCATCCTAGCGAAATTAAGCTTGTCAAGTGATACTACTACACGCCTCTACCATAATAGCTAAGGGGGCGTTATTGAGAGAATAATAACAACAAACAGACCGTATGCCCTTCGGCGAAGTGAATAAGATTTTTGGATGTTTGTTTATTTTAGAAACGTTGCTGAATAAAGTATATATTAAATTTTTACTTGAAGGCACTTACAACGCATGTATCGCATAAAATTCGATACTTTTTCTTATAGAAAATGAACTTGACAAGTGTAATCCCAGCAAAGGATGGCTCGATGTGTAGAATACTCGATGTGTAGAATACCGTTAGTATATACCGCTGATGAGACTTAATAAAGTCGAAACAGTCTGTACGGTATTCTACACATCGAGCCATCCTTTGCTGGGATTACACTTGTCAAGTTCATTTTCTATAAGAAAAAGTATCGAATTTTATGCGATACATGCGTTGTAAGTGCCTTCAAGTAAAAATTTAATATATATATATATATATATATTATATATATATATATATATAGTCGCATCCACAGACACCGTGTTTTGAAGTATCAGCTCCTCACTTTACCGCACAGATCCCTGTGCTACTCATACGATGAGTTGGCGAGAGTGGGTACTGAACTAGGACCTTGTGGTTTCTAGCCGAACGCTATACCGACTGAGCTAACCCAGCCCTATTTATATATATATATATATATATATATATATATATAGAGAGAGAGAGAGAGAGAGAGAGAGAGAGAGATGTAAGAAGTTGGTTTAGCTCAGTTGGTAGAGTGCCTTCCTTGGAACCGCGAGGTTCCCGACAATTCAGAGATAATTAGATAATCTGATAAAGTAGGGAGTTGATGTTAGGTGTGGTGCTTCCCATCAGCAATAAAAAAAATTTCCCTAGTGCTAACAAAAAGGGCATAGACTCTCTTGCTGTCCAGCTGATATTGACAATAGGCCACAATAACTTAAATATATATATATATATATATATATATATATATATAACAAGATATATATATAACTAAACTACAATAACAATATATATATATATATATATTATATATATATATATATATATAATGTCAGGGTATCAGGAAATCTCCACAAATAAATATAAACCTCATATGGTGTAATGGTTAACAAGCTAGATTAGCAAACCATTGTTAGTGAGTTCGATTCTCACTGGGTGCCCCATACTTCTGGCCTTGTGCCACATCTAAGCTAAGCTTAGTAAATAACTATATATAAACATAGTTTTATAGTGTCTTTCTGTTTGTTTGTTTGTTTGTTTTGTTTTATGGTATATCAACCTCAGTGGGTCATTTAATGCCGATAAAGTTTTGAAATAAATCAATTCTTAATGGATAATACAATTTTTTTATAAATACATTTTTCTATTTAACCCATAGATGGGACCCTAACAGGTACTACCACTCTGGATCAGAGTGGACCAGGGAGCAATGGTGATGAAGGGGTGCTCCACATTCCCCAAACCTCCAAAACTGGAACCTCACCATCTGATAGAGTTTAACGTCATTCCCAGGACATGAAGACCCACAGCCACTGCCTTCTAGCACCCATATGATAAAAAGGGGTTGGGGCTTGCCATAAGGGCAATAGAGTTGGGAAAATCATATAGGTGCTAGGGCTTCACGTGACCAGCCGATTGATCGGAGGGGGCCTCTCCGACCGTCCGTCTAGCCCTAGATAGGGCCAAAGTGGAGTATTTCATGTCATGAACTGCTCATCCACCTGGGTTCTATCCTTAAGCATCACGGGTCGCCACCCACGGCCAACAGGTGGCCCCATTGGGGGAGTCTTACCCCTCTGCAGAGGTGCAGTCGGTGCATTCTAACGCCCCAGCCGACAGGGCGGGTGTCTTTGTGTGTGTGCAATATATATTGGCTCAGTCAGTAGAGAACCCCCCTAGGAATCGCAAGGTTCCAGGTTAGATACCGGTTCCCGGCAACTCGGCACATGAGTAGCCCAGATTAGATAATCTGATAAAGTAGGGAGTTGACAGTAGGTGGTTGGTCTATATATAAGTAAAGTTATCGGGTGGCCTAAAGTCAGTATCAGCCAGATAGCGAGGGAGTCTATTGCCTTTTCATTAGCGATAGACCAAGGAGAGGCGGAGCGCCATAGCTACCATCAGCTCCTCGCTTTACCACACAGATCCCTGTGTTTATTCATACGCTGAGTTGGAGAGGGCTGGTATCAAACCCGAAACCTTGTGTTTCCTAGTTCGACACTGAGCTAAACCAGCCATATATATATATATATATATATATATAAGATATTAATGTGTTTTATAAAATTGAATTGTCTATAAAATTAACTGTAAAGGCCCAACCCTGGATGCCCTCCGCAAAGGTTTCATCTGGAAGTAATTATCATCACATCTCCAACGTGATGAATTAATGACACAGCCTCTTCAATAAAATCATCACAATACTTTCTTTATAAAAAGATATTTATATGGTAGCAATTATAGATATACTAGCGAGACACTTCTGGGTTAATTCCTACTTAATGCACATAAATTCCACCATCATATGTCACCCCACCGAAAGAAAAAAAATACTAAAATTCAAGGAATCAACTAAATTTAATGAAATTTTCAGTGTTGATAAATTAATGAATAAACAATATAATGCACCAGTTATTTTATTTGAAAACTCTTACATTTTTTCAGGTCAGTTAACTTTGAACCACGTATCTTTGAGGTGTAACACAGATTCACAAACATACGTGGTTCAAAGTTAATTGACCTGAAAAAAATGTAAAAGTTTTTAAATAAAATAACTGGTGCATTATATCTTTTATTCATTAATATATCAACACTGAAAATTACATTGAATTTGGTTAATTCCCTGATTTTTAATATTTTTTTCTTTCGGTGGGGTGACATATGATGGTGGAATTTAGGTCTGTTAAGTAGGATTTATTGCACTTGTGGTGTAATGGTTATCATCTTAGGAAATGGATACAGTGAGACAAGTTCAAATCTTGGACAGAGCTGTTTGCATTTTACATTTCTTTCTTTTCTTTTCTTTTGGAAGTCCATCGCAGATGACGATGACGTCACTCCATGTCTTCAACAATTGTGGACCCTCTGGTGGCTAGTTAGTCCAATTCTGGACTTGCAGATGCAGTCACACACATTGCAGGGGAAATTCCCATCTACATTTGGTGGTTCATGATGACCAAGACATTGCAGCTCTGCAGTCCTGTTTATCTCGATATTGAGCAGCTTAGCTCCTGTGTGGCAGGTGTCTTGCCAACCCGGTCCGTTGGAGATCAGATATTCCATGCTTGAAAGTGTGATGATACATTTCTTCAGCGTTGTCTTAATATGGTCTTTGAACTGCTTTTGTGGGGCTCCTGTCCTCTGCGTGCAATCTGTGAGTTCACTGTAAAGAATTATACGGGGGAGTCTATCTGCATGCATGCGAGAATTTTGATAAATATGTGCTTGGCATTATTGATTTCAAATTATTTGGTTTTATTTCAATATATATGAGTAAGAATCTCGGGGATAAATCTTAAAAGAAATCCATTAACAAGAAGAAATAATTGTAATTTTATTCTTTACTTCCTAATTCAACTAAATAATTAAATTAGGAAAATTTAGCAATGAAAGACAGGAGTGATGGAACAGTAAGTTTCAGATGTTCTATTTTTAGATTGTATCACCATCTGTTTCAACTCTTTTTATCTGCATTCTTATTTAGTTTCATTAGTGTTTCTAATTTAATATAATTGCATTAAAACTTAAATACTTGTGCCTAGCGGAGGGTGTATATATTTGCTAGTACATAAGAGAAATGCATGAATCCAACTACTCTCTCTCCAGAGATGAGTAAATAGTAGGTCAGACTTGGCTCTTTAAGTTGGGTAGGGTAACTGGTCTAGGAGAAAGAAAACTGAATTCAAATCTGTAACTCTATTTAAAAATTGACCTTGTGTCGTTTTCTACTCATGGGGAAGTGGTTCAGTAAATACATACAGGTTAAAGATGAAGAGACATCAAAAGTTTATAACATTTAAAGAATATAAAAGAATATCTTCTCACATATATTGGGGGGGGGGCATGGTTTTACATAGCACTAATACCATTGGGAAAGGTATGCATCCGACTATTCACCCTCAAGCTATTGGTAAATAGTAGGACGAGCTTGGTTAGGCAACCAGTTTAGGAGAAGGAAAACGCTGAATTCAGACTTCTTAAAATAATGTTGGCAGAGTGGCCTATTGTGTCTCCAATCAGCCAGACTGCGAGGAAGTCTATCCCTTTTTCATTAGCACCAGACCATAGAGATTGTTTTTGCATCTGAGGTGGAGCAAAACACCTACCATCAGTTATTGTTGGCATCCTTCCATCTAAAAGAGATGATGGAGTAGTGTCCCAGAATTTTTGTTGTTTTTTTTAACTACATTTATTTACCTCATACCCCACTTGTATGGGTTGGACACAAGGTCTTGTTTTTATGTGGTCCCACCCACAAGCCGAGACTCATGGGTGGCAGGTGGAAAAAATGGCGTCGATCCCGTCGGCATTCCCCCTATAGGGGCACCTCAGGCACTGGGCAATAAACCGAGCCCTGCCATTTAAATCAAGGGGCAGGTATTGCTTGGGGAATAGCCCCCTGGGATCGACGCTATTAACTTGTAAAGATCAAGCCGAAGCCACGGGAACCCAGTGTTGGCCAGTTTGATTTTTAACTAATTAGGCTGAGGATGAGCTGTTGCCCAACAGCAAATCCCCCCTCTCCACACTGCCGCTATGATCCAAAGGAAAGGTAAGGAACCAATGCAGAATGACAGCCGTAGTGTCACAGGAGTGCTGGGTAGCACGGGATTTCAGCTCCGCACACAGATCCGAGCTGTGCTACTAACGTACTGAGTTGGCAAGGGTTGATATTGAACTCTAAACCTTGGTTGATGTCCCCAGGCATCTACTCTAATGGCAGAGCCAAATCCTTCAGCTCCACTTACCTCGTGTCACTGCTCATCCACCGGGATTCTGTCCTTAAGCATCACAAGTCGCTACCCACAGCCAACAGGTGCACTATTGGGAGGGTCTCTGTTGAGGTTCAGTTGGTATAATCTAAAACTACAGCTGACAGGGCTAATATGCAAAAGATTAAATCATTGTAGCGATTGTCTGCCCCTGTTTGGATTTATGTCAGATCCCCATGCGGGCTCCACAGTTGTTGGATTTAAGGTCTTATATTAAGATGGAAGTCTTAGAGAGTGACCTTCCAACGTGGTACATATAAGTACAAGAAATATTCCGACAAAGTTATAAGATATTGTTATATACTGATCTTTTCACGATACCAAATCAACATATAATGTTATATACCTTTCTTACTTCTTACTCTGTCGTCTATTCTTCTGCCGGCTTTGCTTCTGATCGTCTATCATCTATCTTGGTCTGGTATATTTCTAAAGTCTCGTCTGGTCTTCTAACATCTTGGTCTGGTCTTTCTTGTATGGGGATTTCAGGTCTGGTTTCTGTTGGGATTTCTCGTTATCAGAAGCCCTGTGTTATCGTTAGTTTTTAGTAATAAACACAAGACTTCGATTTATGTTGATGTTACTTTATTTCAAATCCCCACCCAGACAATCTGTGCAGATGAGGCTTACATGTTGCTAGCTCGGCTTCTAAGTTCTAACTGACTAACTGAGTTGCTTGCTCTTAAACCAGAGGAGGGCCTTCTATGGGGTTCCAGTTCTCATGATTCATCCCCAGAACGCAAGGTGAGATCGAGGTCAAGCGCCGTCACTCACCCTCAGGGCCATCAGCTGCACCTAATGATTTCTACACTATTGTCATAATCATTAGGTTTCTAATGATTATGTAACAATATAACAAACATAGACTTTATTCCATGAGAACTACTACTGCACTAATATGATTTCTACACTATTGTCATAATCATTAGGTATCTAATGATTATGTAACAATATAACAAACATAGACTTTATTCCATGAGAACTACTACTGCACTAATATGATTTCTACACTATTGTCATAATCATTAGGTATCTAATGATTATGTAACAATTAACAAACATAGACTTTATTCCATGAGAACTACTACTGCACTAATATGATTTCTACACTATTGTCATAATCATTAGGTATCTAATGATTATGTAACAATATAACAAACATAGACTTTATTCCATGAGTGACGGAGATACATTAAAGACATGAATACATATACTAATTCCAAACAGGGGCAGACAAACGTTACACCATGATGTAATACTTACTTTCCCATGGTTTGAGATTAGTGATTATTTCGGAATATGCTAAGAAAAACTCTGTTGAAAAGGGAAGCACAGTTCCAGCAACTACCCCCACCCATCCAAAGCAGCACCTGTCCCCTCATCTAAAAGGAGGGGGGTGTATGTATTTACTCATCCTTGCCTCCACGGACAAGGTATGACACAAGGTCAATTTTTAAGTGGGAATAGTTGGTTTGAATTTAGAGTTTTCCTTCTCTTAGACTGGTTGCCTTATTACCAAGTGTAGCAAGATGGGGATTATCCTGAGTTTTGCGAGGACTACTATTAGAAAAGAGAGGAAGAAGAAATAAGAAATAGTAAAGGGTTTAAAAAAAAAGTGATGAGCACAAAACGGTTGTCATGAGTTTGACCGGGGCGTGACCCCCAAAAGGAGAATTGAATGTCAACCGAAAATTTCGGGTGTTGACCGGAACCGGAAGTCACGTGGTGACGTGGAACGACAAAGAAAATACGGCCTTTTTTGCTTTGGACACGTAGGGTTCGGACCGGACCTCTGGTCCCAGTTGTGAGATCACAGTAATTAACAGTGTCCTCTCTCTCTTTCTCTCGGCCTTTCCTCCTCTCCGACACAACCCACGAGACGAGCCCTAGAAATAAAAGCTAAGCAGCTTGGACGATATATTTCTCGGCGTTGTACTTTTTTTTATCAACAAGATGACCGCCACGTGTCGAACACCTTTTTAGTGTTGTGAATTTTGGAGGCACGTTGCCAGACCTGCTATACAACATATATCGATATTAGAACATTACGTATATATTGTTTTGGTATTGTGAATATATCGCTACCGCCACGTTACACAAGGGCAAAGAGCCCAGTCTGACCTACTATTTACCTGCAAAAAAAAAGCATTCATACCTTTTTCAATAGTCGGTTTAGCTTGGTAGAGCACTCGCCTAGAAATCACAAGGTTCCTGGTTCAATACCAGTCACTGGCAAATCAGCGCATGAGTAGTACAGGTTGGATGATCTGATATGTGCGGTAAAGTGGGTACTTGACAGTAGATGTGTTACCCCACCATAGCAAAATCAATATCCTTGATTTAGCACTTGCGAAAAGGAGATAGACTTCCTCGCTGTCCGATTGACCGTCAGTAAGGCCACTCTGCTAACTTTATTTTTATTTTTAGAGCGAATTGAAATCAAACAGCCTCGTCCAGGATTTGAACTTGTCAATTCTATTCTTATGATAGGTACCACCAATTTTCCCTGTGAAATTTACCCCCCTATATTTAACACAATGAAACTTGTATAAAGGTTAATATTATCTTGAAAATGTTTTGTCCATTCGAAAGAAGAAACATTAAAAACACTCATGATGATTTTTAAAAAATCTTTTCAGCTTACAGAAATCATGAAAATTATGAACAAAAAACAATGTTACATTTTTGCATCGTTAAATCAATTGAAATTTAACGTAGCCAAAAACAAGTATGACTAGAGGCTTTTTAAAAAAAACCTATATAATTACTTACTCTTGATGAAAATATGTCTGAATATGTTTTTCCTAAAATATATTTAGGTAAATATTTTTTTTATGAGTCTACCACCCGTATTTTATTTTATGAAATTTGAAAAAAATGAATTGACAAAAAACGATTTTTCTTTTTCCTATAGAGTCTGAAGAATTATATCAAAAGATTTTTATAAATTTCAACGCCAGAGTTTTTAGTAGAAGCCAGGAATACAGAATTCAGCTAAAATATCAATAAAGAAACTGACCGTTTGATTTGATTTTGTTCTTGTTTTACGACATATCAACCTCAATGGGTCATTTAATGCCGACTACGTTTTGAAATGAATTGGTGATAATGTTTAATTTTCTAAAGATTTTTTTTTATATATATTTTTGTGAATGAAACTTTTAGATGATTCTTTTTAACATATATTTTTGTGTTCATTTTTTTGGGAAGATTTTTAGATTTTGTTGTAGATGTGTGCCTCTTTTATGTATCAAGTAGTTTTTCTGGGTTTATTTGGTAGAATATCTTTTTAGATTTGTTGTTGGTAGTATTTTTTTCGTATTTGTTTTAGGTTGCTACATTCTGTTAAAATGTGTTTGATTGTGTAGGGTTTTTGGCATGGTATGCAATATGGGGCTGCTTCTTTTTTGAGGAGGCATGAATGGGTAATGTATGAGTGTCGAAAAAACGGACTGTTTTACTTATTTTTCAGATAACGATGAGTAATTGTCCTCCAATCGGATAATTTTATCTTGAATTAAGTGTTTCTCTTTGTANAAAATCTACTATCTTAATTAAAATTATTCAATTTACTAGCAAATATATGCACCCTCCAGGTGCAAGTATTTAAGTTTTAATGTAATGAAATATCGTATTAAATTAGAAAGTCTAATAAGAATGCAGATAAAAAGATTTGAAACAGAGTGGGGGTATAATAGAAAAATAGAAATGAAACTCACTCTTCCATCACTCCCGTCTTTCATTGCTGAATTTTACTTATTTAACTATTTAGTTAAATTAGGAAATAAAGAATAAAATGACACTTATTTTTTCTTGTTAATGGATTTCATTTAAGATTCATTGGAGAGATTTTGCTTATATTCATTAAATAAAACCAAACAATTAGAAATCAATAATACTAAGCACATATTTAATAAAATCACATTTTTAATATCAATATGCAAATTAGCCTTCCCGTTCCCACTGCAAACCGCTATTCTGTTGTATATATAAATACAATAGCATGTTATTAGTATGTAGATATGGACAACACTAATAAAAAGTTGAAGCAATTTTATTAATAATTGACGTTTAAATATAAATAAAATCATGAAGAATGTGATGTAAATAACTATGTTAATTGTGACTCGATTAGTAATATAGTTCAGTTACAGACAGAAAAAACACACAATCTCCATTATAATAAGATGTGTTTTCCTTTCTATTCCCCCCCTCCCCCCCAAAAAAAAACCTTTCCAGTCTCCACCTAAATCCTACCCATTGAGATCACCATTTTACCCACTAGTCACTCAACCAACTGAAGTAAAATTATCCAAATTCTCCAAAAAATAAATCAAACTTGGCAGATTTTTTTTTTTTTTTTTTTAAACCACAAAATAGTCCTGCTATCTCGTGTAAACAGATGCAGTTGCACCAATGTGTGCAGCACTGATGACTCCTGGTGTGCATAGTTGCATTATTTTTGCTCTCTCTCTATCTCTCTCCTCCCCTCTCTCTCCCTCTCCCTCTCTCCCTCCCTCTTCTCCCTCCCTCTCTCTCCCCTCTCTCTCTCTCTTCTCTCTCTCTCTCACACACACACACACCTACCAAACATCACTCAATAAAGAAAATACCAAACGGAGGGTTGGAAATGAAATACAATCTTTATAACATTAACAAATACAATACTCACCAGCAATGTGAAGAAGACTTTTTATGAATTTATATGTATATATATATTTTGGGGAGATTATGTGCTTAATTAAGTCATACCTAATTTGTTAATTAATTAATTATAATTAAATGAATTAGGCGTGCATATCGGTTTAAATGTAAAGCGTAAACAAATCGAGAAAAAGTCGATCTCTGTATGTACATTTCAGCCCATTAGGCCTCATCAGCAGAGCTATAGACAGGGCAGTGCTTTTGTGCTGATTCGAACCCTACTGTCAGGCTGACAGGCAGACATTCTAAACCACTTACACTAGCTGGTTTCCCCCAGAATCTCTTGTTTATTTTAAACTGATATGTATATCGCACTTTTTGGGTGACTTATGGCACGACAGTATGAAAGTGGTTAAACAATGTGTGTTTGAAATGGCGAAGGCAGACAATTTTTTGGGAGATTATGTGCTTAATTAAGTCATACCTAATTTGTTAATTAATTAATTATAATTAAATGAATTAGGCATGCATATCGGTTTAAATATAAAGCGTAAACAAATCGAGAAAAAGTCGATCTCTGTATGTACATTTCAGCCTATTAGGCCTCATCAGCAGAGCTATAGACAGGGCAGATTCGAACCCTACCTGTCAGGCTGATATAATATATATATATATATATATATATATATATATATATATATTCATCAAAGAGTTACAACCACTTTTTCATTGTAGTAGTATAAGTAGTTAATCCAAAAGGGCTCAATATATCTTGTAAAATATAGAACTGATCCATATTTCTTGTGTTTACAAGAAAAGTTAGCGATAATTAGATTCCTGGATAGGAAAAATTTATTAGATGAGAAAGATGGATTTCTGGGGAAATGCTTCCAGAGGTTGCATAACTCATTAATGTATTATTAAGATTAATATAGATATAATATAAGACATGCACTAATTATTACCAAAAAAAAAAAACTCTAACTTAATAGATTTATCAGAAGACTTGAATTTCAGAAGTAACACATAACTAAGATATAAACAAGATGAATAATAAAAAAAGAGAATAGGAGTAAAAATAGCTGATAGATAGAATTACAAATTACTTTAGCTGGGTGAGCATATGGAAAACTAATAATTAATTTCAAAGGAAAACAGTTTAGTTTTAAAGACTAGAAGTTTATTTTAGAAGACAGGGAGAGAAATGAAAATCATTCTAAACCAGACAAGTATATATAATATTAGCTACCTATAATTTTTTAGTTCTCCTGAGGAAGGTGTACCTTGAACATCGAAACCATGGTAGAGAGAAAAACCTTTCTATAACTATATATCTACAACTATATATATATATATATATATATATATAGTTGTAGAAAAGTTTTTCTCACTATCATGGTTTCGGTGTTCAAGGGTCATATATATATATATATATATATTATATATATATATGTGTGTGTTGTGTGTGTGTGTGTGTAATATAGTGAAAAATTTAAAAAACACAAGTTCATAAAATTGCTGCAGTGTTTCAATCTGTTTCAATAGATCTTCATCAGGGCTTTTGTTAATTTGAGGAAATATAAATTTATCACAGAGAATAAGAAGACTGTGAGAGTCTTTTATTTTGTCGGTCAATCTATTTAAAAAAAAAAATTGTCGAATGAAAAACTAGTGTTCTTTCAATGTTCGAAAATATAACAAACGCTAAAACAATGGTTATAAAGTGACATAGACGCTCCCTTACGTTGGGTGTGTGTGTGTGTGTGTGTGTTTCAGCATAGATTGAAATAGACTGATACACTGCAGTGTTGGTCAAATAAACATCACTCGTTTTATGAACTTGTGTTTTTACAATTTTTACAATGCATATAAAAACTAAAAACAAAAAGATGTTTTTTTTTGTCTTATCGATTTCAAAGTAAACTTTATCTTCAGAGACGATTTTCAGAAATGGATGCGTTTTTTTGTGTCGTTATTTTATTTTTTTTTATGTTATAAACATGCGTCTCGTGGTGTTCTTTTTTTGTGTAGTATTTTCTTGTTTTCGCCCAGCTAATGTGGACATTCGTTGAAACGCTGGTTTCTGGACAGCTTGATAGTTGAACCGGCATTTGTTTAGGTCACCTTTCCAGACACTTCCCAAAAGGTTGGGTGAACGGTGTTAACCAAGGGGCTGCTCATTCACCCACAACCTCACAGAGAAACGTTACTGTTCAATAGTGTGGGATTGTCACTGTTTCAGCTTTTACTGGAATGGTGTGTCAAACGCAATATTATTGGAAGAGTGCTCAATATAAAATATAGCTGTTATATAATATAATAAATTAAATATATAAAGGTTTTACATATCTATTTATTTGGTGGCAAAGGAACATTCACGACCATTTTGGTTTCATGCATCAACAATCATCAGGTGAACATGTTACAAATGCAAGGAAAATCAAAAAATGGGAAAAAATTTCAGAAAATTCAATAGACATAGGATGTGTATGATTGGATGAAATGTTATGCGTACGTATGTGGTGGTGTTTTGAGTGTATGTGAGTGTTTATATATATATATATATATATATATATTTATTTATTTAAGAATGGAAATGAGTAACCTACTCGAGTTTCATCGATAGATTCTTCAGGGTTACTTTTAAATTAATCGAGTTTACGATTAATCTTTGGTGTTATAAACATGCCTGTTGGAATGGGACTTAAATTTAGTAGAGGAACGCTTGTTTATATTTTCATAGATCAGGAACGGTTTTTGATTATTGAATTAAAAATTTGGATTAATTTATGGGAATTATTTTTTCAATTATTATTTAATAAAAGATATGTTATGGGTCGTATTAATAGTTAAAATATATATATAAGTAAAGAAATAACAAAAGACTTAGAGATTGAGCATTATAGTCTATTTCAGGGAGCTTAAGATTTCTTCTCTGGACTTTTGGATTATATATATATATATATGTGTGTGGTGTGTGTGTGTGTGTGTGTGTGTGTGTGTGTGTAAGGATATATAAATACATTCTGAAATGTTTTTAAATTTCTGGTTGTCTTCTCTTTCCGTAGCTGGTACAGTGGCATAGCAAGGGCAAGGGGGCAGCCCGCCTCAGGCAACACTTTTATAGTGGGGGGTGGGGGAGACTTTTGGGTCTGCTTTAGGCTATTAGCCTGTATATGTATTTCTTTGTTGGAGCCTGGGGGGGGGGGGTGAGGGGACTCAAGGTCTGCTCCAGATGGTACACACTCTAGCTACGCCACTGAGCTGGTATATATCATTATATATACTAGCAAATATATGCACCCTCCGGATGCAAGTATTTAAGTTTTAATGTAATAATATATTATATTAAATTAGAAAGGCTAATGAAACTAAATAAGAATACAGATAAAAAGATTTAAAACAGAGGGGGGTATAACCGAAAAATAGAACAACTGAAACTTACTCTTCCATCACTTTCGTCTTTCATTGTTATTTTTTCTAATTTAAGTATTTAGTTAAAAGAGGAAGTAAAGAATAAAATGACAGTTATTTTATCTTGTTAACGGCTTTCATTTAAGATTCATCAAAGAAATGTTTGCTTATATTCATTATAATAAAACCAAATAATTAGAAATCAATAATACTAAGCACATATTTATTAAAATCACATCTTTAATATCAATATGCAAATTAGACTTCCCATTCACACTGTAAACCACTATTTTGTTGTACATATAAATATAATTGCATGCTATTAGTATGTAGATATGGTTAACAGTATTAATAATGTAAAACAATTTTATTAATAATTGAGGTTTAAATAAAAATAAAATCATTGAGAATGTGATATAAATAGCTAAGGGAATTGTGAGTTGAGTAGTAATATAGTTTCGGTTACAGACAGAAAAACACACAATCTCCATTATAATAAGATATATATACATTTTTGTCCGTTCTTTTATAAGACATGATGATTACTGACTTTAATTCCTTTCCTCCAGTCTTCCAATGAAGAATCAGGAAATTCCTATGTTTGCCTCTTCTTTCAAAGGTAGGCGTATGTATACCCTGTGTGATTATACCTATATTCCCTTTTTGTGGCGGGTGACCATGTGTTTTAGTTGTTTGATTCGAGATTTCATATACAATAATTCAATCTTTTCTTATTTTTATTTAATTTTTCGCATTCATTCATTTTTTTTTTCTTCATTTTCCTTCGTTCTTTCTTCTTAAAAAAAAAGAAATTATTAGCGAAATAGTAACATTACCTGAATCTTTTTCTTGCACTAAAAATCCTCATTTTCTAAAGGCTAAATTTACAAAAGTGATGATTTTAGTGAATTTTAGTAGACGATCTTTGAAACTATTTCCTCAAACAATGGTGCAAGTAAAAGATCTAATTTTTGTTATCAGTATTCTGTATACTAACACACAACTTTCACATAGATGGACAATTTGATATTTTTAAAGTGGAAAATCGACCTACCCTATTGTACCAATCCTATTGCCCTCATGGCAAACCCCCAACTCTTTTTTTTTCCTATATGTACTAGAAGGTTGTGACTGAGGGTCTTAATGTTCTGGGTATGTGTGAAGTTCTAATTTCAGAGCTCTGAGGAGTGGAGTACCCCTTCATAGATATTACTCCCAGGGGTACTCTGACCTGGAGTGGTAGTACCTGTTAGTGTCCCTGCTATTGGTTAAATAGATCAAAAATGAGTTTTTAAAAAATTGAATACCCTACAAGAATGAATAAAACAAAAGGTCTTTGGCATAAAATAACCCAACAAGGGTTTATATATATCTCTATTGGGAAGCGCGTGGTGTAATGGTTAAAGTCATGGGAAATGGACTCGTCGCCCCGAGTTCAAATCCTGGATGTGGTAATTGCATTTCACTTAGCGCTAACTTTGGGAAAGGTATGAATCCTACTCTCCCTCCAGCTATGGGTAAATAGTAGGGCAGACTGGACTCTTTAACCTCGGTCTAGGAGAAGGAAAACTCTAAATTCAAACCTGTTGAACTCTGCTTAAGAAATTGACCTTGTGTTACATCCTGCTTGTGTGGAGGGGTTGGTAAATATATATATATATATATATATATATATTATATATATATGTATGTGTGACAGCATTCGTCCTGGGTCGGTTGAGTTGGTTCCATCCAATGAATTCACCGCATCCTGAATGAAGGCAGACCATGTATGGATATCCAACAGAATCATGACTGAGCCAACGAAGATGCCTCTCAAGACCCTGCTGGAGGGAGGAGATTATGTCGTCTTTGTGTGAGACTCTGGCAGGAGATAAGAAATAGAAGTCATGAAACCACTTAGTACTTGGGTTACCGACCACTCAGCCACCATAATCCTGTCCTCAGGCATTATCGGTTGCAACCTAGGACCAAAAGGTGGCCCCATTGAACAGCAGTACCACTTGAACCATAATGATTTTTACTAAGAAAATACATTAGAAATTATTTTTACTATAAAAATGCATTAGAAATGATTTTTACTATAAAAATGCATTGGAAATGATTTTTTCTATAAAAATGAATTGGAAATTATTTTCACTCTAAAAATACATTAGAAATTATTTTTACTATAAAAATGCATTAGAAATGATTTTTACTATAAAAATGCATTAGAAATTATTTTTACTATAAAAATGAATTGGAAATGATTTTACTAAGAAAATACATTAGAAATGATTTTTACTATAAAAATGCATTAGAAATGATTTTTTATAAAAAAATTAGAAATTATTTTTACTATAAAAATGCATTGGAAATTATTTTCACTATAAAAATGAATTGGAAATGATTTTTACTATAAAAATGAATTGAGCAATGATTTTTACTATAAAAATGAATTGGACAATGATTTTTACTATAAAAATGCAAAGAAAATGATTTTTACTATAAAAATTAATTTGACAATGCATTTTTACTATAAAAATTAATTGGATGGTGATTTTTAATAAGAAAATGCATTGGAAATTATTTTTACTATAAAAATACATTGGACAATGATTTTTACTATGAAAATACTTTGGAAATGATTTTTAATACATAAATGCATTGGACAATGATTTTACTATGAAAATGCATTGGACAATGATTTTTACTATGAAAATGCATTGGACAATGATTTTTACTATAAAAATGCATTGGACAATGAGTTTTACTATAAAAATGCATTGGACAATGATTTTTACTATAAAAATGCATTGGACAATGAGTTTTACTATAAAAATGCATTGGACAATGAGTTTTACTATAAAAATGCATTACATATTTATGTGTGTAATGGTCAAATCATTACAATTTTTCAATACTTCCAATATTTTTTTGTCATCTTCAGAAGATCTAACACTTTCAACAATTGATCTTTGCTGAGTTTTGATGTGAAATTTTCTTTTGGCTTTTTTTTCTCCTAAAAATCATTTAAGTTTTGCACAGTTATCTTCTCTTAGTTTATTAATTCTTCCACCATTTTCCAAGCATGTTTGAAGTTTTTCTTTCTTTACTAACTCTATTGTTCTGTACAGATGAAAAAAAGATATTTTCAATATGAAAAGAACGCATGTTAATATTCTTGCTACAATTCTTCTTTTAGCTAGCTCTAAAAGTCTTGAAACTTTTTATCGAATTCTATGAGGACAGGATATCAATTAAAAGTAAGGAAATGAATCTGACGGTATATAAGGGTAAGATAATATGAAAAAACAAACAGATATTGTTCAAATAAAGTTGTTTATTATGCTGGTATTGCAATATTTAAATCTGTTACAACTGATTAGGAATGTGACACATACTCTTTGAGAATTTTTTGTTTAAAATTTAAAATATTCTCTTTAGTATATATATATATATATATATATATATAAATGTGTGAGGAAAAAATGAGTAAAGAAAAGAAATGTAGATGGATAAAAATGAATTTTATCGATATCACTTTTAATCGATATCACTTACACATGTGTTTCGGTCTGTTTATCAAAATGTATACAGATTTACGTTATTATTGTTATTAAAATAATCAGATGGAGTTGAAATGATGATAATAATAATAAAAATAATAATAGGAAAAATGTATAAAATATTCCGTACACAGAGAGATTTTTTACGACCTTCATCAGAGTGATTTTTTTATTTTTTGAGTAGATATAAAAATCGTTGGAGACAAGAACAGAATTTTAAATGTTCGAAAAAAAAGAATATTTTTTTAATCATTAGGAACGCAGAGGCCGTTAGAGACCGTTAAAAATTTTTGAAAGTTTTGATAAACAGACTGAAACACATGTGTAAGTGATATCGATTAAAAGTGATATTGATAAAATTCATTTTTATCCATCTACATTTCTTTTCTTTACTCATTTTTTCCTCATATTGTCAGATTCATTTTCCATTCTTACATATATATATATATATATTATATATATATATTTGGGAATAAAAAGGCCTTAAATACCATGGGTATCGTGATTATGGACCATTTCCACTCGAGAGCATGCTCAAGAGCTTCTTCAGATCACTGATATATTTGATATATCTGAAGAAGCTCTTGAGCATGCTCTCGAGTGGAAATGGTCCATAATCACGATACCCATGGTATTTAAGGCCTTTTTATTCCCAAATAACTTTGCTCTGTTTACAATAATTAAACATTGAGCTCTCATACGGAACCTGAACTCTACAACAAACTACGGGTAGAGAATTAGGACCCACCTAGAATCACCTTGTACCAAGAAACTTGGTACCACACCAAAGTATATATATATATATATATATATATATTATTTAAAATAAGGAAATGAATCTGACAGTATATAAGAGTTAGATAATATAAAAAACACAGATGTTGTTCAAATAAAGTTATTTGTTCTATTTTATTCTGCTGATATTGCAATATTTCGACATGAATCTTCTTCAGAGCATATTATGTTGTGTTTTTGTTTAAAATTTAAAGATAATCTCTTTTCTTAAAAAGTACGGTATAAAATAATCCCATTACAAAACGATCACAATTTTCATAAATTGTCTTCTTATTAACACAACATAAGCTCTCAAGATTTTTAACAAATCAAAATATTGCAATATCAGCAGAATAAATAATTTATTTGAACAACATCTGTGTGTCTTTCATATCATCTTAATTCTGAATCAAGTCATTTTGATAAAAAAAAAAGATCTCAGGTTGCTTACAGTACCTGCTGTTGCATAAGTAGTCACCCAATTAAGTATTGAACAGACACATTGCTGCTTAACTTCAGAGATCTATCAGGGACAAGTGTTTTCAGTGTAACCTGACCATAATTTGTTGATCAGCATATTTTGTTGTTGTTGGCATCCTTCCGTCTACGAGAGACGATGGAGTAGTGTCAAGTTTTTGTTAACTTGAACTACATAGCCTGGGCAGGTTCGTATGGAGGATGAGCTGTTGCCCGTGCAGCACATCCCCCTCTCCACACTGCCGCTGTGATCCAAAGGAAAGGTAAGGGACCAATGCAGTTTGGCAACCGTAGTGTTGCAGAAGTTGATGGGTAGCACTGGATTTCAGCATCACACCACCTTAGGGACTCCAGCTCCTGATTTATTTTCGGGGTTTACTCCCCTAGCCTTTCCTTGAAGGCAACAAAGGTTCGGTGTTGGACTTTTCCTTGAGTTGATGGGTTGCCAACCAAGGCTAAAGAGTCCATTTAAATAGGTTTTTGTCAAAAGTTTATAGCAATTTACAAATCAGTCAGATTCCGCAAGGACTTTTCTGGAATATCTGATCAGCATAACTCCTTTGTAAATGATGTGGCCGAGAAATGGGGGATCAGTTTACAACTTAATTATGATACCAAAATGATCCTTCACTTTACATCCAGAAACACAAATGGCTCAAAACAGTTGAGGTATATGGTTTGGTTGGATGTTTTGTGGCATATCAACCCTTTTGGGGTCATTTAATGCTGAATCAAGTCATTTTTATAAACAAAGGACTCAGGTTACTTACTGTACCTGTTGTTGCTTAAATGGTCACCCAATTAAGTATTGAACAGGCTCATCACTGCTTAACTTTGTTGATCTAGCAGAATCCGGTGATTTCAGCATGACTTGATCATTATTTGTTGAACCGCATAATTCTTTATGAATCTACAGTGGTCAATAAATGAGGGATCAATCTACAACTAGGTTACAATAACAAAATGATCCCTCACTTTACATCCAGAAACACAAATGGCTAAAAGCTGTTGAGGTATCAGGTTTGGGTTGGTTTAATTGTTGAACAAGTTAGTTGTTTTGTGGCATATCAACCCTTTTCGGGTCATTTAATGCTGAATCAAGTCATTTTTTTTGTAAAGGGGGGGGGTGATATTCTAAACCCCACCAACACAAAATACTTTGGGTTTTCAGAGTAATGCTTATAGGTACGTGTCATGTGTCCCTTTGGGTTTAAATTTAAGAAAACTGTTTTTTCAAGTTAGAAGACAGAGTTCGGAAAAGGAAAACAAAAATAATTCTTAGAATATTTCCAGAGGTCAGTCAGTCCATATATATATATATATATTTTTTAATTTTTTTTTCAATTTTGATAAAATCTCCCACTGCATTGTGGGTGGCCGTAAATTCTATTTTGTCATATTTAATTTCAAAGTTTGAAACTGGATCAAATTGAAAAGAAAGTCAAAAATGCTGACGCAATATTTCCCCCACCCACAATCCTCTCGCGCAGAATCAACAAATGACAAAGAATTTATTGAATAATTTTTTTTTTCTTAGTGTGAATTGTTTGTTTTCTTTTGTTGGTTAACACAAAGTGGTCGACTCCATATCAAAGAGTTAACATCTGGTCGTAATCCTCAAAGTGTTCAAATCAGACTCCAAAGTAAACGTGCATGGGTGCAAGAGTTTCAAGAAAACAGCAAAGGGGATTATTCAGCTGGACATTTTGGACTTTAAACCAAAAACAAAGGCACATTTTTCTCTTTTTTTTTTTTATTTCAATTATTTCAAACGAATTTCTTTAAAAAAACAAGTTATTATTATTACTAGCAAAAAAATCAAAACACCCTCCAGGCAGTGTAAAAATTAATTTTTGAAAGATATTGCCTGAGGGGATGGGAATTAAAAATTCAATATCAGTGGAGTTGTATCATAAGTAAATAAAATCATCAAATTTATTAAAGGAGTAAAAAAATAAAATAATTTGAAATGGAAACTTAGTTCTGTCCCCCCCCTCCCTAACATGTTCCACAGTTTTTTATTATTATTATTATTTTTACTTCTTTTGAGTTTTCACATCAGTGTTAGCTGATGGTCTTTCACTTGAGTCTGAGTGACAGCAAGTCTCCTCAGGTCTCCAGGACTCTTCTGAGTATTCTGGCTGATTGCATCAGTGCAGTGTTCTGAATGGTTTCAATCCTTCCTCTGATTTCCAAACTTTCAGACCCTTTTCTAATCCTTTTGGGACCGTTCCAAGTGCACCAACTACAATCGGTATAACTTTGATTTTCATATTCCATAACGTTTTTAGTTCTCTGGCAAGGTCCAGGTATTTGTCCATTTTTTCATTTTCCTTTAGCTTCACCCTATGATCTGCTGGAACTGCAAAATCCACCAGTTGACAAGTTCTTTCTTTTTTGTTAATCAACACTAGGTCTGGTCTTCTTGCTGGGATAAGGTGATCCGTTTTTATTTCAAAGTCCCAGAGAATTTTATGTGTTTCGTTCTCAAGAACAGATTCTGGTTTATGCATATACCATTTTGTTGTATGGTCAAAATTAAATTTTTTGCATAATTCCCAGTGGATCACCATCCCAACCCAGTCGTGTCTAGTTTTGTACTCCCTTTGTGCTAGTTTGCTACATTCGCATAGTACATGGTTTACGGTCTCATCTCTATTACCGCATAGTCTACATTTACTATTTTGTTGGGTCTTATCAATTTTCACTTTGAGATAGTTTGACCTTATGGCATTATTCTGTGCAGCAATTATTAGTGATTCAGTTTCTCTTTTAAGGTTTCCTTTTCTTAACCACGTCCAAGTCTTTTCGTGTGCAACCTCTCCAATTTGTCGTTTGAAGTGTTCATATAATCGTTTTTCTTCCTATCTTTGTTTTCTAGTCTTTGTTGTTTTTCTGTTTGTCCATCTATCACATCTACAATTGTTGGTTGCCATAAGTAATCTGTCTTTACTCTTTTTTGTATAGTCTTCGAGTTATTGGATTGTGGTTTCTACGCAGTCCTCTATGTTGGCAAGACCTCTTCCCCCTTCTTTTCTTGACACATATAATCTATCTCTATCGTCTCTAGGGTGGAGAGCCTTGTGCATGGTCATTAATTTTCTCGTCCTTTGGTCAATTATTATTATTATTATTATTATCATCAATCATTGTTATAATTAAATTATCATACTGTGGTATATCCACAGGTCCTGTTAGTCAAGATTATTATACTTTTTACATATTGAACTATTTAGCAATAGCTCTTAAGCGTACATATCAACCATTGTAATAATTAAATTATCATACTGTGGTATATCCGCAGGTCCTGTTAGTCAAGATTTTATACTTTTTACATATTGAACTAATTGCAATAGCTCTTAAGCATACATATCAACTATTGTAATAATTAAATTATCATACTGTGGTATATTCACAGGTCCTGCTAGTCAAGATTATTATACTTTTTACATATCAACCATTGTAATAATTAAATTATCATACTGTGGTATATCCACAGGTCCTGCTAGTCAAGATTATTATACTTTTTACATATTGAACTATTTAGCAATAGCTCTTATGCATACATATCAACCATTGTAATAATCAAATTATCATACTGTGGTGTATCTACAGGTCCTGCTAGTGTATTAATAAAGTTCCACAATTATTTTAAACATTATTCCCAAACAGATGTATTTGACTCATTGATGGGACCCTAACAAGACCTACCACTCCCGGTCAGAGTGGATTTTGGATTAATGACAACAAAAGGTGTGACTCCACACACCTCAGAATTGCAAGATTGGAGTCCTATTACTTGGGTGTAATTTACTTGTCATACACAAGACATGTGTGTGTGTGTGTGTGTGTTTGTATGTGTGTCTGTGTGTGTCTTTGCATGTATGTGCCTGTGTGTGTGCATCTGTGTGTGTGTGTGTGTGTCTCTGCGAGTCTCTGTCTGACTGTGTGTATGTCTCTGTGTGTGTCTGTGTGTCTGTCTTCTTTGTGTGTCTGTGTGTGTGTTTCTGTGTGTGTCTGTGTGCATATCTATATGTGTGTCTGTGTGTATGTCTCAATGTGTTTGTCTTTGTATGTGTCTTTGTGTGTATGTGTGTATGTCTCTGTATGCATGTGTCCGTGTATGTGTGTCCGTGTATGTGTCTCTTTGCAGTGTGTGTGTGTGTACAAGTGTCTGTGTGTGTCTCTCTCTGCGAGTGCCACTGTGTGTGTGTGTATGTGTGTGTGTCTCTGTATGCATGTGTCCGTGTATGTGTGTCCGTGTATGTGTCTCTTTGCAAGTGTGTGTGTGTGTGTGTGTGTGTACAAGTGTCTGTGTGTGTCTCTCTCTGCGAGTGCCACTGTGTGTGTGTGTGTGTGTGTCAGTGTCTAATTATACAAATCAATTCATCTTCGTACACCTGTATTGTGTGTCTTTATTGGATATATCTTTTCTTGATGACGCACCTGCAAACCATATTACCTGGATGTTTGACCTGACCAAATCTATTGTTACTTTTTAGACGTCTCATTTTATTTTTTATTTTTATTTTTGTTTTATCTTTTCTTTCAGAAATTTTCTTTCCTTTTTTTATACTCACTCCTTCTTTCTTTCTTTCTTTCATTTTTTCTTTTTTTCTTTCTTTCATTTTTTTCTTCTTCTTTTTCTTTCTTTTTTTTCTATCTTTCTTTCTTTCTTTCTTTCTTTCTTATTATCTTTCTTTCGTTATTCTTTCTTCCTTTCGTTTTTTTCGTTTTTTTCTTTCTATTTTTCTTCTTTTTTTCTTTTTCTTTTTTTCTATCTTTCCTTTTCTTTCATCTTTTTTTTTTCCTTCTCTGTGGTCACATTTTGCCATTCATAAACCTATACTGTATTCATTATGTAGTGTAATGGTTAGAGTTGTTGGAAATGGACTTGTCGACCCAAGTTCAAATCCTGGACGAAGCTGTTTGTATTTCACATGGCACTAATACCCTTGGGAAAGGTATAAATCCAATTCTCCCTCCAGCTATGGGTAAATAGCAGGACAAACTGGGCTCTTTAACTATAGCTAGGTAACCAGTCTAGAAGAAGGAAAAATCTGAATTCAAACCTGTTAAACTCCACTTAAGAAATTGACCTTGTGTCACATTCTGCTCGTGTGGAGGGGTTGGTAAATATACAGATATGTGGTTTTAATGTCGCTCCTGGTTTGTGTTTAAACCCCAAATATATTTGGTTCTTCCTTCTTGAGGTAAGCTGAAAGGGAATTTAGGAAAAGAAGAGAAAGGAACAAAGATAAGGATAACTATTGAGAATTCTGAGGTATGGGGGTTATCGTCCTTGTCTACGAGCCTCCGTTTCAAACCAACCAATCACAAGCCAGCATACTTTGGCGGCAAAGCCAAATAGGCACATTCTTGTGCCCTCTTCTGATCCAACCTTCAA
>CM042159.1:73016242-73033742 GCA_023376005.1 Doryteuthis pealeii | reverse complement strand
ATCATACAAGTGTTTTATAGAAGGGAAAGCGGACAGGAGTGGAGTGGATTAGGGGAAGAGGTCAAATGGGTAGGGTAGTGTTTGGGAGGACGCTATCCCACTTCCTCATATATATATCTATTAATAATGGAGATTCGCTTCCTGTTTTTGACTGTAACAAAAATTATGTCACTGCTTACGTCACATTACCCAAAATCGTCATAACATAGAATAAATACACTCAAAATTTGAACATGCAACATTAGACAGTCCTCATTGGTTTTTTTTAAACAAGTTTTAATAAATACATGACTGGTATTATATATCTATATATAGTTTGTTTTATTTTAATACATATTTAAAGTTTACATTTCAAATTGTTTTATTTTTTAATCCTTTAATGAATTTGATGATTTTACTTACTTAGGGTACAAACTCGCTGACATTGAATTTTTAACTCCCACCCCTCAGGCAATATGTTTCAAAAATCTATTTTTACATTGCCCGGAGTGCGTTTTTTTGTACTTTTATATATATATATATATATATATATATATATATATATATATATATATGGTGATTGCCGCTTCTTGACAGAATAAGGCCATTTCTACAAGTAGTTCAGTTGTGAGCACGCAGATGGCCCACGGATCCAGACTGCCTTATGTACCCTGTCACACATATGAAACCCTCGACATACAGCCCTGCCACACAGGTCAGACTTCAATGTAGGAAATGCCTCCCTGGCGTCCGTCATGTGTCGTTTCAGGGTGGAGGGCTTACCTTACCCCAACTTCTTACAGCTACCATCGGCCTGTCCTTCCACGAGGATGTGTATCAAGCCCACCCCCTTCTGTCAATTGGTTCTTATAGCTGAAACTGACTTCCGGAAGGGCATTGGTGTCGGCCTCATATCGAGATGCTCCCCTATCGCAATACCAGTACGTAGTTTAGGGTTTTCCCAATCTATCTATCTATATATATATATATATATATAAGCTGCCTATATGACAGCTGTGTTAGTTTTTATTCTATTCATCTGTATTCTAATTGTTTTCCTCACTTTGTTTCGCGTTAAAATGTTTTCATCTGTTATTTCGATCGTCCAAGTTGAAAGATCACTGTAAAACAATTGAAACATGCAGTTAAGCGCCGTCGTCATATCATTAAACTACAAAAATAAACTCTCAACGAAATGAAGCTAAACAAATAAGACAATCAAGAGGAGTTAATAAGATCTGATTTTGATGGTTTGATGATCAATGGAGAATTGGATCAACGTTTATTTCTATTGGAAATTTTAAGGAGAGTTGGTAGCTCAAGTTGGTGGTAACATGAACAAGTCTGGTGCTTTTGATTTGTTAAGCATTTTTTTGTTCTTTTTTGTTTGGGTGAGAAGAAGAAGAAGAAGAAGAAGAAGAAGAAGAAGAAGGAGGAGGAGGAGGAGAAAGCAAACATACAAACAAGGAGATAAAGATGAAAGAAAACACTGTAAGAAGAAGGAAACCAAGAAGAGAAGAAGAAGAAGAAGAAGGAAAACATGATAAGAAAAATTGAGAAGAAAAATGGAAAGAGAGAGAAGAAGGAAGAAGAAAGAAGAAGAAGAAGAAGAAGAAGAAGAAGGAAAACATGATAAGAAAAATTGAAGAAGAAGATAAATGAGAAAGAGAGAAGAAGAAGAAGAAGAGAAGAAGAGAAGAAGAGAAAAGAAGAAGAAGAAGGAAAACATGAGAAGAAAGAAAGAAAAGATGAAAGAAAACATTGGTAAGAAGAAGAGAAGAAGAAGAAGAAGAAGAAGAAACCAAAATTATCCCAATGTTTTTAATTTGTTAACCATTTTATTTTTTGTTTGTTTTGTGTGTGTCCGGGGGGGGGGCTAGAGCAGGTGGTTGATTTACTTTTTGTGTTTTATAAGACTGGCATCATTTCAGGACAGGCCAATTGATTGAATAAGAAAGTGAGAGAAAGAGAAAAAGAGGGGAGAGAGAGATGGAGAGAGAGAGTGAAAGGGAGAGAGAGAGAAAGGGAGAGAGAGAGAAAGGGAGAGAGAGAGAAATAGAAAGAAAGAGAGAGGATATCGAAAGATAGAGACGAAAGAGAGACGAGGAGAGAGAAGAAAGAGAGAGAGATAAGAGAAAGAGAAGAGAAAGCGCTAGATCGGCGGAAGTGGGTGAGGAAAGTAAGAGAGGGTGAGAGAAAGAGAGAGAGAGAGAAGAAAAGAAGACGGAGAGACAAGAAGAGAGAAAATACACTATTGATATAGAAGTAGAGATGGGAGAGAAAGAAAGACGAGAAAGAGAGAGATGGCGAGACAGAGAAAGAAGCAGAAAGCAAAAGATGAGAAAGAAAGACGAAGAGAGAAAGAAGAGAAGGAAAGAGAAGGAAGCATAGAGAAAGGACGAGAGAGAGCAAAAGAAGATACGAAGAAGAGCTAGAAGACGAGAGAAGAGAGATGCGAGACTAGAGAGGGGAGAGAAAGATTAAGAGAGAGGAGGATGGAGGAAACGAACAGAGAGGAGAGAAGAACGAGAGAGAGAAGGAAAGAGAGATGAAAGTGTGTGAAAGAGAAAGAGTGAGATAGAGAGAAAGAGAGAGAAGAAAGAGAGAGAGAAAGAAAGAGAGATGTTGTGTTGTATTTTCTATTGATTCTGACTTTTCTCCTGATTACCAATTTTTCTTATTTTGACTCTTTGCCAGACTTGTTGCCACTTTATTATTTGTATTGGTCGATTGTCAAGGAGATTTGAAAACGGCTTCTATTTTTTTTTCATACACATTCGGATATATCGGCTTGTATTAAAAGCATTTGTGTTTTTAAATCAATGGACAGTTTTTGGAGGAACTTCTCAAGAACACTAACACACACACACACCACACACACACACACACACAACACACACATCTATCTATCTGTATATATATATATGAGTAAGAAAAAGGTGGAATGAAAACATCACACAATGCTGTTAAAGAAGAAAACAATTTATAATATAATCATAGCTGATACTGATCAATATTTCGATTTTACAAAAATCATCATCAGAGCTCATTCACTCCCGTAGTTGTTGGGTCGGAGAGGAAAGTCAAAATGAGTTTACAAAACAAAAAAACCTTAATACTGCAAAAAACGAAAGACGTTACAATATTCACACCAACGTGGGCATTTTCGCGCCATATATATGTCGGTCATGTCTCATGTATACTTCTTTGTCAACAAATGTAGCGAATTTTTGAGATGTTCGGCAACAAGACCGAAACAATTTAAACGGAAGGGGATGGGTGTTAAGAAATGTGACGGTTGGAATTCAAAAGACTTTTAGAGTAAAGGAATTTTTTACGATTAATTGTTTTTATTTATTAAGTTTTATTTTTAAGTTCTCGTAATTCATAACATGATTAGATATTTACTGTAATTAGTTTTTATATATATAAAGTGAAAAAGTTATGAGCGGAATATGTTATATTTTAGAAAAGGAGTTGTTTATATATTTTTATTTTACGATTAATATATATATATATATATATATATACTATATATATAATATAAAGATAAACCTAATGTGTCAGATAAACCTACTAAAAGTTTCGCTAAGTGCTCTTCAGGGCTAAGATCCAACTAAAGAGATTTGGAGCAAACTCACATTTATACAAACCTATCACCTAGGCACAAATGAATTAGCATAGACTAAACTAACCAATAAAAGAAAAAGACAAAAGACGGAACACCGTACAAATCTATTATTTTATTCATTTATTTATTTATTTAATTTTTATTTTATCTATTTTTTTTTAAGAATTAAATTGAATCTGTAGAGGATTATGAGAACGTGTTCAGTAATATTAGGAATGACGAATAAAAATATGACACAGGCAGAAATCACGGAGAAATAATAAAACAAATGCATACAATTATAATATAACAAATAAATTTATTCAGAGAATAAATCTGCAATAATAATTTCGTAGAGGCGAACTGGTGTATTAAAATTGACGGAGAATAAATTTGCAATAATATATGAAATGTTCGAAAGGAATAGTGTAGGTGATATGTGTAATGTCAAATGTAAAAAGTTCGTATGTTAAGTTTGGAAAAGTTCGTTTTGATGTGGACAGAAATGAGAAATAAGTTTGTATATCTGACCGTTTGAAATGGATTCCTGATGTCGGCTGCGGTGGTACGATTGAATGTTAATAGTAGTAATTGTGTTGAAGATGGTGGAATCGTTGAGTCTGACACCTTCTTCTTGGTCAGTGAGAGGAGATCTACGTGTTTGTTTATCTTTGGATGTGTCCGGTTTGAGTGTGAGGTGATGTCTGTCTCGTCTGCTAGCGAAATGAATCCTGTCCTCTCTGATAGCAAAATGTGTTCTGTCTGTTTATTGATTTCTTCTTCGTTATTTATAATTAGGAGATAGGATCGAAAAGTAATTAACTTTTTGGCACAAACGCGCGGACGTAGTAGTAAACAAAATCTAGCCAATCGATTCTGATTTTTGTGTAAACAATTGGTTTAATCACTTTTCCTTAAATCTTTGGAAAAGGATTTGTGTTCGTGTGTTTGATTTAATTACTTTTCCATAAGTTTGGAAAAAGGATGGTGTTGTATGTTTATTTTAATTTCTTTTCCTTAAGTTTGGAAAGAGAAATGTGTACGTGTATTTATTTAAAAAATATAGAATTGTATTCTATAAATCCTACTACTTCAGTTCTAGTATGCACCTTAAACGATTTAAACATCTTACTATTCACAAAGAAGCCATGTTTTTTTATGTTATAAGGATGGTTTAAAGTTCAACATACTTTGAATACAAATAACTCCGACGAAGGTTAATAGACAAACATTTAATAACACAGCACATGGATAACAGTAGATACAACGTTCATAGTAAAGAGTACATATAAAAAGAGGTACACAAATAAAGATAGACACATTCATGAATGATACAGATATACAATAAAAGGCACAGACATGAGACTAGGAATAGTCCATGCTGTGAGGACTTACAGTAATGTAAGGGGGGCGGAGCCCCACGAGAGGGTTTAGATAGAATCTACCCCATGTGGCTCGTAGTTGGTGAAACCGGCAAAGAAGCCGAAAGGATTTGAAACCGGCGCTTAAATACTATGGTGCCCCTGGTGGGCATCATCAAACTAAAAATGGGCAGACAACTCCACCAGGCGAATACAAACAAACGCTACAATGTATACAATTATTGAGAACCTCGGTTATTGAGAAATATATATATATATGATTTTATATATGAAAAAGGTGACTTACCGGTGAAAATAGTCACAATGGTTAGTTGATGCAAGTTTCACAATGATTAGACAACGATATAACAAATATAAAGTGCTCAATATGTAAGTAGAGCATATTTATTATGATGAAATATCATGATGGGTTATTCCTGTGTATACAATAATAATAATAATAATAATAATAATAATAATAACTGCACTGCTGCAATCTGCCAGAACACTCAGAAGAGTCCTGGAGACCTGAGGAGACTTGTTGTCACTCAGACTCCAGTGAAAGGCCATCAGCTAACGCTGATGTGAAAAACTCATAATATATATATATATATATATATATATATATATATATATAGTTCAATGAGAAATCAAAAACAAATAAAAGTTTTTGCTTTTATTTATTTAATTACGGGAACGGTATTACAACCAGCGGTTTCTTGCTGAAAGCATTCATCGGGTAAGACGAAAAGTTCCTTTGAAATGAATGCTTTCAGCAAGAAACCGCTGGTTGTAATACCGTTCCCGTAATTAAATAAATAAAAGCAAAAACTTTTATTTGTTTTGATTTCTCATTGAACTATCAACGCTCTATCACAGATATTGAGCACTCTTCTAATAACACTGTACGTTGGATTACTATTACTATTACTAGTATACTAGTGCCAACCATACACATTAATAATTATATATATATATATATATATATATATATAATATATATATATAATTATGTGTTATGTTCTTGTGAACATTGTGTGTTTGGTCTTTTGAAGCATTGGAATAAAGAACAAAAACAAGAAAAACACAACAAAAATCAGATTTTTTATATATTCAACCGTTGCTCTGTTCCTGGTTTGATCAATTCTATTTATTTATATATATATATATATATATATATATATATATATATATAATGAAACTGAACACTTAAACACCAACTGATTTTCTTATTCATTTCACAGCCCATGCTTCACACATAATAGAATTCTTAAATATATTATATTTGCCCCATTATATTATTCTTTTGTATTTGAATTCTTAAATTCTAATTTTTCTCTTTATTTTTCTTGCAGGATCACTTTGCTGGGCTGGAGTCGTATGGCTGAAAAGACCAACTCAATAGATCGGATTCACAGTATTCTTCATTTGCACAGACCTATGACAAAGCTATGTTTATCTTCCATATTTACCATATACCTAGCAGAATTCTTCAGTTCTGATTCCTTATTATGTCCGACAGTGACGAACCTAGGAATTGTAACACAGAGCCACTGAGGGGTAGCTTCTGTGAGTCAACTGATTCCGAGGGTAGTATTTACCTAGAGTCTCCCGATGGTGGCTGGGGTTGGGTGGTTCTGCTCTCGTCTTTTCTGCTGAATTTAATTGCCGATGGCTGTGCTTATTCATTTGGTGTCTTCTTCACGGAACTGCTGGAGACGTTTGGTGAAACAAAGAGCAAGACATCATGGGTCGGGTCTCTGTTTGTCGGTGTGTCGCTTATCTGCGGCCCACTTGCCGGAGCCCTTACGACAAAGTTTGGATGCCGAAAGATGACCATTGCTGGTGGTATTTTATCCATGACAGGAATAGTCGCCAGCGCATTTGTAAACTCCATTGAGATGCTCTGTTTCACCTTTGGATTCGTGGCCGGTTTTGGAATGTCAATACCGTATGTCACCTCCATCGTCAGCGTGTCGTTTTACTTTGAGAAAAAACGCGCCCTTGCTACAGGTCTATCGGTTTGCGGTTCCGGAATCGGTACTTCTGTCTTTGCTCCCTTGCTCGAATACCTGATCGATATCTACGGGTGGAGGGGAACCATGCTAATTCTTGGGGGGATCGTTGGCAACGTAGTAGTCTGCGGTTGTCTGCTACGACCCTTAGAGTACAGCCCAAAAGAAAAATACGAGAAAGCACTAGAAACATTCACAAAAATATCAAAGAATGACCCACACCTGAACTCAAAGTTTGACGAGGGTCTCTCTTCACGAAGCTACGATGCACAGCTGACTTACTGCTCAAACATTGCTAATCTGGTGGTGTCCAACTCCGTTGTTCACCTCCCAACCTACATTCAAGTCAAGCGGGATGTCTTTCACAAACTATGGGGTAGCCCATGCCAGAATAGTGAAGTACGGGTAGTTCTGGGTGAGCCCAACGTGAAGCAGACTACATCATACCCAGACTCTTTCTCGAGTAACAGAATCGTTACCCCCCCATTCTGCACTTCTGATAATATTCCCGAGAAAAGCATGAAAGACGTGTGGCAGCAAAAGTCATGTAGCACAAAACGGAAACCCTCCGCGGCCAGCCAGCAGACCATTCTCTACCGAAAAGACATCTTCTACCGGGGGAATCTACTGAAGTTGTCACTTGACCAAAAATCCTGCAGCTGCCCGGAAATCTCGCATCTGGTCGGAACGGCAGACGATCCAGACAGCGCCGAGGACTTCCTGGAATGGTGTGAGCTGATGAAAACGCGAAACCTCTTGAAGCAAATGAAAAAAATCTTAAAGACTATGGTGAACCGATCAGTGCTCACCCACCCGATGTTTATTCTGTTTGTCGTGTCGAATTTCATTTTCTTTTTCTGGGGTGACATCCCTTATATCTACATTGTTGATCAGAGCGTACAGAAAGGAGTACCTCAGCACAAGGCCTCGTATTTGCTGTCTGTCTTTGGACTGGTCAGCACCTTTGGACAAATCGTCTATGGCTTTGTGGGTGATCGTATGCATAATCAATTAACTATCATCTACGCCATCTCCACCCTCATCTCGGGTCTTTCGATTATCTTGATACCATTGTGCACTGATTACGCATTTCTCAGTGTTACTTCGGCGATCTTCGGATTTTTCTCAAGTGCCAACAACTCTTTGTGTACAATCTTACTTGTGGATTACTTGGGTCTGGACAATTTAACAAGCGCTTATGGCTTAATGCTTCTCTACCAAGGAATTGCAAATCTTCTTGGACCTCCTGTGGCAGGTAAGTTGGATTTTTCAGTTAAATCAAACTTAACGCACCTAAACTAACCCCAACCCTAACCCTAACCCTAAACTCTAACCCTAATCCTTGTTGGACTTAAACTTAAAAAAAAATTAGAATTAACAGTGTTATCAACTCAACTAGGGGGGTTAAGGTTAGGGTTTAGGGTCAGGTTTAGGGTTAGTTAGGGTTTAGGGTTAGTTTATTGGAAAATAAATAATTTGGGTTCTGTTTTTTCTGGGTCACCCTGTAATATCATGTTACTCAACTAGGGGGGTTAAGGTTAGGGTTAGGGTTTAGGGTCAGGGTTTAGGGTTAGTTAGGGTTTAGGGTTAGTTTATTGGGAAAATAAATAATTTGGGTCTGTTTTTTCTGGGTCACCCTGTAATATCATGTTACTCAACTAGGGGGTTAAGGTTAGGGTTAGGGTTTAGGGTCAGGGTTTAGGGTTAGGGTTAGGGTTTAGGTTAGTTTATTGGGAAAATAAATAATTTGGGTTCTGTTTTTTCTGGGTCACCCTGTAATATCATGTTACTCAACTAGGGGGTTAAGGTTAGGTTAGGGTTTAGGGTCAGGGTTTAGTTAGGTTAGGGTTTAGGGTTAGTTTATTGGGAAAATAAATAATTTGGGTTCTGTTTTTCTGGTCACCCTGTAATATCATGTTACTCAACTAGGGATTAAGGTTAGGTTAGGGTTTAGGGTCAGGGTTTAGGGTTAGGGTTAGGGTTTAGGGTTAGTTTATTGGAAAATAAATAATTTGGGTTCTGTTTTTTCTGGTTCACCCTGTAATATCATGTTACTCAACTAGGGGGGTTAAGGTTACGGTTAGGGTTTAGGGTCAGGGTTTAGGGTTAGGGTTAGGGTTTAGGGTTAGTTTAATGGGAAAATAAATAATTTGCGTTCTGTTTTTTCTGGGTCACTCTGTAATATCATATTACTCAACTAGGAAATAACTTACGATTATTTAATTGTTTATATACACATTTATATACAAATAATGTGTACCCCCCCCACACATACACACATTAAAGTGTATGTCACCCGCCAAAAAAAAAAAAAAACAGAAAATCACCGAATAAACCAATTTTTAAAAAAATTTTCAGTGTTGATATATTAATGAATAAAAGATATAACACACCAGTTATTTTATTTAAAAACTTTTACATTTTTCAGGTCAGTTAACTTTGACCACATATCTTTGAGGCGTAACACATATTCTCAAAGATAGTGTGGTTCTACCGACTGAGCTAAACTGGCCCTTCAAACCGCATCGATATTTTGTGCCTCAAAAATAAGGGGGTGGTCAAAGTTAAGTGACCTGAAAAAAATCAGAAAATTTTGAAATAAAATAACTAATGCATTATAAAATTCATTCATTGCTATATTAACACTGAAAATTTCATTAAAATCGGATAATTCCCTGACTTTTGGTAATTTTTTTTTAAACGGGGGGGGTTGAATTTGTTTTGTAAAAACACGGATTTTTTTACAATTAATACCTAATTTACCTAATATAAAAAGTAAAGTCGTTGGGGTGTCCTAAAGTTGGTATCAGCCATCAGCGAGGGAGTCTATCTCCTTTTCATTCGTGCTAGACCAAGGAGATTGTTTTTGCATCTGAGATGGAGTGCCTCAACTACCATCAGCTCCTTACTTTAATAGGCGGATCTCTGTGCTACTCATATGCTGAGTTGTCAAGGGCCGGTATTGA
The DNA here is from genome assembly GCA_023376005.1 of Doryteuthis pealeii. NCBI lineage: Eukaryota > Metazoa > Mollusca > Cephalopoda > Myopsida > Loliginidae > Doryteuthis > Doryteuthis pealeii. Next base: position 73,023,811 of record CM042159.1, on the reverse strand, counting down.
ACTAGGAACCTTGTGGTTTATAGCTGAATGCTCTACCAGCTGAGCTTAAAGAAAGAACTTTTTATTTTATTTAAGATACCCTATATCAGTGATTCCCAACCTATGGCCAAAATGGGAGAGATTTACACCCCTGATACGCTCCTATATGACAATTGAATAAGATAATGAACTTAGAGCGGTAAAATTGCAAATCGTCGGCAAAATTAAAATAGAAAAATTGGCTTGGGCATAGATTTTAATGAATTTGATTATTACTAAGGACACGATTTATGTTATTTTTTATTTAGATTTTTTTCTATTATAATAATTTCATGGCCACAAAAAATTCTGGTTTCAAAGTGGGCCATGAGCTGAAAAAGGTTGGGAAGCCCTGCCCTATATAAGTAAAATTGTTTGAATAGGAATGTCACATGATGTATTTAAGTGTAACCATTTTAAGATGAGGAAATCTTTTAATCTCCTCTCGATAAATATAAGTAAAGGTCACATTGATTTACTTATCTATATTTATCAACACTTATATCAACACCGTCATCAACAGTCATCTCTAATTTTGGAGGCTTTTATTGTCACACTTGATTAATTAAGTACATTAACTGACACTTACCATTGATTTTTGGCCTTTGAACTCATATACATATATATATATATATATATATATATATGTAAACACGGTTTGTTTAGAATGGCTTTTTGCCGATAATTTTTTGGAGAATAAGTGCTTAATTAGAGTCGTACCTAATTTTGAAAAATTAATTAATAATGAATTAGGCGAATACCTATTAAATGTATGGCTAACAAATCGAGAAAAATCAATCTCTGTATGTACATTTCGCCTATTAGGCCTCATCAGCAGAGCTATAGATAGGAAGGCCGCCCTGTGCGTGATTTGAAACCGGACTGCCAAGCTGACAGGCCGATTCACAACCTCTACACCAAACGCACTCCCAGATTTTACGATTTGTTTAGAGTAGGTTAATATTCCTCTTCAGTGACTTTTATTACACGACGATGTGGTAAGTTGTAAACACGGTTTGTTTAGAATGCTTTTTGCCGATAATTTTTGGAGAATAAGTGCTTAATTAGAGTCGTACCTAATTTTGAAAATTAATTAATTAATAATGAATTAGCGAATACCATTAAATGTATGGCTAAACAAATCGAGAAAAATCAATCTCTGTATGTACATTCGGCCACGTAAACCGTGTTTACAACTTACCACATCGTCGTGTAATAAAAGTCACTGAAGAGAATATTAACCTACTCTAAACAAATCGTAAAAATCTGGGAAGTGCGTTTGTGTAAGGTTGTGATATCGGCCTGTCAGCTTGGCAGTCCGGTTTCAAATCACGCACAGGCGGCCTTCCTATCTATAGCTCTGCTGATGAGGCCAATAGGCCGAAATGTACATACAGAGATTGATTTTCTCGATTTGTTTAGCCATACATTTAATAGGTATTCCCGCCTAATTCATTATTAATTAATTAATTTTCAAAATTAGGTACGACTCTAATTAAGCACTTATATATATATATATATATATATATATTGTGTATTTTGGCAGCAAATTATTCTTAAGACATGTGTTATTGAATAACACGGAGTATTCTTTTTTCATTTTTTGTATGGATATTTTTTCCAGTCTTCTGGCTATCCTTCTTACATACCATCTCTCCGACACAAGCTCCATAAAACAACACTTTATCAAAAGACACCCAGAAAAATCCACCTCCCCCGAAATTAGAAAAATCTTAAACGAAAATACTAAAATTATCTACAAAAATAATAATAAGAAGAAACGCCTACAGATCCTTGAAGCCATATGCATAAAAAATAAAAAAACCTAACATTAATAAAATAGCCTTTAAAGTCGGAGACAACGTATTGAATATCTTCAATAACTAACACTTACCTAACCCCCCTCTTAAAAATAATAGACTCTCTGAATTTGATAAAAGCATAGATAACAGAACTAAAAAAAAAAAAAATTAACTTAAAACCAAATTACGTAACCCCATGAAGACGACTGGAGAAACAGTCGAAAGCGCTCGGGAAATCAGTATGAAAAATATGATGAATCAACTCGATCCAGATTCAAAAAGAATAGCCAGAAGACTGGAAAAAATATCTATACAAAAAATGAAAAAAGAATACTCCGTGTTATTCAATAACACATGTCTTGAGAATATATATATATATATATATATATATATATATATATATATATATATGAGGAAGAATAAATAAAGAAAAGAAAGAATAGAATGGATAATAAATGATGAATTTAATCAATATCACTTACACATGTGTTTCGGTCAGTTCATTTGTGTGAAAATATTTCATACACAGAGAAGATTCGACCTTCATCAGAGTGAAATTTTATTTTAAATGAAAAAATTCGTTGGGGAAAAAACAATACAGAATTTTTTTACATAATCCCTAGAAAAATCAAATATCTAAATTCTAACGTCTATTTTAGCATTCCAAAAGTGATTTTTAAAAATTCTCTTCGAACATTTCTAAAATTCTCTGTTTTCCCCAACGAATTTTTTCATTCAAAATAAAAATTCACTCTGATGAAGGTCGAATCTTCATCAGAGTGAAATTTTATTTTAAATGAAAAAATTCGTTGGGGAAAACAATACAGAATTTTTTACCATAATCCTAGAAAAATCAAATATCTAAATTCTAACGGTCTATTTTAGCATTCCAAAAGTGATTTTTTTAAAAATTCTCTTCGAACATTTCTAAAAATTCTCTGTTTTTCCCCAACGAATTTTCATTCAAAATAAAATTTCACTCTGATGAAGGTCGAATCTTCATCAGAGTGAAATTTTATTTAAATGAAAAAATTCGTTGGGGAAAAACAATACAGAATGTTTTTACCATAATCCCTAGAAAAATCAAATATCTAAATTCTAACGTCTATTTTAGCATTCCAAAAGTGATTTTTAAAAATTCTCTTTCTCTGTTTCCCCAACGAATTTTTTCATTCAAAATAAAATTTCACTCTGATGAAGGTCGAATCTTCTCTGTGTGCAGAATATTTTCACACAGATGAACTGACCGAAACACATGTGTAAGTGATATTGATTAAATTCATCTTTTATTATCCATTCTGTTCTTTCTTTTCTTTATTCATTCTTCCTCATATTGTCAGATTAATTTCTAATTTCCATTTTTACATATACATATATATATACATGTGTGTGTGTGTGTGTGTGTGTGTGTGTGTGTGTGTATAGATAGAGAAAGATAGATAAATAGATAGATAGATATATATTGATAATATAGTGTGCTATATATATAAGTAAATAGTGCCATTAAGTTTATGCCTTCTAACTTATATATATATATATATCAAGAAATTTGAAAAAACAAGTGTCCCAAAAATGAGATGAATTTATTTATCGACGCTTAAACGTTTCGGTTTCTTTAAACCTTCATCAGGATGTATTAAGGGATGAAGAAATTGATGGATGTTTTATAGATGTTTTTTTTTTATTTTTTTATTTTTTATCTCCTGTCATCAATAAAACATCCATCAATTTCTTCACCCCACAATACATCCTGATGGAGGTTTAAAGAAACCGAAACGTTTAACTGTCGATAAATAAATTCATCTTATTTTTGGAACACTTGTTTTTTCAAATTTCTTAATATTGTCGGATTCATTTCCATATTTACGCCAGGTTAGCTCAGTCGGTAGAGTGTTCGACTAGAAACCACAAGGTTCCTAGTTTAATACCGGTCCTCGCCAACTCAGCATATGAGTAGCACAGGGATCTGTGTGGTAAAGTAAGGAGCTGACGGTAGGTGTGGCGCTCCATGGGATTAGCTTCACGCTATTAGGCATGGCCTCCCTTCAATAGTAGTTTAAATCAATAAAGTTTTTCTTTTACTTATATTTTTTTTTAACAATTTGTACTACTATTGATTAATAAATTTCTTATTTCTTATTATTTCCACCTCAGATGCCAAAACAATCTCCTTGGTCTAGCGCTATTGAAAAGGGGATAGACTCCCTCGCTGACTGGCTGATACCGACTATTATATATATATATATATATATATATATATATATATTTGAATTATTAATATAGAAAAACAATATTGATATTTGAATTTATTTATATTCCATCCTGTTGGATTTATTCGACTTTATATACTTTATATATATAATATATATATATATATATATATATATACATATATTACACCCACCAAAACACATATATATATTTTTTTATGAGTGATAGTATGTATATATATATATATATATATATATATATATATATATATATGAGCAATATTGGTATATATATATATAATATATATATACTAGAGACAAAAAGTGACCTGTTGGGTCACCCATTAAGCTCTCGTTAGATGATTCGGATTAGGGAAAAGAGTAGGATCTGCCAAAATATTGTCTGCTTTTCATTTTAAAAGTCAAAAAGTAGTAAAATAATGAGCATCAGTAAAAAAGCAAAATAATATTACACATGTAATTTATTTTTGATATATTTAAAACAATTTTTTCGGTCAATTTCGATCAAGATTCCTGCTAAGACACTACTTAAAATCCATTTTTACAAAATAAATTGTAACTTTTGCGATTGAAAAAAAAATCACACTGGATTGCCCAATTAGACACATAGCCTAGTAGACAAAGGAGTTAGGTTAAGACAGTTCTAAGTGACAGTTATCTCTAGACTGCAGGTTCAATCCTGGTCAGGGTCAGCAGTAACATAGAATAATAATTAACACAGCTTAACACCTGTACCCCAGCTATGGTTAGCAGAATGAGAACAGGATACCCCCGTGGACTGAATAAAGGGTTGGGTTCAAAGTTCCGTGATGGCTCCCAATTACAAGAAGGTTCCTGAGTCTGACAAGAAATACCTGAAGAAGGCCGGAGGGCACATCGACTGAAACGTTGTACAGACAACAATAAAGATGAGGACAATAGTTTGAATAATACAAATAATGGTAATCTTTGCAGAGTTCCATCATGAACTCCTGCCTCAAAAACTGCTAGCCGCTGACTGCTGAAAAAACAACACTAGCTATGATTGAAATCTGTAGCCGAAGCTGTATCACTTAAAAACCAAAAAACCAACAAAAAAAACCAACCAAATTAGGTCGTTTTTCCGGAAACCCAACACTAACCCCAACCCTAAACCCTAACCCTAAACCCCCCTAGTTAAAATTAAGTTTTATTACAAAATTTGTGGGTTCTGTTTTTTCTGGGTCACATACAGGGTTGTTTTTAAAAGTATTGATGAAATGTTTCTGAGTTATTGACTTGAAATTTCTTTTTCTTTTTTTCAGGACTCCTTTGTGACACTTATGGAAGCTATGATTACAGTTTCTATGCATCAGGGGCATTTGTTATGCTCTCTGGATTAATTCTTGTGCCGACACCATATCTCCAATGCTGGTATCAAAATCAACAGAGCAAGCACCCTCAAAACAAACAGCAATCGAACCAGGAACCCTCAACATCAAAACCAAACCACAAGGTTTTATCGCAAATGGAGACTGTTGTTTGAGTGGAAGGAAAAAAATTAAAAAATTAAAAAATAAAAAAAAGGAAAAATCTTTGAAAAATAAATATTTACCATTTATATTAAAAACAAAATAAAAAAAATTTAAAAAAAGAATCTTAAAACATACTGAAATGCAAATAAAAAAAATGCAAAAAAACGAAATTCCTTATTGAATGAAAATAACTCTTTACCTACTTTAAAGCACTTGCAGTGGCTCTCCCACAACTGTGATCCTACCGTATGTCACTGGCGGAGACTCTTGTACGTGTTACTTGTTTAGACTGAAAAATCCCTACAGGAACACGCCTGCCGTATTTTATTTTGTTTGTGAACCAACCATGAGACTGGTACTTGAATCTTTTGTAGTAGAGAACCAGTTGAATGAAATAATTTGGTACAGTCGTGGGGGAAATTTGGTAGGTAAAGAGTTAAATAAGAAAGAAATAACAATGTAATTTTGAAAATGGACAAGAAGAAAGACAAAAAATGTGGGTAAAAAACAAAGCATTCATAGAACAAAGATTTGATTAAAAAAATTTATTAATTATTATATACGAGGTTGAGTCAAACGTTTTGTAATATTTTGGGTTACGTGAGGCACAAATTGGCAGCTCCAGATGCTTTTGCTGAGATCATCATCGAAATGAACCATACTAGACTGTGAGCTGCTGAGCTCGCTTGATACTCTCCAAGTGCTACTCGCTGGATTCACCTCTATGACTTGGAGCACGCTCTTGGAAAACCACGTTTGGCCTACCTGACCTAGCTTGATTGTTGAAAATTCTTGCAAACCAAACAAAATAATGCACAACATGTCAGCGCACCAACTACCACAATACTACCAACCATAACGGGTACCTACAACAGCTGGACTAATTCAATCACATGAGATTCTTACAACCCAAACAAAATTTCTTGAACCATCTGGTTACTGTACTGTGATCAACTGCGCATTCTTCATCTTTTGCATAACAAATGTTTTTGGTTGCTTCTGCAGCGTTATGGCCCAGTTTGAATTCGTAAACTGTCTGAATTAGAGTACGTAGCTGCACATTCATCTGTGTGGCTTTAAAATCAGAGTGAATTAATGCACAACATGTCAGCACACCAACTACCACCTGTGCATTCTTCACGTTTAGCACAATAAATGGTTTTGGTTGCTTCTGCAGCGTTATGGCCCAGTTTGAATTCGTAAAATTGTCTGAATTAGAGTACGTAGCTGCACATTCACCTGTGCAGCTTTCAAATCAAAGTGAATTAATGCACAACATGTCAGCACACCAACTACCACCTGTGCATTCTTCGCCTTTAGCACAACAAATGTTTTTGGTTGCTTCGGCAGCATTATGGCCCAGTTTGAAATAGTAAAGTATAAGTTCCTGAATTAGACTACATTGCATGTTCATCTGTGCGGCTTTTGAACTTACACATTGATTGAAGCAATGCACAACGTGTAAGCACACCATCTACCACAATAATACTAATCACAGCATCTATAGATAATGGCTTTTGTTGCTAATTTACTCACAAGAAGACAGAATGGATTTGGATATGCAAAACATCATCAGGTGTATTCTGTTTATTTTCTAGAACATACAAGAAGGGCATCCAGGTGGAAGTAACCAGTGTATGGTCCGCAGGTTCCTATGTTTGGTAGTAACCAGTATACAGTCTGCAAGTTCCTACATTATAGTAACACCTACCACAGTTTGGACTGCTTCGGTCATGGGATTTATATGCTGCAAGAAGTGAGTTCAGGCGGAAGTAACCAGGGTATGGTCAGCAGGGTCCTACGTTATTGTCACACCTACCACACTTTTAACTGCTTGGATCATGCTGCAAACTAGCACGTACCCAGTGTATGGTCTGCAGGATCCTACGTTATTGTCACACCTACCACACTTTTAACTGCTTGGGTCATGCTGCAAACTAGCACGTACCCAGATATTACGATACTTTTGATTCACCTGAGTATATAATTAATAAAAACCAAGAAGAAGAAGAAGAAGAAACAATT
>CM042159.1:72951242-73011242 GCA_023376005.1 Doryteuthis pealeii | reverse complement strand
AAGAGACAGGTCAGTTTTTGACTTAAATGCACATTACGACAAATTAGACCAATTAAAATGGATTTTTTTAAAAACATAACTCAATCCTAAAACTAAGGAATAATTCAGTATAACTTTCATGCCATTAAACTAAACAGTTAAAAAAGCTTTAGGAGACAAAAATTAATTTGTTCAGCTTTAGTATAATAATAATGATAATAATAATATACATATATATGGACTCTCTCATCGATTTTTTGATGCATGAGGTTTCATACATACAATGAACACCCACATAGTGATTTGTTTATAGTGGTGAAGGCTTGTGTTGGACCAAGCACACTTTTTGGCACAGTCGATAGGAAAGAATTGGTGCATCAAGGGTTGTCACAAACCCAATCAACGACCGACCTCAGGAATTTTGAATTCAGAGTTATCCCTCTCCTAGACTGGTTACCTAACCAAGGCTGAAGGGCCCAGTCTGCTCTACTATTTAACCCATAGCTGGAGGGAGAATATATGGACTCATACCTTTCCCAAGGGTATTAGCGCTATGTGAAATGCCAACAGCTTCGTCTAGGAATTGAACTTGAATCAACAAATCCATTTTCCATGACTCTAACCACTAGCCCATGCCCCTCCATATATGCATATACATACATATATATATACATACATATATACATATATATGTATATATATATATATGCATATAGATATATATACATATATATATAAAAATGTGTATATAAAAAAAAGAAAGAAAGAAAGAAAAGAATGAAAGAAATAAGAAAGAAAGGAACAAAAGAATGAAATGAAGTAATAAAGGAAGGAAGTGAAGAATTAAAGGAAAGAGTAAATGATAAGAAAGAAAGAAAGGAATGAAAGATAAAAGAAAGAAAGAAAGGAATGATAAAATAAGAAAGAAAGGAACAAAAGAAAGGAAAGAAAGAATGAAAGTAAGAAAGGAAAGAAGAAAGGAATGAAAGATAAAGAAAGAAAGGAATGAAAAAGATAAAAGAAAGAAAGGAATGAAAGATAAAAGAAAGAAAGGAATGAAAGATAAAGAAAGAAAGGATGAAAGAAGGGAACGAAAGAAAAAAGAAAGAAAGAAAGGAACGATAAAATAAGAAAGAAAGGAACAAAAGAAAGGAAAGAAAGAATGAAAGTAAGAAAGGAAAGAAAGAAAGGAATGAAAGATAAGAGAAAGAAAGGAATGAAAGATAAAAGAAAGAAAGGAATGAAAGAAGAGAACGAAAGAAAAAAGAAAGAAAGAAAGGAACGATAAAATAAGAAGGAAAGGAACAAAAAAAATGAAAGAAAGAATGAAAGTAAGAAAGGAAAGAAAGAAAGGAATGAAAGATAAAAGAAAGAAAGGAATGAAAGATAAAAGAAAGAAATGAACGAGTTTTGAGTTTTAGTAATGACTGGATTTTTAACGTATCGCATCTGAAAGGTGCAAATCAAGTTACATGTATCTATGCATAGAAGCAATATCATATATGCAATATATGTGTAAGGGAAAGATGCTCTCATGCCTTTCTAAAGTGATTTAAATAAGTGCTGTATATTTTTAGACAAATGTGTACAAAATACATACATAATAATAATGGCTGTCAACTCGTGTTCGAGTAAGACCATTTCCTGTTTTTTTTTTTCATCATACTTAGGTGCCAGTAGCATTTGACACTGTATCTTTGTGTTTTCTCAGATGACTCACCAGGCCAGCTCTGGAGAGACATACTCTTCAACATAAACTACATGTTGGAACTTCTCCACTTTGAATGTTGCTGGGCTGAAAATTACCCTCGCTTCAATTTTTTGGTGTTTAATCTAGTTGGACTCAAATTCTTCGACAGAGAGGTAGATAGTGGCTCTCCAGCCAGGTCTATTCCAATATAATTACTATATATATGTACATACAAACTGTCTTTTATATATATATATATATATATATATATATATATATATATATATATAGCTTGTTAAGTTTTTAAGGGCTATCCTTTGGCCTTAAAGCAGAAGTCAATCAGTGGAATTGAATCCTTGATAAAGAGTCCCTCGATAATCAATCCTTTGGTTACTCTGGTAAAGAGTTCTTCAATAATGAATCCTTTTGTTACTCTGGTAAAGAGTTCTCAGTTACTGGTATATCATATAATATTTAGTATTAGGTATTTTAATAACAAAATCTAAAATTTCCTTACTGAGTGTGCAATACACAATAATTTAGGAATTATATTTAAAGTAAGTAATCTCATTATAATGGAGATTGTGAGTTTTTCTGTCTGTAACCGAAACTATATTACTATACAAATCACAATTCCCTTTGTTATTTACATCACATTCTCCATGATTTTATTTTTAATTTAAAACCCAATTATTAATAAAATTGTTTTACATTATTAATACTGTTGACCATATCTACATACTAATAACATGCAATTGTATTTATATATACAACAAAATAGCGGTTTACAGTGTGAATGGTAAGGCTAATTTGCATTTTGATATTAAAAATTTGATTTTAATAAATATATGCTTAGTATTATTGATTTCTAATTGTTTGGTTTTATCTTAATGAATATGAGCAAAAATCTCAGGAATAAATCTTAAAAGAAATCCATTAACAAGAAGAAATAACTGTAATATTATTCTTTACTTTCTATCTTAACTAAATAGTTAAATTAGGAAAATTTAACAAAGACAGACGGGAGTAATGTAAAATGATGGAAGAGTTAGTTTCAAAGTTGTTCTATTTTTCAATCATACCCCCTCTGTTCAAAATCTTTTATCTGCATTCTTATTCAGTTTAATCAGCCTTTCTAATTTAATATATTTTATTATATTAAAACTTAAATACTAGCACCCGGAGGGTGCATATATTTGCTAGTACATATAAATATATTATATCCAGAGTTTATATACTAAATATAAAACCATGATTTTTTTATAATCTATAAGAAGTGAGCACTGTATAACTTTACAGACTAAACTAGGGCCATATAAAGTGTAAATTCAACTAGAGTATAATTTTACTGACTCAGTTACCAGTGATCCGCCAATTTTGACTCCATAGCCCTGTTTACATTGAATACCTGTTCAAATACTAGATGAGGCTCTTCACATTTCACATAGCACTAATACGATTTGGAAATGTATGAATCTATTATCCTCCCAACTAGGGGTAAATAATAGGGCAGACTGGGCTCTTTAACTTTGAAATGGCAACCAGTCACATACATGGATAAACATAGTGCTAAAAATCTAATCTCACTGATAAAATAAAAGACTCTTCGAAGCTGATGCCATATCAGTGCTACTGTATGGCTGCACCCCTTGGACTCTAACAAAGCACTTAGAGGAAACACTAGATGGGAGCTACACGAGGTTGCTGTTCACTTAAATTTTGGAAACAGCACCCCACAAAGAAGCAGCTGTACAGCCAACTGCTTTCTATCATAAAAACCATCCAAGTAAGATGAACAAGACATGATGGACACTGCTGGAGAAGCAAGGATGAACTTATAAGTGACGTTCTCCTGCGGACACCTACAAATGGATACACTAGCAAAAACTTACATCAATCAGCTCTGTATGGTTTCTGGATGCTGTGTGGAGGACATCCCAGGGGAGATAACCTATAGTGATGATTGTGGTGGAGTAGTTAGTGTCATAGGAAATGGACTCATCAACCCAAGTTCAAATCCTGGACAAGACTGTTTGTGTTTCCCACTGCACTAACACCCCTGCGAACACTGGGCTCTTTAACCTTGGTAAACAGTATAGGAGAAGGAAAACTCTGAATTCAAACCTGTTAAAGTCCACATGAGAAATTGACCTTGTGTTGCATCCTGCTCATCCGGATGGGTTGGCTCTCCATTCATGTGCAAGGAGCTGTTTTTACACATACCATACCCAAGCAAAGTACAATAACTGTGGTTCCAGCAAGACTTATCGATCAATTACTAATTGAGTAGTGAGTTTGATCCTCACTAGGTGCCCTGGCCTTAAACTAAATTTAATGAAAATTTTTATAACAAAAACAGTTTTAAAAACAGCCTCTAGCTGTGTTATGGTCAGTGAGCTAGGCTAATATAACATTACTCAAGGCGCATGGTCTAATGGTTAGAGTCGTAGGAAATGCACTCATCAACACAAGTTCAATTCCTTGATGAAACTGTTGGCATTTCATGTGGTGCTAATACCCTTGGGAAAGGTATGAATCCAATTCTCCCTCCAGCTCTGGGTCAATAGCAGGGTAGACTGGACTCTTTAACCATGGCTAGGTAACCAGTCTAGGAGAAGGAAAACTGAATTCAAACCTGTTAAACTCTGCTTAAGAAATTGACCTTGTGTCGCATACTGCTCATGCATAGGGCATACTGTGCTCTTTAACCATGGCTAGGTAACCAGTCTAGGAGAAGGAAAACTGAATTCAAACCTGTTAAACTCTGCTTAAGAAATTGACCTTGTGTCGCATACTGTTCATGCATAGGGCATACTGTGCTCTTTAACCATGGATAGGTAACCAGTCTAGGAGAAGGAAAACTGAATTCAAACCTGTTAAACTCTGCTTAAGAAATTGACCTTGTGTCGCATACTGTTCATGCATAGGGCATACTGTGCTCTTTAACCATGGCTAGGTAACCAGTCTAGAAGGAAAACTCTGAATTCAAACCTGTTAAACTCTGCTTTAAAAATTGACCTTGTGTCGCATCCTGCTCGTGCGGAGGGTTGGTAAATATATAAATATAAGATTACTCATGAGTTTGAACCTCACTAGGTGCCCAATACATTTTACTTTTTGATGATCATTTTTAAGAGCCAATCATGCAATACAGTTAGCTATCACTTCAAATATATAAATACTTAATACTTTAGGTATTATTTTGATTTTTCGGACTGATGTCCTTATCTTTAGTGATGTTATGGTTATTGAGTTAGGTTAATATAACATTACTAGTGAATTTGAACCTCAGTGGGTGCCCAAAACACTATAGGTCAGAATTGAGAAGAAGGACTCAGATTACAATTTCTACCATTCATATCTTTCTTGTTTTTTTTTCCCTGTATATAATTAACTCTTTGCCTACTTTAAGCCTCTCACAGAGGCTCTCCAATCAGGAACTTTTTCTATTCATATCACATCCAAGAAAAGTACAAAAACTGATGGTTAGTTCTTTATGATTGAGCAGATTATGATAATAATTGGACTTTATTTGAATAGAATGAGTTCTAAGGTGAATAAATAGTGAACTTTGAAATATCCCATCATACAATAATAATAAGACTTTATTTGAATAGAATGAGTTCTGAGGTGAATAAATAGTGAACTTTGAAATATCCCATCATACAATAATAATAAGACTTTATTTGAATAGAATGAGTTCTGAGGTGAATAAATAGTGAACTTTGAAATATCCCATCATACAATAATAATAAGACTTTATTTGAATAGAATGAGTTCTGAGGTGAATAAATAGTGAACTTTGAAATATCCCATCATACATCCTGCCATAAGCTTCTGGCAGCAGCTCTTGCTGAAGGGCACAGATTACAATAATAATAGGACTCTATTTGAATAGAATGAGTTCTGTGGTGAATAAATAGTGAACTTTGAAATATCCCATCACACAGGTAAGAAAAATACCAAGAAAATTTGGTACAGACGTGGGGGAAATTTGATAGGCAAAGAATTAAGGATAAAATTGTTGGTCTTATGGCATGTCAACCCTCATTGGGTCCTATCATGGTGTTACATATAGCCAGCTAATCTTGCTGATCTATTACTACTGATTGGAACCTTGCTGGATGCCCCATACTTGTGACCTTGTGTCAAGTCCTACCCATGGTGAATGGGTTGGGGTAAATACCAACCCTGCTTGGGTTATTTTATGCCAAAGTCAATTTTGTAGCATCCAATTTGTGGCAGTCCTATTTTGTGACATCAAACCGACAAAGTCTGGTGGTATCGTGAGATACTGCTGGGGCGCTCTGGGTTAGTGGTAATGATGCTTCGGCCCCGAAACCATGCCTGAACCCAGAGTCATCATCTGATGAAGGCTTTGTTGGTTGCAATGCTACTGTGTAAATAGCAGTCATTGTATGAAGATTACAATTATATAAACAGTGAAAAATATATGAACACTGTCATTATAAACTGGTTAAACACTCCATACTTAGTAGCAATATGAATGTTTTAACTTTTTGCCTACTTTAAGCTGCTTACAGTGGCTCTTCTACCACTGCCATCCTACTGTAAGCTGCTGGTAGGAAAAGTGCCTAGAACTACGCTCTCCTTGAGAGATGACGTGTCCACATAACTTACATCACAGCTCATGCTTCGAATGGAGAGTTGATGTGTTGATTGTAAAAATATTTGTATATTTATCTCTCTGGACCAGTATTACATTGGAAGGACTGAAATTCTGGTTGTTGGGCTGTTGTTCAGTTGACTGGCAATTCTAAGATGTTTGGAGATATAGTTATAGATAACAGTTGTCCATGATGATATTGATGCTTCTATCTAGGAAGAATTTTATAGATAACAGTTGTCCATGATGATATTGATGCTTCTATCTAGGAAGAATTTTATAGATAACAGTTGTCCATGATGATATTGATGCTTCTATCTGCTTCTATCTAGGAAGAATTTTATAGATAACAGTTGTCCATGATGATATTGATGCTTCTATTTAAGAAGAAGTGAAGGATTCTAATTAGCACTTCATAGATATTAGATGTCCATGATGATATTGATGCTTCTATCTAGGAAGAATTTTATAGATAACAGTTGTCTATGATGGTATTGATGCTTCTATTTAAGAAAGAGTGAAGGATTCTAATTAGCATTTTATAGATAACAGTTGTCCATGATGATATTGATACTTCTATTAGGAAGGAGGGAATATTTTTTTATTATAATTTCATAGTTAACAGCTGTCCATGATGATATTGATGTTTCTATTTAGGAAGGAGTGAATATTTAAGTATCTCCATTATATCAAGAATTTGGATGACTAAAAAAATCATATTCAGTGTGAATTCAGATCTCACAAAATCATTTTCAAACTGTTTAACAGATTTGAATTTAGAGTGTGTTTCTCCTAGACTGGTTGCCATAGTGGGGTTAAAGAATCTATTTCCTCAGTAGTCTATTCTGGACAAGTAACGAAATCCAGATTACATGGTGGTGGGGTAGAAAAATTGCAAATTTGAAACACTCTAATGTACACAAATATATTTTGACCACGGAAGTTGACATATATATATATATAATATATATATATATATATATATATAGATGTGAGGTATCCAAAACTTGGTAGTAAGGGATGATTCTATATGTGATTTCTAAGATACACTGTATTATTATTGTATGATGCAGTATGTATAAATACAGTGAATCTTTAAATCACTAAAGAGAGCTCAATGTATAATAAACTTTTTAGATTATATACAGAGCAATAATATATATATATATATATATATATATATGAGGAGTGAAAGATTGAATAAATCCAATAAAATGTGGTTGAGAGTAGAGGAAAATGTGGATATGTGAAAATGTGGAGTCGTTTTGTATTGTTATATCCACATTTTCCTCTACTCTCAACCATATATATATATATATATATATATATATATATATATACCTCATATAAATTTGTAGTCTGTTAGTAAATAGTAAATCCTTAAGATTAGAATAATTAAAGATTGGTTGTTTTAGAATAAATATACCATAAAGAAAAAAAATACTTCTATATTTCAAATTGAAATAAATTATTTTTTAAAAAGATATGTTTCTCATTTTGGCTTTAGCACATTCTGTACCTTTCCTCTCTCACACAAACATACAGACTTCATATATATATATATATATATATATATATATATATATATATATATATATATACAACCGGATGTCGCAAATGGTGTTTGCCGAGTTGTCTGGTCGTGGTAATATGATTCAAAATTATCTATTATATATATATATATATATATATAAAGATAATCTACTGAGTCAGACGAACCTACTATTAGTTTCGCAATAAAGCTCTTCAGGGCTAAAATCTGAGAGTCAGATTTTAGCCCTGAAGAGCTTTATTGCGAAACTAATAGTAGGTTCGTCTGACTCAGTAGATTATCTTTATTACTTGGCTCTACTTAGGTATCGAGCACTTTTTACAAATTAGCTTCTCCTAGCGGTTATATGAATATATATATATCTTATATACATATATATACATATAAATTGTTTTTTTCTTTTGGCCAAATACTGTACCAATAGATTATTTTTTGTTGGTACGAATATCTTGGTCTTTTCTTTTTTTCAAAAATTTTTTTCTTCCTGGTTGATGTTTGGTAGTATATTTTTACAATCAAACTCTCTGCCGGGTTTTTTCTCTCCGCAAGGATCTACCAACACACTTGGTATATTAAATTATATATATATATATATATATATATATATATATATATATATGCTATTAGATATTTTGTTTTTGAGATCAGACATACAGAAATTACTAAAAGTGGGAACCACGACTGATCCCATAGAAACACCATCTTTTACAAAGTTATGGTTGAATTTCAAACTTTGTAAAAACTCTTAACATGCACTACAGAAGTTCCTTTTCATGGCCACCTTGATTACATTTATATACACAATGATGGTGTTTCTATGGGATCCATTCTGGGTCCAACTTTTAGTATTATATATATATATATATATATATATATATATATATATATATAATATATATATATATATATATATGTATGTATGTATGAGCATTTCTGATAATTATATAGAAACTAACAACTTAATATTCAGATTATATACACCCCAAAATAAATAGAAACATAGTTTCTTGTGGCATGTAGAGGTCTGAGACTTGTACATTTGAATCTCTCTATCTTTAGCTGAGATCTAAATTATATATATATATACTGGTGTAGTTAATAGTAATTTGGAGGGACCGTGAAAATCAACAGGAAGAAATTGAGTGAAGTTCCATGCCTGACTACAAAGTTATAAAAGCGTTCAGTTCAATAAATACAAAAAAAAAAAAAAAAAATTAAATGCATTTTTTTTTTAAATTACAAAAAAGTTTTACTTAATTTTTAATACAAAAAGTTAAACAAAATTGCACCATCACTTTGGACTTGTCAACAATTTTTAATTTGAATAAAGACTCGTTTATAATAAAAAAAAATTCTAGATTTTTTTTTCATTCTTAGAATGTGCTTGAATCTATGTATAATGGAGATTCGGTGTCCGTCTGTAACCAAAACTATGTCCCAATAACCTCAAGAATTGCATAAGTTTATCTATGAGTATCTGATTTATTGTCAAAATCATTAATACATAGAATAAATCTTATTTATTAATGAGGTTGCTATGAAAATCTGAATTAGATTTGCCTCAAAACAGCCCATGCATATAAGATACATTGCAGGATTTTAAACGCAATACTAGTGCATTTAAAATCCTACAACGTGTCTTATATAACACCAAGAAATAAAGGTTTACATGATATAAGTTGTGATTAATTTGCATACTGGTTTTAACAAAACCGGGTTTAATAAATAATTACTTGGTGTTATTGATCTCTTATATTATTGTTTTATTCTATGAATGATTTTATATAGAAACCAGTTTAAACATCATCATCTTAGATTAAATATATTTTTATGTTTGTTCTTATTTAATTTTGTAAGTCTTTCTAATTTAGTATATTCAATTTCGTTGGCCTTTCTCATTTAATATATTTCATTATATTAAAACTTAAATACTTATGCCTGATTGAGGGCACATATTCTTGCTAGTATTTATAATCTTTATTAGCCAGTTAATTAGAATGAGTGTATGGTTTTCAAAATGGAAATGTTAGAGAAACTATTTGTTATGGTTGTGCTATAAAGTATGTAAGGTTAAGATACGGAAAGTTGCCTACCTCACTTGTGAGATATTTTAAGTGGAAAGAGGGTGCACAGACCTCAGTCCACTGTCTTTGCAGTCCGGCAGTTGGTCCAGTAGCAGGGGAAAAGTCTGAGAGAACTGGACTGCAGCAGGGTGCTCTCAGGTTGTATTGAATCACTTCACAATAAGCAAGCCTCCCCTGAAGCCCCAGTGCTTTCACCCTAGTGCCAGGTTGTACTGGGGAGTTATATGATCCTGCTACTATTGGTATGAATAGATGTTGACTCCAACTGGAGCTCACCTGCTCTTCGACAGCTCTTATACTGGCTATTTCAAAAATTTGATATGTACAGGGTGTTTGAAAAAAAATGATATAATTTCAAAATCTAATAACTTGACCACTTCTTGATCAAACGATGTCAGATTTTAACAGCTTGTGTAGAAACAACTGAAAATTCTGTGATAGTATTGGTGAGAAGAGTGCAGCATTGCTGGGAGAGTAAAATCGTCGGACTTAACTGTGCCCCCCAGAGAACATTCATATGACAAGCTATTTTCGGCATTATGGCCTTCGACTCCAAGTTGATACCCCTCTTTGACGGGACCGATTCTGTGCAATCAGTAGTTGAATGGGTAGAGAAGGCGGAATTAGTGTGTCAGCTGAGTGGCGTGAAGAGAATCGAGTGCGTGGTTCCGATGCGCCTCTCAGGTGGTGCACATGCTGTTTACCAGCAACTGAGCGACGAAAAGAGGGCCGATTTTGCTTGTATAAAAGAAGCCTTATACACAGCATTTGCCCTCAACTCCGTGTCAGCTTACGCCCGGGAGAAACGGTCGATGTTTTCTTGGCAGAGCTGCGCAAGCTTGCAGTAGGATTTTGGCTGTGGTGACGAGTGGATGAGAGACAAGACATTTTGAATGTATTGGTGAGAAGAGTGCAGCATTGCTGGGAGAGTAAAATCGTCGGACGTAACTGTGCCCCCCAGAGAACATTCTTATTACAAATTCTATGTTTAAATGTCTCTTTTTTTCCAGTGAAGGGTATTCTTATATCTGAAAAGAAAAAAATAATAAACACGAAAGTTTTAGTTGTTTTTATACATGCGGTTAAAATTTGAGATCATTTGACAAGATTTTGTCAATTTATTAGATTATGAAATAATATTATACCTTCTGGAATTATATATATATATATATATATATATATATATATATATATATATATATTTGAAGGCAAAATAATGCAAATTTATGTTTAAAAACATATTTATTTAATTTTTTTTTTCTTTTTTGTTTCCCTTAATATTTTCAGGCTATGCCCATCTTCAGAGAGTTGAAAAAATTTCTTTTTAAATTTCATCTGTATTTGTTAAACTCAACTGTGATGTTAATCCGTTGAATGTTTTAATCTAAATGCAAATGTTCGGCAAAGAATGTAAAGTTCCGCTCGGCAAAGATAGTAAAATTCCGTTAGATCCTGTGCTGCGTCTTGTTTCGCGGGATGTTTTGAAAATCATTTCAGATAAAAATATTTTTTTTTTAATACTATAAAAATAAGGAGGCCCTGCTTGGGGATATTGAAATAAAATAAAATAAAATAAAATAAAAAAAATCTTTTTATATATATATATATATATATATATATATATATATATATATACAATATAAACACAATTTAACTTTTTTGACACACCGTGTACATTATATACATATATACATATACATATATATATATATATATACACACACATACAAAGTGTGTCAAAAAAGTATTGGGAATTTTTGTACTTTTTGACACACCTTGTATTCTGAAAAAAATAACATTCCATTCATTTTTTTTTTTTCAGAATATACGGAACAATATAAAGGAACAAGTTTAAAGCTGTATTTAGCATAATAGAAATGAAGAATGAACGGAACATTATTCTTTTTCAGAATACAAGGTGTGTGAAAAAGAACAAAAAATCTCGAAACGTTTTTGACACATCTTGTACATATATACATATATATACATATTTTTAGTGGTGCTGGATGTCAAGCAACCCACCTCATCAGACAAGCCCAGGTGTAACTGATGGGGGTGCCAGTTTATTTGCCAACAACCCGACCATGGGAGAGGTAGTACTAATTTACATGGTACTAGTAGCAGGTAAGAAAGAACACATTGTATTGTCCTGACTTGCCCCTGATAGGATTGCTACAATTACTCAGTGTCCAAACACAAGTGTAACTGATGGGGGTGCCAGTTTATTTGCCAACAACCCAACCATGGAAGAGGTAGTACTAATTTACATGGTACTAGTAGCAAGTAATAAAGAACATATTGTCTTGTCCTGACTTGCCCCTGATAGGATTGCTACAATTACTCAGTGTCCAAACACAAGCCCAGGTGTACCTGATGGGGGTGCCAGTTTAGTTTCCGACAACCCGACGATGGGAGAGGTAGTACTAATTTACATGGTACTAGTAGCAGGTAAGAAAGAACACATTGTATTGTCCTGACTTGCCCCTGATAGGATTGCTACAATTACTCAGTGCCCAAACACAAGCCCAGGTGTACCTGATGGGGTGCCAGTTTATTTGCCGACTACCCGACCATGGGAGAGGTAGTACTAATTTACATGGTACTAGTAGCAGGTAAGAAAGAACACCTTGTCTTGTCCTGACTTGGCCCTAATAGGATTGCTACAATTACTCAGTGTCCAAACACAAGCCCAGGTGTACCTGATGGGGGTGCCAGTTTAGTTGCCGACAACCCGACCATGGGAGAGGTAGTACTAATTTACATGGTACTAGTAGCAGGTAAGAACGAACACATTGTCTTGTCCTGACTTGGCCCTGATAGGATTGCTACAATTACTCAGTGTCCAAACACAAGCCCAGGTGTACCTGCTGGGGTGCCAGTTTAGTTGCCGACAACCCGACCATGGGAGAGGTAGTACTAATTTACATGGTACTAGTAGCAGGTAAGAACGAACACATTGTCTTGTCCTGACTTGGCCCTGATAGGATTGCTACAATTACTCAGTGTCCAAACACAAGCCCAGGTGTAACTGATGGGGGTGCCAGTTTAGTTGCCGACAACCCGACCATGGAAGAGGTAGTACTAATTTACATGGTACTAGTAGCAAGTAATAAAGAACATATTGTCTTGTCCTGACTTGCCCCTGATAGGATTGCTACAATTACTCAGTGTCCAAACACAAGCCCAGGTGTACCTGATGGGGGTGCCAGTTTAGTTGCCGACAACCCGACCATGGGAGAGGTAGTACTAATTTACATGGTACTAGTAGCAGGTAAGAACGAACACATTGTCTTGTCCTGACTTGGCCCTGATAGGATTGCTACAATTACTCAGTGTCCAAACCCAAGCCCAGGTGTACCTGATGGGGTGCCAGTTTAGTTGCCGACAACCCGACCATGGGAGAGGTAGTACTAATTTACATGGTACTAGTAGCAGGTAAGAACGAACACATTGTCTTGTCCTGACTTGGCCCTGATAGGATTGCTACAATTACTCAGTGTCCAAACACAAGCCCAGGTGTAACTGATGGGGGTGCCAGTTTAGTTGCCGACAACCCGACCATGGAAGAGGTAGTACTAATTTACATGGTACTAGTAGCAAGTAATAAAGAACATATTGTCTTGTCCTGACTTGCCCCTGATAGGATTGCTACAATTACTCAGTGTCCAAACACAAGCCCAGGTGTACCTGATGGGGGTGCCAGTTTAGTTTCCGACAACCCGACGATGGGAGAGGTAGTACTAATTTACATGGTACTAGTAGCAGGTAAGAAAGAACACATTGTATTGTCCTGACTTGCCCCTGATAGGATTGCTACAATTACTCAGTGCCCAAACACAAGCCCAGGTGTACCTGATGGGGTGCCAGTTTATTTGCCGACTACCCGACCATGGGAGAGGTAGTACTAATTTACATGGTACTAGTAGCAGGTAAGAAAGAACACCTTGTCTTGTCCTGACTTGGCCCTAATAGGATTGCTACAATTACTCAGTGTCCAAACACAAGCCCAGGTGTACCTGATGGGGGTGCCAGTTTAGTTGCCGACAACCCGACCATGGGAGAGGTAGTACTAATTTACATGGTACTAGTAGCAGGTAAGAAAGAACACCTTGTCTTGTCCTGACTTGGCCCTGATAGGATTGCCACAATTACTCAGTGTCCAAACCCAAGCCAAGGTGTACCTGATGGGGGTGCCAGTTTAGTTGCCGACAACCCGACCATGGGAGAGGTAGTACTAATTTACATGGTACTAGTAGCAGGTAAGAAAGAACACCTTGTCTTGTCCTGACTTGCCCCTGATAGGATTGCCACAATTACTCAGTGTCCAAACCCAAGCCAAGGTGTACCTGATGGGGTGGCAGTTTAGTTGCCGACAACCCGACGATGGGACAGGTAGTACTAATTTACATGGTACTAGTAGCAGGTAAGAAAGAACACCTTGTCTTGTCCTGACTTGGCCCTGATAGGATTGCTACAATTACTCAGTGTCCAAACCAAGCCCAGGTGTACCTGATGGGGTGCCAGTTTAGTTGCCGACAACCCGACCATGGGAGAGGTAGTACTAATTTACATGGTACTAGTAGCAGGTAAGAAAGAACACCTTGTCTTGTCCTGACTTGGCCCTGATAGGATTGCTACAATTACTCAGTGTCCAAACCCAAGCCCAGGTGTACCTGATGGGGTGCCAGTTTAGTTGCCGACAACCCGACCATGGGAGAGGTAGTACTAATTTACATGGTACTAGTAGCAGGTAAGAACGAACACATTGTCTTGTCCTGACTTGGCCCTGATAGGATTGCTACAATTACTCAGTGTCCAAACACAAGACCAGGTGTAACTGATGGGGTGCCAGTTTAGTTGCCGACAACCCGACGATGGGAGAGGTAGTACTAATTTACATGGTACTAGTAGCAGGTAAGAAAGAACACCTTGTCTTGTCCTGACTTGGCCCTGATAGGATTGCTACAATTACTCAGTGTCCAAACACAAGCCCAGGTTTACCTGATGGGGGTGCCAGTTTAGTTGCCGACAACCCGACCATGGGAGAGGTAGTACTAATTTACATGGTACTAGTAGCAGGTAAGAAAGAACACCTTGTCTTGTCCTGACTTGGCCCTGATAGGATTGCTACAATTACTCAGTGTCCAAACACAAGACCAGGTGTAACTGATGGGGGTGCCAGTTTAGTTGCCGACAACCCGACGATGGGACAGGTAGTACTAATTTACATGGTACTAGTAGCAGGTAAGAAAGAACACCTTGTCTTGTCCTGACTTGGCCCTGATAGGATTGCCACAATTACTCAGTGTCCAAACCCAAGCCAAGGTGTACCTGATGGGGGTGCCAGTTTAGTTGCCGACAACCCGACGATGGGAGAGGTGGTACTAATTTACATGGTACTAGTAGCAGGTAAGAAAGAACACCTTGTCTTGTCCTGACTTGGCCCTGATAGGATTGCCACAATTACTCAGTGTCCAAACCCAAGCCAAGGTGTACCTGATGGGGGTGCCAGTTTAGTTGCCGACAACCCGACCATGGGAGAGGTAGTACTAATTTACATGGTACTAGTAGCAGGTAAGAAAGAACACCTTGTCTTCTCCTGACTTGGCCCTGATAGGATTGCCACAATTACTCAGTGTCCAAACACAAGCTAAGTTGCACCTGATGGGGGTGCCAGTTTAGTTGCCGACAACCCGACCATGGGAGAGGTAGTACTAATTTACATGGTACTAGTAGCAGGTAAGAAAGAACACCTTGTCTTGTCCTGACTTGGCCCTGATAGGATTGCTACAATTACTCAGTGTCCAAACACAAGCCCAGGTGTAACTGATGGGGATGCCAGTTTAGTTGCCGACAACCCGACCATGGAAGAGGTAGTACTAATTTACATGGTACTGTTCCTAATAAACTTTCATTATAATTCCACAGAATATTTATAATCTTTCCACAGATTATCTAACTTTGCCTTAAAGGAGTTTAGAGATGAGGCATTCACTATTGATGATGGTAATTTATTCCATGTATTCACCATTCTGTTACTAAAATAATTTTGTCTTGCATTTGCTTTACAAATTCTTTAAAGAGTTTTAATTTATGACCTCTGGTCATATTGATATTTTGAGCAATGTTTAGTAGGTCAAAGTTCGTTGAATTAAAATCCATGGGAATATTTGTAGACTTCAATCATATCCCCTTTTGTACGTCGATAAACCAGACTTGGTAAGTCAATTTCCTAAGTCTTTCTTCATTCGAATTAAAAACATATTTATCTACAAAACTTAACCCAAATGTAACCGACTACCATAAAATAATTGTGACTTATTTCAGTGACTTTTAAGTACTAATGCAATATATTGCGCAAGAGATAATATCATTAGATTACGTATAAAAAGCATTGGTACTAATGCAGAATAGCGCGCAAGAGATAATATCATTAGATTACGTATAAAAAGCATTACATTTCACGGAAATACCCAAAACCTTTACGTTTGTTGAATAAAATCCATGTGTATATTTGTAGACTTCAATCATATCCCCTCTTGTTCGTCGATAAACCAAACTTGGTAAGTCAATGTTCTTAAGTCTTTCTTCATATGAACGTTTTTTTTTAAATCATTCATTACTTTAGTAGCTCTCCTTTGAACTCCCTCAATGAGTTTATGTCCTTGATTAGTCTTGGACTCCAAACCACAGCAAATTCCAAATGAGGTCTTACCAATGCAATGAATAAATTTTTCAGTATTTCTTTATCCATATATTCATATGACCTCCGTATTAATCCTAATATCTTGTTTGCTATTTACTTATATTTCTATGTGTTTTGAAAATTTTAATTCGGGGTCCACATTCACATCAAGGTCTTTTTCTAACTCTGTATCTTTTAGTAAGCTGTCATACTGTTTTTTTAAAAATGGTCTCTGATTTTGCAATTGCCCCACATTTACACTAGGGGAAAAAGCGTATTAGTCCTGACTGTATGGCATATCCTCATAACTCTGCAGCAGAGTTATGAGGATATGCCATATTGACACGTGGGAAGTAGATGCAAAAAATCGAGTGGTCTGGCGCCTCAACATTAAGCAAAGCACGGAGAGAAGTGAGACAGAGAGGAGAGTAGCCTCGACAGAAAAGAAAGCCAGAAAGAGGGAGAAAAGACAGCAGCCTCAGAAAGCATCACAATTTGTGTGCATTCAATGCACCAAAGACTGTCACTCAAGAATGGACTTGCTTAGTCAGATATTTTTTGGACACTTCACCATCGTCCTTAGTGGACGGAAAGGGTCTAATACCAATACCTGAGTATATAGGCTTCCACATGCCTCCTTTATATTTCAGCCAGATGACGTAACCGACAATGCTAGTGAGGTTTAATGGTTTGTTTGGTTTTATGGCATATCAACGTCAGTGGGTCATTTATTGCCGACAATGTTTTGAAATAAAGTAATTCTTAATGGATATCCGGACCATATTACCTTAAGTCACCCCTTTTCAATTTTGTGTCATTAGGTCATTTTTTTATTTACACCGTCAATATCCGGTTGTTTGTTAGGGGTTAAGTTTAGGGTTAGGGGTTGTAACCCTAACCCTAACCACTAACCCCCAACAAACAACCAGTAAATGAAAAAAATGGCCCAATGACACAAAATCGAAAAGGCGTGCGTTAAGGTAATATGGTCAGAATATTCAATATTTTTATAAACACATTTTTCTATATAACCCTTAGATGGGAATCTAACAGGTACTACCACTCCAGGTCAGAGTGAACATGGGAGCAATGGCGATGAAGGGGTGCTCCACATTCGCCAGACCTCCAAAATTGGAACCTCGCCATGAAATAGAGATTAAAGTCATTTCCGGGACATGTAGACCCTCAGCCACCGCCTTCTAGCACCCATATGATTAAAAAATGTTGGGGCTTGCCATAAGGGCAATAGGGTTGGGGCAATTATATAAGTGCTAGGTCTTGACGTGAGCAGCCGATTAATCGAAGGGGGCTTCTCTGACCACCCGTCTAGACCAAGTAAGGATCGAAGGGGGCTTCTTTGACCGCCCGTCTAGACCAAGTAAGGATCGAAGGGGGCTTCTCTGACCGCCCGTCTAGACCAAGTAAGGATCGAAGGGGGCTTCTCTGACCGCCCGTCTAGACCAAGTAAGGATCGAAGGGGGCTTCTCTGACCCGTCTAGACCAAGTAAGGATCGAAGGGGGCTTCTCTGACCGCCCGTCTAGACCAAGTAAGGATCGAAGGGGGCTTCTCTGACCGCCCGTCTAGACCAAGTAAGGATCGAAGGGGCTTCTCTGACCGCCCGTCTAGACAAGTAAGGATCGAGGGGGCTTCTCTGACCGCCCGTCTAGACCAAGTAAGGATCGAAGGGGGGACCGCCCGTCTAGACCAAGTAAGGACTGACCGCCCGTCTAGACCAAGTAAGGATCGAAGGACCGCCGTCTAGACCAAGTAAGGATCGAAGGGGGCTTCTCTGACCGCCCGTGACCGCCCGTCTAGACCAAGTAAGGATCGAAGGGGGCTTCTCTGACCGCCCGTCTAGACCAAGTAAGGATCGAAGGGGCTTCTCTGACCGCCCGTCTAGACCAAGTAAGGATCGAAGGGGGCTTCTCTGACCGCCCGTCTAGACCAAGTAAGGATCGAAGGGGGCTTCTCTGACCGCCGTCTAGACCAAGTAAGGATCGAAGGGGGCTTCTCTGACCACCCGTCTAGACCAAGTAAGGATCTCGAAGGGGCTTCTCTGACCCCGTCTAGACCAAGTAAGGATCGAAGGGGGCTTCTCTGACCGCCCGTCTAGACCAAGTAAGGCTTCTCTGACCGCCCGTCTAGACCAAGTAAGGATCGAAACCGCCCGTAAGGATCGAAGGGGGCTTCTCTGACCGCCGTCTAGACCAAGTAAGGATCGAAGGGGCTTCTCTGACCGCCCGTCTAGACCAAGTAAGGATCGAAGGGGCTTCTCTGACCGCCCGTCTAGACCAAGTAAGGATCGAAGGGGGCTTCTCTGACCGCCCGTCTAGACCCAGTAAGGATCGAAGGGGGCTTCTCTGACCGCCCGTCTAGACCAAGTAAGGATCGAAGGGGCTTCTCTGACCGCCCGTCTAGACCAAGTAAGGATCGAAGGGGGCTTCTCTGACCGCCCGTCTAGACCAAGTAAGGATCGAAGACGCCCGTCTAGACCAAGTAAGGATCGAAGGGCTTCTCTGACCCGTCTAGACCAAGTAAGGATCGAAGGGGGCTTCTTTGACCGCCCGTCTAGACCAAGTAAGGATCGAAGGGGGCTTCTCTGACCACCCGTCTAGACCAAGTAAGGATCGAAGGGGGCTTCTCTGACCGCCCGTCTAGACCAAGTAAGGATCGAAGGGGCTTCTCTGACCGCCCGTCTAGACCAAGTAAGGATCGAAGGGGCTTCTCTGACCCGTCTAGACCAAGTAAGGATCGAAGGGGGCTTCTCTGACCACCCGTCTAGACCAAGTAAGGATCGAAGGGGGCTTCTTTGACCGCCGTCTAGACAAGTAAGATCGTTAGACCAAGTAAGGATCGAAGGGGGCTTCTCTGACCGCCCGTCTAGACCAAGTAAGGATCGAAGGGGTGACCGCCCGTCTAGACCAAGTAAGGATCGAAGGGGGGACCGCCCGTCTAGACCAAGTAAGGATCGAGGGGGCTTCTCTGACCACCCGTCTAGACCAAGTAAGGATCGAAGGGGCTTCTCTGACCGCCCGTCTAGACCAAGTAAGGATCGAAGGGGCTTCTCTGACCGCCCGTCTAGACCAAGTAAGGATCGAAGGGGGCTTCTCTCGTCTAGACCCGAAGGGGCTTCTCTGACCGTCTAGACCAAGTAAGGATCAAAGTGGTGTGTTGCATGTCATGGACTCGCTCAACCACATGGATTTAATCCTTAAGCATCACGTGATGCCACCCATGGCCCACAGGTGGACCCATTTGGGCGATCTTACCCCTCTGCAGAGGTGCAGTTGGTGCATTCTAAAGCCCCACAAACAGATCTAATGTAGTAAGATGTAAGTAAGCTGTAATACTGTTGTTTTTTAAGCTTTAGCCATCTTTAAAGATGGCCGCTGTTTTTTGCAACTGAACGCCATTTATGCTGGGAAAAAAGGTCCCTATTTGACGCAAACGATTAATTCGATCAACTAGATGTGTGTGTAGTGGGGGGTCTGGCCCCGAAATTTGCAATTTCTCATTTTTGGAGATTTTCAATGCCCTTCCTTCTATGTCCCTCAATAATCCATTGCTCCCTGGTCTACTCTGACCCGGAGTGGTAGTACCTGTTAGTGTCCCATATATAGGTTAAATAGAAAAATGTATTTATAAAAAAAATTGAGTATCCATTAAGAATGACTTTATTTCAAAACTTTATCGGCATTGAATGACCCACTGAGGTTGATATGTCGTAAAACAATCCAAACCAAACCAAACCAAACCAAACAAACCCTCAATAATCATTGGGGATCGTATCACAAAGAATTGGAAATCACCCGGCCTTCTTCAGTTGTTTCTTGTTAAACTCAGGAGCCTTCATATCGTAATCGTGGGTTTCACAGAACATACAACCGAACCTTTTATTCAATCCACCCGGGGTAGGTTGTTCTCATTCTCTTAACCTTGTTATATCAGAGAGAAGATATCTCTTATGATTCACAATTCTTACTCACAAAATACACCTCGCTAGCATAAAACATTAAAACTAAAGTCGGAGGCATCAAGCGGAAGTGAACTCAATGGTACCCTAACACGAAGTGACCAATTCGGCGCAGTTTTGCGCATAGGCTCGGATTGAATTACGCTTGAAAGGAATCCCAAAACAAACAAAAAATAATATTGTAAGGAATCCGGATTTTCAGCCAATGAAAAATCTTCCCGCTAAACACCGCAAAGGCATTCGGAGCCTATCTCGCAGCATATAAGCTCGGGTATTTTGAGAATCGGCAGTTGACGTACGGCCTCGACGCCGAGAATATCACCAAACAGGCAGGATCAGAAAGGCCGCTGTTTTCCCACTACCACTTCGCGCCCTCGCCCACCCGGACACTCAGCCTTGCTTCAACACCTCACCGTAGCCGGGCGACATCCTTACCCCCTTGACCACTACGGCGCTACCCACTACAACTCACTGAGATATTCCTGACTTATTTCCCGCACCAAGTGACCGTATCCACTTACAACGGTATCCTACCGACACGAACTCAACTCCCTCGGCCACTACTACCTTCCCTGACCATCACTATTCCACTGGGACATTCCTGACTGGGTCCCTACACCAAGTGACCGTATCAACTCACAAACTTCTACTACCTCACGCCTCGCACCAGGCCAAGAGAGATTCCTGACTTATTATCTTACGATACTCACACCTCACCGACCCCACGACCACTCCAGAGAACTACTACTGTTATCTACGACGACAACAACAACAATTTTTACCCTTGTTTATTTTAATAAACGGCTTTTATCCAATTCATCTTGTCCATTATTCTTCCTTGCAAACCATACGCTTTTACGGATATCTTAAGATATAACAACCTTAACCGGGTACAAGTGTTAATCTATACTAAGTATTCTACACCGTTTTCGCCTGTAGTGTGGATTGAACCTGCAACCTAGAGATTGTCACTATAGAACTCTATTAACTCAAATACAGAAGAAGGTTCCTGAGTTTGACCAGAAACAACTGAAGAAGGCCGGAGGGCTCATCGGCTGTATAAAACAAAAAAGATGAGGAAAATAGTCCAAAAATATGAATGATAAAATTATCAAGCTTTGTCTAAAAAATTGAAATTTAAAGATTCTTTCGGTCTGCCTCAATAATCTTTGGGGATTGTATTATGAAAATAATTCTAATACGATTTGTGCGTATAAATATTTTCTATTATCAAGTTTATGGATTATTTCTGTGTCTCAATAATCTTTGGGGATCGTATCATGAAAGAAGTTTAATGTGAATTATACGTATATACACTTTCTATTATCACGTTTAATAATTCTTTCTGTGTGTCTCAATAATCTTTGGGGATCGTATCATGAAAGAAGATGGTTAGAAATCACTGTTTTAAATGTTTAACTTGTAAGCGAGGAGAAATTCGAACCTTTGCCATTTTTTGATTTATTCTTTTATTTTCTAAATTTTCATTACTTTAGTAGCTCTCCTTTGAACTCCCTCAATGAGTTTTATGTCCTTGATTAGTCTTGGACTCCAAACCACAGCAAATTCCAAATGAGGTCTTACCAATGCAATGAATAAATTTTTCAGTATTTCTTTATCCATATATTCATATGACCTCCGTATTAATCCTAATATATTGTTTGCTATTTACTTATATTTCTATGTGTTTTGAAAATTTTAATTCGGGGTCCACATTCACATCAAGGTCTTTTTCTAACTCTGTATATTTTAGTAAGCTGTCATACTGTTTTTTTAAAAATGGTCTCTGATTTTGCAATTGCCCCACATTTACACTAGGGGAAAAAGCGTATTAGTCCTGACTGTATGGCATATCCTCATATATCCTTTTTTATTTTTTAAATATTTTAAAAAATTTTTTGATTTATTCTTTTATTTTCTATTTTTTTTTTTTGTATTTAAAGTTTATGAAAAATAATCATGACTTCGAGAATTGTTTAACACAAACATTTTATTATTTGCAGTAAATATCTTGACCGAATTTTTTACTCACTATTTTTGTTTTTTTGTTTTTTGCCAAAGAGACTGCATTACGTAACCCATATATTACTTAAATACCATAACCCATTTTTGCTAAGTTATTTTTTTTCTTTTTCTTTTTTCCTTTTTCTTTTTTTTCCTTTTTCTTTTTTTCCTTTCATTTTCACATAATCCTTAGTTTATATTCAATAAAAACTAATACCGAATTTTTGAACTCTTATATTATCTTAGCACAGTGCAATAAATACAGTCTTATCCACATACACACACACACACGCTCGTGGCGCGCGCGCGCACACACACACACACACACAAAACCCCCCACCCTGAAGGCATACAAAAATCCTCTAACTTAGGGGAAAATCATACTAGTAAAAATACCCGTCTACGTCGGCCAGAAGCGAAGATTTGAATCATAACCGATTATTGCTACAATCTTTCTTTGAAAAAAGAAAATAAATGGGGGTATAAATGCAGAATAGTGCGCAAGAGAAAATATCATTAGAATTGCATTTACGTATAAATAACATTAGATTACGGAAACTCCCGATGTACCCTAACCCTAACCCTAATCTGAACCCTAAAACCAAAAAGAAAAGAAATGGGCGTATAAATGCAGAATAGTGCGCAAGAGATAATATCATTTAGAATTGCATTTTACGTATAAATAACATTAGATTATGGAAACTCCCGATGTGCCCTAACCCTAACCCTAATCTGAAGCCTAAAAGCAAAAAGAAAAAAATGGCGGTATGAATGCAGAATAGTGCGCAAGAGAAATATCATTAGAATTGCATTTTACGTATAAATAACATTAGATTACGGAAACTCCCGATGTACCCTAACCCTAACCCTAATCTGAACCCTAAAACCAAAAGAAAAGAATGGGGGTATAAATGCAGAATATTGCGCAGAGAAAATATCATTAGAATTGCATTTTACGTATAAATAAACATTAGATTATGGAAACCCCGATGTACCCTAACCCTAACCCTAATCTGACCCTAAAACCAAAAAGAAAAGAAATGGGGGTATAAATGCAGAATAGTGCGCAAGAGAAAATATCATTAGAATTGCATTTTACGTATAAATAACATTAGATTATGGAAACTCCCGATGTGCCCTAACCCTAACCCTAACTTGAAGCCTAAAACCAAAAAGAAAATAAATGGGGTATAAATGCAGAATAGTGCGCAGGAAAAATATCATTAGAATTGCATTTTACGTATAAATAACATTAGATTAGTGAAACTCCCGAAGTAACCTAACCCAAACCCTAATCTGAACCCTAAAACCAAAAGAAAGAAATGGGGGTATAAATGCAAATAGTGCGCAAGAGAAAATATCATTAGAATTGCATTTTACTATAAATAACATTAGATTATGGAAACTCCCGATGTGCCCTAACCCTACCCTAATCTGAACCTAAACCAAAAGAAAAGAAATGGGGTATAACTGCAGAATAGTGTTGCAAGAGAAAATATCATTAGAATTGCATTTTACGTTATAAATAACATAGATTATGGAAACTCCCGATTGTTACCCTAACCCTAACCCTAATCTGAACCCTAAACCAAAAAGAAAGAAATGGGGGTATAAATGCAGAATAGTGCGATAGATAATATCATTAGAATTGCATTTTACGTATAAATAACATTAGATTATGGAAACTCCCGATGTACCCTAACCCTAACCCTAATCTGGACCCTAAAACCAAAAAGAAAAGAAATGGGGTATAAATGCGAATAGTGCGCAAGAGAAAATATCAATAGGATTGCATTTTACGTATAAATAACATTAGATTATGAAACTCCCGATGTACCCTAACCTAACCCTAATCTGAACCCTAAAACCAAACAAGAAAAGAAAATGAGGGAATAAATGCAGAATAGTGCGCAAGAGAAAATATCATTAGAATTGCATTTTACGTATAAATAACATTAGATTATGGAAACTCCCGATGTCCCTAACCCTAACCTAATCTGAAGCCTTAAACCAAAAGAAAAGAAATGGGGTATAAATGCAGAATAGTTCGCAAGAGAAATATCATTAGAATTGCATTTACGTATAAAATAACATTAGATTATGAAACTCCCGAGTACCTAACCCTAACCTAATCTGAAGCCTAAAACCAAAAAAATAGAAATGGTTGTTAAATGCAGAATAATTGCGCAAATCACACAGCACGCACCACACATCAATCCATCACCAGCAAATGCACTATTCACACGTCAATAAACCACATACACACAACCAAGCAATTATGGCGCCGTCCACAACACACAACACCACCAACACAACCAGCTCAACAACAACAAGTAACACCACTCACCTACTCATCATCACTCCACCACAAGAACACTAGACCACTCGCAAACAGCACACACGCAATATCTCTCNACGAGAGTTAAGGAGGCTATTAGTCTGCCATTAGATGGGTCGTTATTAGAGCACTGGAAGAGGTCGATTCTGAATATCAGACTAGGGGGAAAAAAAATGTTTTCGATCCTCAGAGGATCAGAAATATATGGTGGTTAATGACCACTTTACCCAGTTCTGCCTTTCCCCCGTCTTTACGAGAACATCGAAGAGGGTATTATGGCGCTTCTAGTGGAAAGACTTTATTCGCGGCGCTCAGTATAGATTTTCTAGCAAATCTGCGGATTCTGCTAATTTATGCCTTAAGAAGCGGATTCGAGTGCTCGACTTTTGCTTAGGCAAATATCATATGGCTCATTAATTACTTCTTATACTGACGCGTCGGGTCAGATGGCAGATAGACAAGAAGCCTGCAGGCCCTATCCAATTTATTTCAATCTATGGCCGATGTCACATCCAGAATTATTTTGGGTTCTGTGTCATCAAGCGCAGTCTTTATTTAAGGGACATGGCTTTTAAGAATAAGCCACAGAAAATAAACTTTCACGCCTACCTACTGTAGGTTCCAAACTGTTTCTGGAAGGTTTTTCGAGGTTTTGCATAGCAGTGAAGAGAACCTTAGAAATGCTAAGGAGACACAGCACGTCCGAAGAATTTTTGGGAGCGAAGCGGAAGTTGGAGAGCCCTAAGAAAACGAATTACGCTAACTCTTCGGTTTGGGCAGAAAAGGCTGAAGCAGGAAGGCTCCAACTTTAAAACAGGGGAGAGGACAAAGTGCTTCGACCTGGACAAAGGAGCAGTCGGGGTTTCAGAAATCCAGGTTTCAGAAGTCGTTGGGGTTTCGTCCCCAACGACAATAAGCTGTGTATCCTCCAATCCGAGCCGGTCGGGGGACGACTAGCAGGATTTTACAGGGTGGGAAGAAGATTACTTCCGACCGCTGGATTTTGAACATAGTCCGGGAAGGGCTTAAAACTTCAGTTTGCCTTCAGCACCGAGCGAAGCGGTGTAAAAAAAGACCGCATTCAGTTCGTCTTACCAGAGAGACGTTATTTCAGAAGAAAGAAGAGACTTGTTAGGAAAACAAGCAATAGAGTTAGTCCCAGAACCCAGGAAGGTCAGGGATGTTACAGCACCTTCTTTTAGTTCCAAAAAAGGACGGAGGGTTCCGTCCCATTCTAATTTGAGAGGGATAAATTCCCATCGTGTGCGTTCCCCATTTCAGAATGAAACTAAACGTTCGGGACTATTCGTCGGGCCTTTGAGGAAAGGCGATTGATAATAACGGTGGACCTAAAGGATGCTTACTTCCATGTTCCCATTTTCCCAGGCCACCGGCAGTTTCTGCGGTTTCATTTTCAGGGGAGGCACTACCAATTCAAAGCTATGCCCTTTGGTCTTGCAATAGCCCCCAGAGTGTTCACAAAAATTATGTCAGCACTGGGGGGATTTCTCAGGTCCCGTCAAATACCATTTTATGTACCTGGACGACTGGTTAATCAGAAATCAGGATCAACACTTTCTCAATCGAACAAGTAAAATTAATGCGGGATCTCCCGAGATTGGGATTGTTCTAAACTACCAAAAATCTCAACTGATTCCATCTCAAAGGCAAATTATCTAGGGGCTCTCTTTCAATTTGAAAAGGAATAATTTATCCTTCAGAGAGAGATTCCAGAATCTGGTACTACAAATAAATTGTATCTTGGAGGCAAGGTTCTGCCAAGCTCACAGGTTTCTCAGACTCTAGGTCTTATGGCGGCTTGTTAAGATCTGATCCCCTGGCCCGGTTGCACATGAGGCCTATCCAGTTCATACCTTCGGTCATGGTGGGTCCCTCGGACGGACAATATCAAGAAGTTGATCCCCATAAACAGTTTCTTAACAAGTCACCTTGTATGGTGGACAAAAAAGGAGAATTTTTTCAAAAGGGTACAGCTTCATCATGCAGAGCCTCTAGTCTTTTGGACAGATGCCTCAGAAAGGGGCTGGGGAGCTCACTTGAACTTTTCATCAGGTGGCAGGAGTTTGGGACGATCTCCAAAGTAAAGAACCACGATCAATTGGCTGGACTAAAAGCAGTCCAGCTAGCTCTTGTTCAACTGCTACCTCATGTCATGTGGAGAGAGTTCTGTTAAGGTGCGACAATTCCACAGTGGTAGCTTACATCAACAAAGAAGGGGTACGAGTCCCTTCATCTTTGTCTGTTGGCGTGGAAGGTGTTCCATGGGCAGCAGAGCACAACATTCCCTTTATGCGGCTCACATTCCAAGAAAGAAGAATGTTTTGGCGGACCGTCTATCGAGAGGCAAGTGGGAGCTCGCGTTGACGGAATGGAGCCTCGAACGGAGGATAGTGGACTTTGATTTTTCTGAGGTTCGGGCATCCGAACATAGACCTTTTCGCTACTCCGGAAACAGAAAGTTGGGAGTGTTTTTGCTCCCCTTATCGGTCGATGCTGCA
Organism: Doryteuthis pealeii; assembly: GCA_023376005.1. Taxonomy (NCBI): domain Eukaryota; kingdom Metazoa; phylum Mollusca; class Cephalopoda; order Myopsida; family Loliginidae; genus Doryteuthis; species Doryteuthis pealeii. Next base: position 72,983,790 of record CM042159.1, on the reverse strand, counting down.
TATGCCTCAGATGCTCTGAGCATAGATTGGACCAGGGATTGAGCCTACGCATTTCCTCCCCCAATATTGATTCATTGGTCCTTCAGAAGGTGTCACAGGAAGGATGCATTCTTCTTCTGGTAGCCCACAAGCTCCACGGCAGTCGTGGTATCCAGTCCTTTTGGACCTGCTGATAGACTTCCCAAGAGAGTTACCAATAACACCAAAGATGCTAACTCAGAGGCGGCGGCAGATAGTACATTCAGATCCAGAAAGTTTTGAAGCTTGTTGTGTTGGAAAATTTCCAGCTTACCCCATCTAAGGAATCTCTTTCTGGAAAGGCTCAGGTTACATCAAAATAGCAAAGGCCTCCACCAGGAGAATGTACGAGGCTCGACAACAGATATACTGTAGCTGGTGCTTGAACGAGATATCGACCCATATTCTGCCTCTATAAAGGATGTGGCGGATTTTCTGGTTCATTTACATGAAGTCAGGTGTTGCAGAGCTTCAACTATTGCTGGATATAGAACAGCGTTAGCAGCATTTCACAACGGTTGGAGAAGAGTTCTCTATAAATTCATAGAGTCTGCTATCAAATTCTGGTTAAAGGAAATTTTAATTCAAATCCTTCAGTAAGACCCACTTCTCCCTAACGCGGACTTACCTTTTGTTCTAAAGGCTCTCAACTAAGCATCCCTTTGAACCCTTAGATTCTGCAGAGTTAAAGTTTTTATCTTGGAAGACAGTTTTTCCTAGTTGCCTTAGCTTCGGCTGCCTAAGTAGGTGAACTAAATGCTTTATCTATCAGGAGTCGAACCTTAGGTTTGAAGCTGCGGGGTATACGTCTTTTACCCAATTTGAATTTTTTAGCCAAGACTCAACGGTTGAGGAAGCCTGGTCAACTTGGTTTATTCCAGATTCAAGGGTTTACGAATGACGCGGAGGACACCCTTCTGTGTCCTTGTCGTTGTTTAAAAATGTATTTGAAAAGAACGGAAATGTTGCGCAGGATAATGAGGCACTCTTCATTACCTATAAGAAGAACCAAAATAGGCCAGCAGCTAATTGTACATTTCCAGGTGGATTGTTTCCACCATTAGATATATTATGAGGCAGCTGGTCAGCCACATTCTGAGGACATTAGGGCCCATGATACTAGAAGATTGGCTTCATCGTGGGGCCTTGTTTAACGGAGCTTCACTGAGAAGACTCTCTACAGGCAGCTTCATTGGTCTTCAGAGAACACCTTTGCATCCTTTTATAAGGGATGTTGCTGGGAGTGAAGGAAACTTTGCAAGATCTTCCATATTAGAGACAGCCGGTTTGGTGAGAATAAGTGAGTATGTTCCTTTACTTTGTTTTTTTCCCACCTCCTGGAATTCTGCTACAAATTTCTGTTTCTTGCATTAGTTATACAGGTAAGTATAGATATTGATATAAACTGAAGGGTTTTTAAAGTAAAACCCCTGTTTATGAGATATCTATACTTACCTGTATATGCCCTCCCTCCTCCCTCTTAAAGTTCCTGGTTGAGAAAGGTGCTAAAGAGTCCTCGTAAAAAAAAAGTGATTATATGTCTTTCTGGATGAGAGGTCGTGGAGGTGAAGGGAGTTAATTTTGGAGTATTTAAAAAATAAATAAAAAATTTGCTCGGATGGTTTTAAGTAGCGCGAGAGTAGATTGCATTAGTTATACAGGTAAGTATAGATATCTCATAACAGGGGTTTTACTTTAAAACCCTCAATTTTAATGATTATTCTTGTAAATTTACAATGTTGTCATTATCAAGTGATTTTCAGGATCAACTAAATTATGAATAAAAGAACAATCAATTATTAGATAAACTGATAAACAAATTACAAGTAAATGGTGAATAAATATTGTGATAAATGGTAGCCTCAATTTTAAAACTGATAGCATTCTAATCTTTTGTCACACTCAAGCACTTGCCATATTGAGAATATACTGATCACCACTAAGTCGCCAATATTGACCAAACCTTGCCTCAATGTTGATCAGTTTGAAATTGCCAGTAATATGGATAGCATTTCCAATTCTTCCATGCAATACTTAGTCAGTTCTAGAAATGCATAGGTTTATTGATGCAAAGCAGTGAAAATTTCCTTGTGTTAATTTGCCATTTTTTCTAAAATGCTATTCCAAGATTCTAAACAGTCACAGAATACAGAGAGAAATCTAAACTTTCTTCATTTTACTCTAAGTGAATTACAGTATTTATGTCTTAAGCCGACAACCTTTATATGGTGTTTTTACATTCATTATTGTCTACCAAATATAAAATATGTTTATATATTCTGGCAACTTCTGCAAAATTAGTCAAACATTCCTGTTTTCCTAATGTCAAATCATCCCTGAATAGTGTTACTCATTGAAAATTTGCAGAACAATTAACAAGCCTTTCAAGACAGTAGAGAAAGAGCTTCTGAGATCAATTTATAACAATATTTCAAAATTGACAGAGATTCCAGGGCATGAAGTTTCTGTAATGTAACAAAATGGGCACTTTGGATTACTATTTAATTCATTGATTTCCATTTTGACAACATTTTGGAAACAGGCATGCATTTAGTTGCATCTTTTTGACTAAGCCAATTGTTTTTAATGCATTTTAATATATGTAGTCGAATAGGAAGAAAAGAGGCTGAGACATAACAAATGCGTGTGGATATACAATGTAAAAAGGCTTTTTTTTATAAGAATTTATTTCATTTATTGTTATTAGAATTATTATTATTACTATTATTATTAGAATAATTTCATATTATTAGAAGCATTATATGCTATTAGAATCATTATTATACTATTATATTATTAATAATTATGTATTTACTATTTATTATTATTGAATTATTTCATTATTATTATAAGATTATATTGCATTATTAGAATCATTATTATTATTATTAGAATCATTATTATTACTATTATTATTATTAGAATTATTATTACTATTATTATTATAGAATTAATTCATTATTATTATAATCATTATTATTACTATTATTATTATTAGAATAATTATTATTACTATTATTATTATTAGAATTATTTCATTATTATTAGATCATTATTATTATTATTATTATATTGTAATTAGAATTTTTTCATTTTTCATTATTATTAGAATCATTATTATTACTATTAGAATGATTTCCTTATTATTATAATCATTATTATTATTATTATTAAGAATTATTATATCATTATATATATATAATCATTATTATTATTATTATTATTATTATTATTATTATTATTAGAATCATTATTATTATTACTACTATTATATAATAATCTTAATATTACTTTTATTATAATTATCTTATTACTATTATTGCTACTATTACTATTATCAGAATTATTCTATAATAATAATAATGATGATAATAAAGATAACAATAATAATAATGTTAACAATAACAATAATAATAACAACAACAAAACGATGATGATAATAATAATAATAATAATAATAATAATAATAATAATATAATAATAATAATATAATAATATAATAAATTGTTTATTTCATAAATAAATAAAAAACTTTTCTATTTTTTCAATTATTTATTTACTTTTTTTATTTCATCGTTATTATTTTTTTTTCCTACTTGACTTTTTTGGTAAGTCAGGTTCTGGGGTTAATAGTTATTTTATTTTCTAAACTGCACATAAATATTTTTAGTTCAGAAAATATTTCAAGATTCGTTAAATAAATGAAAACAATTACAAAAAAAAAAAGTCAGTATTTTTGAATCGGATTTTTAAAACTAATATTTAATTTCAAAATTTAGTTTGATGTTTTGCAAATCGTCGTCAAAATTTTCTGTTTAATTTTGACGACAATTTGCAAGTTTAGCACAATAACAATAAATCCCTTTCTTATTTGAATGAATTTATCGATATAAATTCATTCAATAATAAAAAAATAACCTGTGCTTATTAGACATCAGACAAATATTAATTTTCTCGCTTTTAAGAGTAATCAAAACAATTGGGTCAATTTTATTTTAAAGACTCATTTATTTATGAATTAAAACTATTCAAAAATATTGTTATGAATATCAGAATTATTTTTTTATGTTTATAAAAAATATTTCTTTAGGAATTCAATGAATTAATATCGAGATTTCTTTATAGTTTATTTTTTAAATATGAGTTTTTAAACACACTGTCTTGTAAATGTAAAAAACCTTTTATCTTTATAAAACAACGCGTTCATTATCTTAAACACGATTTTTGTGAATTACAAAGACTTGAAATATTTTAATTATTAAAGTTTCAATCAAATTTACTTAGTTTTAATACAAAAAAATAACTTACCTACTATTTTTTTAAAGTTTTGTCTTCATAGTATAGATCCATTTTTCATATAATTCTTTCTCTTTTGTAAACGAAAAAACAAACACTAAACTGTATTGCGATCTATATAAATTCCATTAAAAAAGGAACCGAATACTTAAAAAGGCATTTTTGTTTATAAAATAAAATTAATTAATTGAATATTTAAAAGAAAAAGTCGTTGAATATTTAAAAACCTTCGGTGAACTCGCGGACATTTAGATGGTAATGAATCGGCCGGTGCCTTCTTCTTGGGACTACTTATACTGACGTCACACGTGAGTCGGACTTCAGTGAATAGGCCTGTGTATACTCTTAGAAGGCGCTGCTGTTCCCATTATAAGATACTCAGGACCATTCTTAAAATGGACAAAGAAGAACTCAGACAGAGTAAATAATAATCAATACTGTATATAGATGATAATAATAATAATAATAATAATAATAATAATAATAATATATAATAATAATAATAATAATAATAATAATAATAATCAATACCTGGGCTGACCACATTATAAGATACTCGGGACCATTCTTAAAATGGACAAAAGAAGAACTCAGACAGATTGACCAAAGGACGAGAAAGTTAATGACCATGCACACGGCTCTCCACTCTAGAGATGAAAGAGATTAGGTTATATGTGTCAAGAAAGGAAGGGGAAGGGTCTTGCCAGCATAGAGGACTGCGTAGAAACCACAACCAACAACTTGTAGATTACACAAGAAAGAGCAAAGACAAATTACTTATGGCGGCCAACAATAGTAGAAGTGACAGATGGACAAACAGAAAAACAACAAAGACTAGAAAACAAAAATGGGAAGAAAAACAATTTAATGGACACTTCAAACGACAAATCAAAGAGGTTGCACATGAAAAGACTTGCACATGGTTAAGAAAAGGAAACATCAAAGAAAACTGAATCAATAATAATTGTGCACAAAATAATACCATAAGGACAAACTATATCAAAGCGAAAATTGATAAGACCAACAAAATAGTAAATGTAGACATTGCGGTAATAGAGATGTAACTGTAAACCATGTACTCTGCGAATGTAGCAAACTAGCACAACTGGAGTACAACACTGGACATGACTGGGTTGGGAAGGTGATCCACTGGGAATTATGCAAGAGATTTAATTTTGACCATACAACAAAATGCTATATGCATAAACCAGAATCTGTTCTTGAGAACGAAACGCATAAAATTCTCTGGGACTTTGAAATAAAAACGGATCACCTTATCCCAGCAAGAAGACCAGACCTAGTGTTGATAAACAAAAAGAAAAGACTTGTCAACTGTGGATTTTGCAGTGTCAGCAGATCACAGGGTGAAGCTAAAGGAAAATGAAAAAATAGACAAATACCTGGACCTTGCCAGAGAACTGAAAAAGTTATGATATGAAAGTGAAAGGGATACCAGAGTTATAGACTAGAAGCCGCGGTTGTGTGGGATTCGAACCCTGAATTCAATTAAGCACATATTCTCCCCAAAATTGTCGGCATATCAAACAGACTGTTTGCGTACTTTCATACTGTCGTGCAGAAAGTTCCAAAATGTAGCATATATCAGTTTATAAACGAAACGAGAAATCTGAGAAAGATCTGCTAGTGTAACGGTTAGAATCCCCACCCGTCAGCTAGGCAGTTAGGGTTCGAATCACCACACAAAGCGCCTTCGAGTCTATAACTCTGCTGATGAGGTATAATAGGCCGAAATGTACATACAGAGAATGACTTTTTCTCAATTTGTTTACGCTTTACATTTGAACAGATATATTCGCCTAATCATTAATTCTCAACTAATTAATTTTCAAATTAGGTATGACTTCAATAAGCACATATTCTCCCAAATATATATATATATATATGTGAGAGAGAGAGAGAGAGAGAGAGAGAGAGAGAGAGAGAGAGAGAGTGAATTATGTGCAGTAATGTTTTAGTATTTATTGTTTACAAATAATTTTTCCGACCGATTTGCAAGTTTAGCCATATGATGTCATTCCCTCAAATCTGACGAAAAGAAAATTCCCTGACCTCCCACCAGCAGAATTAAATTAAGATCGATTTACGTGGTGATTTTTATGGGTCATCCTGCGAAGACCGAACTCGCTATTCAGTAGTAATAGATCTGCACACGATTATTAAACCATGTTTTTATCTCCACTACCCGGGTATCCACTGCTAGTATATAATAATATTATATATATATATATATATTATATTATATATATATTATATATATATGTGTGTGTGTGTGTGTGTGTGTGTGTGTGTGTGTGTCGTGTGTGTGAGCGAGTGAATTATGTGCAGTAATATGTTTTATTATTTTATTGTTTACAAATATTTGTGATATAAGAATGGAAATTTAAATGCTTTTAGTGAATTTATTAACATAAGCGTATTCTGAAGCACGTTCGAATTTCAATTTTACCTTTACAACACAAAAGTAAAATATCGTCCGAGTGACAGCTCGTAAGTCGAAAAACTCGTAAGTTTGAAGTTCTCGTTAGTCAATGTAGGCACTGTATTACTAATTTAGTTTAATTCGTAATTCAAGCTGAGAATTACGATTCCATTATTGCGGAGAATTAACAATCCAGACAGAAATGTTCCAATTTCTTAAGTGCCACTTCTGTCGCAAAAAACATCAACTTCCTCATTTTTCAAAAATATATATTTTATTAAGTCTTATGTAGATTAATTTGGTTTAATCGAAGTTAACGGACCTAAATTCCACCATGTATGTCACCCGCCGAAAGAAGAAGAAATATCAATTATCAGGGAATTAACGAAATTTAATGAAATTTTCAGTGTTGATACATTAATGAATAAAAAATATAATGCACCAGTTATTTTATTAAAAACTTTTACATTTTTTTCAGGTCAGTTAACTTTGAATCACGTATCTTTGAGAATCTGTGTTACACCTCAAAGATTCAGGTAACTTTAAATCAGGTATCTTTGAGGTGTACAGAGATTCGTCTATCATCCATCTGGCGGCCGACCCAACCAGCAAAGACGATGCTCAGTAAAAAGACATTATCAGCGAAGGTATTAACAAGATTAAGTTTACAAGTGCTAACCTTTGATGGGGAAAATATTTATACAGTAAGTAAAGTCGTCGGGGTGGCCTAAAGTCGGTATCAGCCATATAGCGAGGGAGTCTATCCCCTTTTCACTAGAGCAAGGAGATTATTTTAGCATCTGAGGTGGAGCGCCACACCTGCCTCACTTTACCGCACAGTGTGCTACTCATACGATGAATTGGCGAGGACCGGTATCGAACCAAAAAACCGTATGATTCCTAGCTGAACTAACCCGGCACCCAATTTGTCGAAAAAAAAAAAATACAAAAAAATTACCAAAAATCAGGGAATTATCAGATTTAATTAAATTTGCAGTGTTGATTTAGCAATGAATGACTTTATATATGCATCAGTTATTTTATTTTCAAAACTTTGATTTTTTTTCCAGGTCACTTAACTATGACCCACCCCCTTGTTTTGAGGGGGCGCATATATCGTGGGGTTATGTGATCGATACTTTTCTTTTTTTTTTATAATTCTATTCACACCGATCGTTTGTCTTTTTAGACAAAAGATCGGTGTAAATAGAATTTTTTTGAAAATTAATGAATCTGCTCAGGTAGTAAATAAGCCGAAAAATCGGAAAATAAAATTAAAATAAAAACTGAAAAAATAATTTTTGAGATTTTTTCTTTTCAATGTTAAATTTATTTTCTAAACAAGGATTTTACGCCATTTTTAAACAGGCGATCGAAATTAACCGAAAAAATCGTTTTAGATGTATTAAATATAAATTACATGTGTAATTTTTTTTTATTGATGCTCATATGTTAATACATTTCGACTTAGACAAATTTGACCTTAAATAATCATTTTAATTCCTTTTTAGAATGAAAAGTAGCTGAATTTTCGGGTTACTATATATACAGGGAGTGTTAGAGAGAAAATACACATACGACCGTTTGCAAAAATAAGGTTTTTGGCGATGACTACCCTGAGCAAACGTTAACTTTATTTTTTTTATTTTTTTGAAAGAACGACTAGAACTGATTTGGTCTATTTTTTTTTACAAGCCATTATAAAAATCAATTGTGGCAGTAAATGGTCGGATTACTTTAGGTGCCAGGAGAATTTTAAAGTAGTTTTTTGTTGTTGTAAGACTACGAATTACGGTTGTAAAAAAAAACAAAAAAAACAACAACGTGTTTGACAAGTTAGATGAACCGGTAATATTCCATTTATTTAAATGGAAAGAAACTAAAATTGAGAACTTTTTTTACTACAAAAGTATGGCTTTGCAACGAACCCCTAATTTTAATTTTCTAAAGTGATGTTACATCCGATGTTATAAACATGAGAATACGCAAAGATAATTAAGCATTGACAAAGATAAGGTAACGCTCCAACTTTTAAAAAAAGGGTTTTGTTTTATTTTTTTTTATTAAAAAGTTACAATGCACCCATCAGCAGAGGTAGTTTAGTTATGGTTTTGTTCTTGTAGAAAAAAAAAAAAAAAAAAAGTTAAAACATGGATTTTGTAATTAATGAAAAGTTTCAAAAATATGTGGAGGGGGGGGAGTACAAATAATTACAAGCAAGGTTATTGATGCAGGAGTGGGGTGTTCTTTCCATAAAATATTTTGGATCCAGATGGGAACTACAATGATGCGGTCTTTGAATATATCTTGGAAACATCACCCAACAAGGAAGCTGTACGGTGGCTCGCCTTCGATCACACAAGCAAAAAAAAAATAAAAAAAAAAAAAAAAAAATATCAGCCGTGTTGAGAGGGCCTCTGGGAACGGTTTGTGAAAAAGTCATAAGTGTCAATGCAGTCAGCACGACTTAGGAATTTTTTGGAAAAAAAAAAAAAAAAAAAAAAAAAACAAGACACGTTAGTATCAGTACTTTTGTTTTAAGACCTGCCGATGATCAGAGGGGGTCTCTCCGATCGACTAGTCCATGTAAGAGTCTTAATGGAGTGTTGCAGGTCAGGACTGCTCATCCACTAGGATTGTCCTTAAGCATTACGGGTCGCCACATCGGGGGGAGTTTTACCCCTCTGAAGAGTGCCGTCGGTGTATTTCTAACGCAACAGCGGCAAGTTATTGGTACATATGCCGTCAGCACGACTTAAGAGAGAAAAAAAAGCGGCACGTTAGAGTCAGTAGTTTCGTTTTAAGAACTTATTTACGGTTGGCCTGAATTTAGAAGGTAATCATGACAATATCGCCCAATTTCACAAGTAGTAAAAAAAAAATTAAAAAATAAAAATAAAAAAAAAAGTTTGGGCTTGGAGTATTAGGAGTACCTATAGTATTCCAGTGTATCGTTCACTAAGGACTCTACAAGAACCGAATAATAGAAGCGTTGAGGAGAGCCCAGCAGATGGAAGGCGTCCCTCTGAAAGACAGCAAAATGTTCCCTTGGTCCATCTGTATGAGAATCTTATAGAAAGGCGAACGGAGATATAACTCTAGCAGAGCGAAACATTACAAAACAGGAGGATACCTTCAGGCAAATCCTTACAACTTTTCGTCATTAAACTATCCGAGCAAATATTTAAAAAGGATGTAACACAAGTAAATGAACTATCCAGTAAGCGAATGCTACTTCTAGGTTGTCCATGATGGGATGAGGCCACGTCAAATACGCTAACGTAGGGCTGTTCGTATTCAAAGATAAACTTCCGGCGCGGTGGCCAACTCACGGATCATCCTCGGAAGGCCATCGAAGCCCTCAACGGTCACAATTTAGTGACGTGTCGCACCGCGTTGGCTAACGTGAATGATCCAATATCCTGCATCTTGTTTGGCGTTCTGTCTTGCTTTGACATCTGAGAACGAACTTCGTAAATGTTATTTATATGGTTTTCTCAAGAATGTCAAAATGCGGCATGAGGACGAGTTTATTATGGACCACCCTCGAGCGTAGTAGGGGTGCTTAGAATAAGAGTTGTCCACGTTGGAAATGGAAACGACGACCCAGGTTCAAATCCTGGTTAGTAGGTTGGTTGGTTGGGTTTACGTTATTTCAACACGTGTTGGGTTATTTTATGCGAAGGACGTTTCTATTTTATTTTTTCTTTGTCGGGTTATGGTTGTTATATGTGTAGCTATTTGGATACAATTTTAGATTTTGCTTCAATTCGTAATTGGTTGGTTGGTTGGTTTTTTACAAGCATGTCAATACCTCTTGGGTTATTTTATGCTGAATTTGTGTTTTTATTTTTTGTGGGGTATAGATGTTATGTGTAGCTATTTGGATATAATTTTAGATTTTGCTTTGGTTGGTTGGGTTTTAAGGCATGTCAACACCTGTAGGTTATTTTATGCTGAATTAGATATCATTTTAGATTTTTCTTTATTAGTAATTGGATATACCGATACAAGTTTAGGTAGGTTGGTTGGGTTTTACGGCATGTCAACACTGTGGGTTATTTTATGCTGAAGACGTTTGTGTTTTATTTCTTCTTTATGGTGGCATGGTTATTATATGTGTTGCTATTTGGATACAATTTTTAGATTTTGCTTCTATTAGTAATTGGATATAACGATACATTATTAAGTTATCTGCTGAAATCAGCATTTCTGCTGAGGATTTGTATATTAAGTGTTTATGTGGGTAATTTTTGTCGGTCTATGAACTACATCCTTGATAGGAGGCCAGTTCTTTTTAGAAAGTATGATATGTCTTTTTGATCTATATTTTCTTTTTTAATATTTCGTCCTTGTTGTTGGTTGGTTGGCTTTTACGGCATGTCAACTCTTGTTGGGTTATTTTATGCCGATGTTCTTTTTTTTTATTCAGTCTTTATGTTTACTTAATTCAGTTTGGTTAGTTTTGTTTTACGGCATATCAATCTCAGTGGGTCATTAATGCCGATAAAGTTTTGAAATAAATCAATTCTTAGTTGATAATACAATTTTTATAAATATATTTTTCTATTTAACCCATAGATGAGACCCTAACAGGATACCACTTCGGGTCAGAGTGGACCAGGGAGCAATGGTGAATAAGGGGTGCCTCCACATTCCCAACCTCCAAATCTGGAACCTCACATCAGGTAGAGTTTAACGTCATCTGGGCATGTTGTAGCTACCGCGTTCTATCACCCATAGATAAAGAAGGATTGGGGGTTGCCATAAGGGTAATAGGGTTGGGACAATCATATAGGTGCTAGGGCTTGACGTGGCCAGCCGATTGATCGGAGGGGCCTCTCGACCGCCTGTCTAGCCCAAGAAAAGCCTAAAGTGATTATTGCAAGTCATGGAGTGCTCAGCCACCTGGGTTCTACCCTTAAGCATTACGGGTCGCCACCACGGCTAACGGGTTAGAATGCATCCGACTGCACCTCTGCAGAGGGGTAAGACTCCCCCAATGGGGCCACCTGTTGGCCGTGGGGTGCGACCCGTGATGCTTAAGGATAGAGCCCAGGTGGATGAGCAGTTCATGCATGCAATACTCCACTTTGGCCCTATCTTTGGCTAGACGGGCGGTCGGAGAGGCCCCCTCGATCAATCGGCTGGCACGTCAAGCCCTAGCACCTATTATGATTTTTCCCAACCCTGTTGCCCTTAAGGCAAGCCCCAACCCCTTTTATCATATGGATGCTAGAAGGCGATGGCTGCGGGTCTACATGTCCTGGAATGACGTAACTCTATCAGATGGTGAGGTTCCAGTTTTGGAGGTTTGGGGAATGTGGAGCACCCCTTCATCACCATTGCCCCTGGTCCACTCTGACCCGGAGTGGTAGTACCTGTTAGGGTCCCATCTATGGTTAAATAGAAAAATGTATTTTATAAAAAATTGTATATCCATTAAGAATGACTTTATTTCAAAACTTTATGGGCATAAATGACCCACTGGAGGATTGCATATGTCCGCTAAAACAAAAACCAAACAAAACAAACAATTCCTTCATAATTGGTTCCGTGTAGGAAATGGACACGATGAGACGAGTTTGAATCCTGGCGAGGCTGTTTGCATTTCACGTAGCACTATACCCTTGAGAAACGTACGAATACAACTATTCTTCCTCCAGCAATGGGTAAATTAGTAGGGCAGAGTGGTCTTTAATCTTGGTATGGCAACCAGTCTAGGAGAAGGAAAACTCTAATTCAAATAAAAGGGACTCTCCTCTCGTTAATCAAAAACTCATTGAGACCTCATTCCTTCCTTCTTTCTTTCTTGGTATGGCAACCAGTCTAGGAGGAAGAAAACTCTGAATTAAAACAAAAGGGGCTCCTTTTTCGTTAGTCGAAAAAGCTCTTTGTTGAGCTCCCGCTCCCTCCACTCTCTCCCATCTTTCCCCTCTCTCTCTCTCGTCCCTACCTCATCCTCTGTCCATTACACTCTCCCTTCCTTCCATTTCTCTCCCTACCCCATCTTTCTCCTTCCCCTTTCTCACACTTCCTCCCTCTCTCCTTCTCCCTCCCACCTCCTATGATCCAAACTCTAGTTAAATTAAATCGTTATTTTTAATTTTAAGTTTAATCTTTTTTTTCCGGTATTCCGACAAAATCCATTGTACTTGACGGGGTAGGTCAGGTTCCTTGATTAAGATGTTCCAAAGATTTACCGATGAGATCAACCAATTATTTTTTTCTTTATCTGCTACCCACACATTAAGCTTGTAAACCAGATAATCGCACTAAGACTCTCGGAAATTACCTGGACGACGACCACGATCATCAATGGCGAACGGCGGACAATTCCACATAGCCAACTGTTGCAACACGCCTTTGAGCGTTGAAATACAAGAAGAAAACGGAAACCATAATGGCCAAGAAACTGGCGGCCTGTCAAACGACCTCAATTCGAATTCCGAAAACCCCACACGGCTCTTGTCGTGGGAAGCCGCCGTCATCGGACAATATCAATGAAAATCTCGCTACAGACTGGTTGTGCACACTCGCTGTTCTGCTGGTTTTGCCATATCTCTTCTTCGCCGGCACATGTTGCATTGCAACCAACTTGGTTTTGTTAACCGATCGTCACGTTGTACGCTGTAAAACCATATTCGAATATTGGCCGGAGTCTTCGCGATTAGGTACGGTGATATTCCACTGAACCAGAGCGAAGCATGTTGGGGTATTACGGAAGAATTCAGCTCTTTATTTGGCTTTCCTTCGAAAGTATTATCACGTATTACATCTAGAATCCATTGACCGGAACAATAATAGGATCGAGCACTTTCAGTTACGGCTTAGCGCGTCACACCTGATATTTCTTCTACCTGATTGTCTTTTAAACGTATACAATTTTATCCTCAAAGTGCCAAGTAGTGAGATTTTATTATATATATATATATATATAGGTATGTATGTATGTATATATATGTGTGTGTGTGTGTAATATAGTGAAAAATTTGAAAAAATACAGGTTCATAAAAATGAGTTATTTTTATTTCGCCAACGCTGCAGTGTTTCAATCTGTTTCAGTAGATCTTCATCAGGGGCTTTTTTTTATTCAGGAAAAATAAATTTATCACAGAATAAAGAGACTGAGAGTCTTTTGTTGGTCAAAGATCTCCTTAATTCTCTGTGATAAATTTATTTTTCCTCAAATAAACAAAAGCCCCGATGAAGATCTGCAGCGTTGGCGAAATAAACATCACTCATTTTATGATTTTTTTTTTTTTTTTTTTTTTTCAAATTTTTCACTTATATTACATACTTGTCGGATTCACTTCCATTTTTCTGCTTCACACACACAAAAAACCAACAGACCGCGAAATTCAACAGTATATTTAGTTGTTTAGTTGATGATATATGTATATTATATATACCTGTTTTTCATATATATATTAAATATAATGGTGTCCCAAAATTAATGAGCGATACTTTTAATTCACATTACAGCACACAAAGAAAATTATTTACCACTCGGTATTCGTGTGTATTTTTTCTCTTGTATTGAATCTATTTACAAGTCAAAATACATAAATGAATAAAATATAACGATTAAAAAAAGCGGTAACATTATTTTGGACACCATATATATATAATTATATATATATATATATAAAATATATATATATATATTATATATATATATATATGTGTGTGTGTGTGTGTGTGTGAAGAGAAAAATGAAGTGATCCGACAGTATGTAATATAGTGAAAAAATTTGAAAAAAAAAAAAAAAAAAAAAAAAAATCATAAAATGAGTGATGTTTATTTCGCCAAACGCTGCAGATCTCATCGGGGCTTTTGTTATTTTGAGGAAATAATTTATCACAGAGAATAAGAGACTTTGACAACAAAAGACTCTAGTCTCTTTTTCTGTGATAAAATTTATTTTCCTGAAATAAACCAAAAAGCCCTTGATGAGATCTACTGAAAAACAGATAAACACTTGCAGCGGTTGCGCGAAATAAAAATAACTCATTTTATGAACCTGTATTTTTCAAAAAAAATTTTTTTCACTATATTTACACACACACACACATATATACAATACATAATATATATATATATTATATATGATAAAATCTCACTTACTTGGCACTTTGGAGGATAAAATGATTACGTTTAAAAGACAATTCAGGTAGAAGAAATATCAGGTGTGACGCGCTAAGCGTAACTGAAGTGCTCGTCCTATTATTGTTCCGGTCAAATGGATGTTAGATGTAATACGTGATAATACTTCGAAGGAAGGCCAAAATAAAGAGCTGGAATTCTTCCGTAATACCCCAAACAGTCGCTCTGTGTTCAGTTGGAATATTTCACCGTAACGTAATTCGGCGAAGAACCCGCGCCAATATTCGAATATGGTTTTTACAGCGCAACGAGGGAACGATTCGTTAAACAAACCAAGTGGCTTGCAATTGCAACATGTGCCGGCGAGGAAGAGAATATGCGCAAAACCAGCGACCGCGAGTGGTGCACAACCAGTGTATAGCGAGATTTCATTGATATTTCGATTGACGGCAGCTTCCACGACAAAAGAAGCCGTGTGGGCGTTTTCGGAATTCGAAATTGAGGGTTGGACAGGCGCCAGTTCCTTGGCCATTATTGGGTTCCGTTTTCTTCTGTATTTCAACGCTTAAAGGCGTGTTGTTGCAACAGTTTGGCTTGTGATGGAATTTGTCCCCCTGTTCGCCATGATGATACGTGGGTCGTCGTAGGTGAATTTCAGGAGTACTAGTGCGATTTCTGTTTGTAGAAGCTTAATGTGTGGGTAGAGATAAAGGAAAAAAAATAATTGGTTGATTCCATCGGTAAAATTTTTGGAACATCTTAATCAAGAACCTGACTACCCCGTCAAGTACAATGATTTGTCGGATATACCGGAAAAAAAGATTAAACTTAAAATTAAAAATTAACGATTTAATTTAACTAGAGTTTGGATCATAGGAGGTGGAGGGAGAAAGGAGAGAGGGAGGAAGGTGTGAGGAAAGCGGGAAGAGAAAGATGGGTAGGAAGAGAATATGGGAAGGAAGGGAGAGTTGCTATATGGACAGAGGATGAGGTAGGGAGGAGGAGAGAGAGGGAAAAGGATGGAGAGAGTGGAGGGAGCGGGAGCTCACAAAGAGTTTTTCGACTAAACGAAAAAGGAGCCCCTTTTGTTTTTAATTCAGAGTTTTCCATTCTCTAGACGTTGCCATACCAAGAAAGAAAGAAGGAAGGAAGAAGTTTCTCAATTTAGTTTTTTGATTAACGAGAGGAGAGTCCCTTTTATTGAAATTTAGGTTTTCCTTCTCCTAGACTGGTTGCCTATCAAGATTAAAGAACCCCTCTGCCCTACTATTTACCATTTGCTTGGAGAAGAATAGTTTGTATTCGTACGTTTCTCAAGGGTATTAGTTGCCTACGTGAAATGCAAACAGCCTCGTCAGGATTCAAACTCTCTCATCGTGTCCATTCCACGACGGTAACCATTATGAGGATTGTTTGTTTGTTTGGTTTATTGTTTTAGGAGCATATCAACCTCAGTGGTCATCAATGCCGATAAAGTTTTGAAATTAAGTCATTCTTAATGGATACTCAATTTTTTTATAAATACATTTTCTATTTAAAACCATAATGGGGACACTAACAGGTACTACCACTCCGGGTCAGAGTAGGACCAGGAGCAATGGTATGGGATGAAGGGGTGCTCCACATTCCCAAACGTCCAAAAATTGGAAACCTCGCCACTGATATGAGTATTAACGTCAATTCCCAGGACATGTAGACCGTCAGCCATCGCCTTCTAGCATCCCATAGATTAAAAAATGTTGGGGCTTGCATAAGGGCAAAGGTTGTTGGAATTCATATAAGTGCTAGGTTCTTGACGTGACGCAGCCGATTGCATCGCGAGGGGCCTCTCCGGACCGCCCGTGTAGCCAAGATGGGCCCAAGTGGATATTGCATGCAGAACATGCTCATCCACTGGCTCACCTTTAAGCATCACGGTCGCCCCACCCACGGCCAACAGGTGGCCCCATTTGGGGAGTCTTACCCCCTCTCTGCAGAGTGCATAGTCGGTGCATTCTAACCCGTTAGCCGTGGGTGGCGACCCGTAATGCTAAGGGTTAGAACCCAGGTGGCTTGAGGCACTCCATGCACTGCAATAATCCACTTAGGCTTTTCTTGGGCTAGAACAGGCGGTCGAGAGGCCCCTCCGATCAATCGGCTGGCCACGTCAAGCCCCTAGCACCTATATGATTGTCCCAACCCTTTTTCCCTCTATGGCACCCCCAAATCCTTCTTATCATATGGGTGGTAGAACAGCGGTAAGCTGAGAGTCTACATGTCCTGCAATGACGTTAAACTCTACCTGATTGGTGAGGTTCCAGATTTGGAGGTTTGGGGAATGTGGAGCACCCCTTCATCACCATGCTCCTGGTCCCACTCTGACCCAAGTGTATTACTGTTAGGTTCATCTATGGTTAAATTAGAAAAATATATTTATTAAAAAAATTGTATTATCAATAAGAAATTGATTTATTTAACAAACTTTATCGCATTAAATGACCCAACCCACTGAGATTGATATGCCGTAAAACAAAACTAAACCAAACTGAATTAAGTAAACATAAAGACTGAATAAAAAAAAAGACATCGGCATAAAATAACCCAACAAGAGTTGACATGCCGTAAAAGCCAACCAACCAACAACAAGGACGAAATATTAGAAAAAGAAAATATAGATCAAAAAGACATATCATACTTTCTAAAAAGAACTGGCCTCCTATCAAGGATGTAGGTTCATAGACCGACAAAAATTACCCACATAAACACTTAATATACAAATCCTCAGCAGAAATGCTGATTTCAGCAGATAACTTAATATGTATCGTTATATCCAATTACTAATAGAAGCAAAATCTAAAATTGTATCCAAATAGCAACACATATAATAACCATAGCCCCATAAAGAAGAAATAAAACACAAACGTCTTCAGCATAAATAACCCACAGGTGTGACATGCCGTAAAACCCAACCAACCTAACCTAAACTTGTATCGGTATATCCAATTACTAATAAAAGAAAAATCTAAAATGATATCTAAATTCAGCATAAAATAACCTACAGGTGTTGACATGCCGTAAAACCCAACCAACCAAGCAAAATCTAAAATTATATCCAAATAGCTACACATAACATCTATACCCCACAAAAAAATAAAAACACAAATTCAGCATAAAAATAACCCAAGAGTATTGACATGCTGTAAAAACCAACCAACCAACCAATTACGAATTGAAGCAAAATCTAAAATTGTATCCAAATAGCTACACATATAACAACCATAAACCCGACAAAGAAAAAATAAAATAGAAAACGTCTTCGGCATAAAATAACCCAACAGTGTTGAAATAACGTAAAACCCAACCAACCAACCTACTAACCAGGATTTGAACCTGGGTCGTCGTTTCCATTTCCAACGTGGACAACTCTTATTCTAAGCACCCCTACTACGCTCGAGGGTGGTCCATAATAAACTCGTCCTCATGCCGCATTTTGACACTCTTGAGAAAACTATAAATAACATTTACGAAGTTCGTTCTCAGATGTCAAAGCAAGACCAGACGCCAAACAAGATGCAGGATATTGGATCATTCACGTTAGCCAACCGGTGCGACACGTCACTAAATGTGACCGTTGAGGGCTTCGATGGCCTTCCGAGGATGATCCGTGAGTTGGCACCCGGCCGGAAGTTTATCTTTGAATACGAACAGCCCTACGTAGCGTATTTGACGTGGCCTCATCCCATCATGGACAACCTAGAAGTAGCATTCGCTTACTGGATAGTTCATTTACTTGTGTTCATCCTTTTTAAAATATTTTGCTCGGATAGTTTAATGACGAAAGTTGTAAGGATTTGCCTGAAGGTATCCTCCTGTTTTGTAATGTTCGCTCTGCTAGAGTTATATCTCCGTTCGCCTTTCTATAAGATTCTCATACAGATGGACCAAGGGGAACATTTTGCTGTCTTTCAGAGGGACGCCTTCCATCTGCTGGGCTCTCCTCAACGCTTCTATTATTCGGTTCTTGTAGAGTCCTTAGTGAACGATACACTGGAATACTATAGGTACTCCTAATACTCCAAGCCCAAACTTTTTTTATTTTTATTTTTTTAATTTTTTTTTACTACTTGTGAAATTGGGCGATATTGTCATGATTACCTTCTAAATTCAGGCCAACCGTAAATAAGTTCTTAAAACGAAACTACTGACTCTAACGTGCCGCTTTTTTTTCTCTCTTAAGTCGTGCTGACGGCATATGTACCAATAACTTGCCGGCTGGTGCGTTAGAATACACCGACGGCACCTCTTCAGAGGGGTAAAACTCCCCCCGATGTGGCGACCCGTAATGCTTAAGGACAATCCTAGTGGATGAGCAGTCCATGACCTGCAACACTCCATTAAGACTCTTACATGGACTAGTCGATCGGAGAGACCCCCTCTGATCAATCGGCAGGTCTTAAAACAAAAGTACTGATACTAACGTGTCTTGTTTTTTTTTTTTTTTTTTTTTTTTTCCAAAAATTCCTAAGTCGTGCTGACTGCATTGACACTTATGACTTTTTCACAAACCGTTCCCAGAGGCCTCTCAACACGGCTGATATTTTTTTTTTTTTTTTTATTTTTTTTTTTTGCTTGTGTGATCGAAGGCGAGCCACCGTACAGCTTTCTTGTTGGGTGATGTTTCCAAGATATATTCAAAGACCGCATCATTGTAGTTCCCATCTGGATCCAAAATATTTTATGGAAAGAACACCCCACTCCTGCATCAATAACCTTGCTTGTAATTATTTGTACTCCCCCCCCTCACATATTTTTGAAACTTTTCATTAATTACAAAATCCATGTTTTAACTTTTTTTTTTTTTTTTTTTACAAGAACAAAACCATAAACTAAACTACCTCTGCTGATGGGTGCATTGTAACTTTTTAATAAAAAAAAAATAAACAAAACCCTTTTTTTTAAAAAGTTGGAGCGTTACCTTATCTTTGTCAATGCTTAATTATCTTTGCGTATTCTCATGTTTATAACATCGGATGTAACATCACTTTAGAAAATTAAAATTAGGGGTTCGTTGCAAAGCCATACTTTTGTAGTAAAAAAGTTCTCAATTTTAGTTTCTTTCCATTTAAATAAATGGAATATTACCGGTTCATCTAACTTGTCAAACACGTTGTGTTTTTTTTTGTTTTTTTTTACAACCGTAATTCGTAGTCTTACAACAACAAAAAACTACTTTAAAATTTCCTGGCACCTAAAGTAATCCGACCATTTACTGCCACAATTGATTTTTATAATGGCTTGTAAAAAAAAATAGAAACAAATCAGTTCTAGTCGTTCTTTCAAAAAAATAAAAAAAATAAAGTTAACGTTTGCTCAGGGTAGTCATCGCCAAAAACCTTATTTTTGCAAACGGTCGTATGTGTATTTTTCTCTCTAACACTCCCTGTATAATAAGTAACCCGAAAATTCAGCTACTTTTCATTCTAAAAAGGAATTAAAATTGATTATTTAAGGTCAAATTTGTCTAAGTCGAAATGTATTAACATAATGAGCATCAATAAAAAAAAATTACACATGTAATTTATATTTAATACATCTAAAACGATTTTTTTCGGTTAATTTCGATCGGCTGTTTAAAAATGGCGTAAAATCCTTGTTTAGAAAATAAATTTAACATTGAAAAGAAAAATCTCCAAAAATTATTTTTTCAGTTTTTATTTTATTTTTTCCGATTTTCGGTACTTATTTACTACCTGAGCAGATTCATTAATTTTCAAAAAAATTCTATTTACACCGATCTTTTGTCTAAAAAGACAAACGATCGGTGTGAATAGAATTATAAAAAAAAAAAAGAAAAGTATCGATCACATAACCCCACCGATATATTGCGCCCCTCAAAACAAGGGGGTGGGTCATAGTTAAGTGACCTGGAAAAAAAATCAAAGTTTTGAAATAAAATAACTGATGCATTATAAAAGTCATTCATTGCTAAATCAACACTGCAAATTTAATTAAAATCTGATAATTCCCTGATTTTTGGTAATTTGTTTTGTATTTTTTTTTTTTCGACAAATTGGGTGCCGGGTTAGTTCAGCTAGGAATCATACGGTTTTTGGTTCGATACCGGTCCTCGCCAATTCATCGTATGAGTAGCACACTGTGCGGTAAAGTGAGGCAGGTGTGGCGCTCCACCTCAGATGCTAAAATAATCTCCTTGCTCTAGTGAAAAGGGGATAGACTCCCTCGCTATATGGCTGATACCGACTTTAGGCCACCCCGACGACTTTACTTACTGTATAAATATTTTCCCCATCAAAGGTTAGCACTTGTAAACTTAATCTTGTTAATACCTTCGCTGATAATGTCTTTTTACTGAGCATCGTCTTTGCTGGTTGGGTCAGGCCCGCCAGATGGATGATAGACGAATCTCTGTTACACCTCAAAGATACCTGATTTAAAGTTACCTGAATCTTTGAGGTGTAACACAGATTCTCAAAGATACGTGATTCAAAGTTAACTGACCTGAAAAAAAATGTAAAAGTTTTTAAATAAAATAACTGGTGCATTATATTTTTTATTCATTAATGTATCAACACTGAAAATTTCATTAAATTTCGTTAATTCCCTGATAATTGATATTTCTTCTTCTTTCGGCGGGGTGACATACAATGGTGGAATTTAGGTCCGTTAACTTCGATTTAACCAAATTAATCTACATAAGACTTAATAAAATATATATTTTGAAAAATGAGGAAGTTGATGTTTTTTGCGACAGAAGTGGCACTTAAGAAATTGGAACATTTCTGTCTGGATTGTTAATTCTCCGCAATAATGGAATCGTAAATTCTCAGCTTGAATTACGAATTAAACTAAATTAGTAATACAGTGCTACATTGACTAACGAGAACTTCAACTTACGAGTTTTTCGACTTACGAGCTGTCACTCGGACGATATTTTACTTTTGTGTTGTAAGGTAAAATTTGAAATTCGAACGTGCTTCAGATACGCTTATGTTAATAAATTCACTAAAAGCATTTAAATTTCCATTCTTATATCACAAAAAAAATATTTGTAAACAATAAATAATAAAACATATTACTGCACATAATTCACTCGCTCACACACACACACACACACACACACACACACACACACACACACACATATATATATATATATATATATATATATATATATATATATATATATATATATATACTAGCAGTGGATACCCGGGTAGTGGAGATAAAAACATGGTTTAATAATCGTGTGCAGATCTATTACTACTGAATAGCGAGTTCGGTCTTCGCAGGATGACCCATAAAAATCACCACGTAAAATCGATCTTAATTTAATTCTGCCTGGTGGGAGGTCAGGGAATTTTCTTTTCGTCAGATTTGAGGGAATGACATCATATGGCTAAACTTGCAAATCGGTCGGAAAAATTATTTGTAAACAATAAATACTAAAACATTACTGCACATAATTCACTCTCTCTCTCTCTCTCTCTCTCTCTCTCTCTCTCTCTCTCTCACATATATATATATATATATTTGGGAGAATATGTGCTTAATTGAAGTCATACCTAATTTGAAAATTAATTAGTTGAGAATTAATGAATTAGGCGAATATATCTGTTCAAATGTAAAGCGTAAACAAATTGAGAAAAAGTCATTCTCTGTATGTACATTTCGGCCTATTATACCTCATCAGCAGAGTTATAGACTCGAAGGCGCTTTGTGTGTGATTCGAACCCTAACTGCCTAGCTGACGGGTGGGGATTCTAACCGTTACACTAGCAGATCTTCTCAGATTTCTCGTTTCGTTTATAAACTGATATATGCTACATTTTTGGAGACTTTCTGCACGACAGTATGAAAGTACGCAAACAGTCTGTTTGATATGCCGACAATTTTGGGGAGAATATGTGCTTAATTGAATCAGGGTTCGAATCCCACACAACGCGGCTTCTAGTCTATAACTCTGGTATCCCTTTCACTTTCATATTCCATAACTTTTTCAGTTCTCTGGCAAGGTCCAGGTATTTGTCTATTTTTTCATTTTCCTTTAGCTTCACCCTGTGATCTGCTGACACTGCAAAATCCACCAGTTGACAAGTTCTTTCTTTTTTGTTATCAACACTAGGTCTGGTCTTCTTGCTGGGATAAGGTGATCCGTTTTTATTTCAAAGTCCCAGAGAATTTTATGCGTTTCGTTCTCAAGAACAGATTCTGGTTTATGCATATAGCATTTTGTTGTATGGTCAAAATTAAATCTCTTGCATAATTCCCAGTGGATCACCTTCCCAACCCAGTCATGTCCAGTGTTGTACTCCAGTTGTGCTAGTTTGCTACATTCGCAGAGTACATGGTTTACAGTATCATCTCTATTACCGCAATGTCTACATTTACTATTTTGTTGGGTCTTATCAATTTTCGCTTTGATATAGTTTGTCCTTATGGTATTATTTTGTGCAGCAATTATTATTGATTCAGTTTCTCTTTTGATGTTTCCTTTTCTTAACCATGTGCAAGTCTTTTCATGTGCAACCTCTTTGATTTGTCGTTTGAAGTGTCCATATAATTGTTTTTCTTCCCATTTTTGTTTTCTAGTCTTTGTTGTTTTTCTGTTTGTCCATCTGTCACTTCTACTATTGTTGGCCGCCATAAGTAATTTGTCTTTGCGCTTTCTTGTGTAATCTACAAGTTGTTGGGTTGTGGTTTCTACGCAGTCCTCTATGCTGGCAAGACCTCTTCCCCCTTCCTTTCTTGACACATATAACCTATCTCTTTCATCTCTAGAGTGGAGAGCCGTGTGCATGGTCATTAACTTTCTCGTCCTTTGGTCAATATGTCTGAGTTCTTCTTTTGTCCATTTTAAGAATGGTCCCGAGTATCTTATAATGTGGTCAGCCCAGGTATTGATTATTATTATTATTATTATTATTATTATTATCATAATTATTATTATTATTATTATTATTATTATTATTATTATCATCTATATACAGTATTGATTATTATTTACTCCTGTCTGAGTTCTTCTTTTGTCCATTTTAAGAATGGTCCTGAGTATCTTATAATGGGAACAGCCAGCGCCTTCTAAGATATACACAGGCCTATTCACTGAAGTCCGACTCACGTGTGACGTCAGTATAAGTAGTCCCAAGGAAGAAGGCACCGGCCGATTCATTACCATCTAAATGTCCGCGAGTTCACCGAAGTGTTTTTAAATATTCAACGACTTTTTCTTTTAAATATTCAATTAATTAATTTTATTTTATAAACAAAAATGCCTTTTTAAGTATTCGGTTCCTTTTTTAATGGAATTTATATAGATGCCATACAGTTTAGTGTTTGTTTTTTCGTTTACAAAAGAGAAAGAATTATATGAAAAATGGATCTATACTATGAAGACAAAACTTTAAAAAAAATAGTAGGTAAGTTATTTTTTTGTATTAAAACTAAGTAAATTTGATTGAAACTTTAATAATTAAAATATTTTCAAGTCTTTGTAATTCACAAAATCGTGTTTAAGATAATGAACGCGTTGTTTTATAAAGATAAAAGGTTTTTACATTTACAAGACAGTGTGTTTAAAACTCATATTTAAAAAATAAACTATAAAGAAATTCTCGATATTAATTCATTGAATTCCTAAAGAAATATTTTTTATAAACATAAAAAAATAATTCTGATATTCATAACAATATTTTTGAATAGTTTTATTCATAAATAAATGAGTCTTTAAAATAAAATTGACCCCAATTGTTTTGATTACTCTTAAAAGCGAGAAAATTAATATTTGTCTGATGTCTAATAAGCACAGGTTATTTTTTTATTATTTGAATGAATTTATATCGATAAATTCATTCAAATAAGAAAGGGATATTATTGTTATTGTGCTAAACTTGCAAATTGTCGTCAAAATTAAAACAGAAAATTTTGACGACGATTTGCAACACATCAAACTAAATTTTGAAATTAAAATTAGTTTTAAAAATCCGATTCAAAATACTTGACTTTTTTTTTTGTAATTGTTTTCATTTATTTAACGAATCTTGAAATATTTTCTGAACTAAAATATTTATGTGCAGTTTAGAAAATAAAATAACTATTAACCCCAGAACCTGACTTACCAAAAAAGTCAAGTAGGAAAAAAAAAATAATAACGATGAAATAAAAAAAGTAAATAAATAAATTGAAAAATAGAAAAGATTTTTTTTATTTATGAATAAAACAATTATTATTATTATTATTATTATTATTATTATTATTATTATTATTATTATTATTATTATTATCATCATCGTTTTGTTGTTGTTATTATTATTGTTATTGTTAACATTATTATTATTGTTATCTTTATTATCATCATTATTATTATTATAGAATAATTCTGATAATAGTAATAGTAGCAATAATAGTAATAAGATAATTATAATAAAAGTAATATTAAGATTATTATAATAATAGTAGTAATAATAATAATGATTCTAATAATAATAATAATAATAATAATATAATAATAATAATAATAATAATAATAATGATTATAATAATTCTAATAATAATAATAATAATGATTATAATAATAAGGAAATCATTCTAATAGTAATAATAATGATTCTAATAATAATGAAAATGAAAAAATTCTAATTACAATAATAATAATAATAATAATGATTCTAATAATAATGAAATAATTCTAATAATAATAATAGTAATAATAATTATTCTAATAATAATAATAGTAATAATAATAATAATGAAATAATTCTAATAATAATAATAGTAATAATTATTCTAATAATAATAATAAATAATAATGATTCTAATAATAATAATAATGATTCTAATAGCAATAATAATGCTTCTAATAATAATGAAATAATTCTAATAATAATAATAGTAATAATAATTATTCTAATAATAATAATAGTAATAATAATGATTCTAATAGCAATAATAATGCTTCTAATAATAATGAAATTATTCTAATAATAATAGTAATAATAATAATTCTAATAACAATAAAAATGAAATAAATTCTTATAAAAAAAAAGCTTTTCATTGTATATCCACACGCATTTGTTATGTCTCAGCCTCTTTTCTTCCTATTCGACTACATATATTAAAATGCATTAAAAACAATTGGCTTAGTCAAAAAGATGCAACTAAATGCATGCTGTTTCCAAAATGTTGTCAAAATGGAAATCATGAATTAAATAGTATCCAAAGTGCCCCATTTTGTTACATTACAGAAACTTCATGCCCTGGAATCTCTGTCAATTTTGAAATATTGTTATAAATTGATCTCAGAAGCTCTTTCTCCTACTAGTCTTGAAAGGCTTGTTAATTTAGTTCTGCAAATTTTCAATGAGTACACTATTCAGGGATGATTGACATTAGGAAAACAGGAATGTTTGACTAATTTTGCAGAAGTTGCAGAATATATAAACATATTTTATATTTGGTAGACAATAATGAATGTAAAAACACCATATAAAGGTTGTCGGCTTAGACATAAATACTGTAATTCACTTAGAGTAAATGAAGAAAGTTTTAGATTTCTCTCTGTATTCTGTGACTGGTTAGAATCTTGGAATAGCATTTCTAGAAAAAATGGCAAATTAACAAGGAAATTTTCACTGCTTTGCATCAATAAACCTATGCATTTCTAGAACTGACTAAGTATTGCATGGAAGAATTGGAAATGCTATCCATATTACCTGGCAAATTTCAAACTGATCACATTGAGGCAAGGTTTGGTCAATATTGGCGACTTAGTGGTGATCAGTATAATATCTCAATATGGCAAGTGCTTGAGTGTGAACAAAAGATTAGAATGCTATCAGTTTTAAAATTGAGCTTACCATTTAATCAACAATATTTATTCACCATTTACTTGTAATTTGTTTATCAGTTTATCTAATAATTGATTGTTCTTTTATTCATAATTTAGTTGATCCTGTAATCACTTGATAATGACAACATTGTAAATTTACAGAATAATCATTAAAATTGAGGGTTTTTAAAGTAAAACCCCTGTTTATGAGATATCTATACTTACCTGTATAACTAATGCAATCTACTCTCGCGCTACTTAAAACCATCCGAGCAAATTTATTTATTTATTTTTTAAATACTCCAAAATTAACTCCCTTCACCTCCACGACCTCTCATCCAAGAAGACATATAATCACTTTTTTTACGAGGACCTCTTTAGCACCTTTCTCAACCAGGAACTTTAGAGGGGAGGAGGGAGGGCATATACAGGTAAGTATAGATATCTCATAAACAGGGGTTTTACTTTAAAAACCCTCAGTTTATATCAATATCTATACTTACCTGTATAACTAATGCAAGAAACAGAATTTGTAGCAGAATTCCAGGAGGTGGGAAAAACAAAGTAAAGGAACATACTCACTTATTCTTCACCAAACCGGCTGTCTCTAATATGGAAGATCTTGCAAAGTTTCCTTCACTCCCAGCAACATCCCTTAAATAAAAGGATGCAAAGGTGTTCTCTGAAGACCAATGAGCTGCCTGTAGGATGTCTCTCAGTGAAGCTCCGTTAAACAAGGCCCACGATGAAGCCAATCTTCTAGTATCATGGGCCCTAATGTCCTCAGAATGTGGCTGACCAGCTGCCTCATAAATATATCTAATGGTGGAAACAATCCACCTGGAAATTGTACAATTAGCTGCTGGCCTATTTTGGTTCTTCTTATAGGTAATGAAGAGTGCCTCATTATCCTGCCGCAACATTTCCGTTCTTTTCAAATACATTTTTAAACAACGACAAGGACACAGAAGGGTGTCCTCCGCGTCATCTGTAAATCCCTTGAAATCTGGAATAAACCAAGTTGACCAGGCTTTCCTCAACCGTTGAGTCTTGGCTAAAAAATTCAAATTGGGTAAAAGACGTATACCCGCAGCTTCAAACCTAAGGTTCGACTCCTTGATAGATAAAGCATTTAGTTCACCTACTCTAGCAGCCGAAGCTAAGGCAACTAGGAAAACTGTCTTCCAAGATAAAAACTTTAACTCTGCAGAATCTAAGGGTTCAAAGGGATGCTTAGTGAGAGCCTTTAGAACAAAAGGTAAGTCCCAGTTAGGGAGAAGTGGTCTTACTGAAGGATTTGAATTAAAAATTCCTTTAACCAGATTTGATAGCAGACTCTATGAATTTATAGAACTCTTCTCCCAACCGTTGTGAATAGCTGCTAACGCTGTTCTATATCCAGCAATAGTTGAAGCTCTGCAACACCTGACTTCATGTAAATGAACCAGAAAATCCGCCACATCCTTTATAGAGGCAGAATATGGGTCGATATCTCGTTCAAGACACCAGCTACAGTATATCTGTTGTCGAGCCTCGTACATTCTCCTGGTGGAAGGCCTTTTGCTATTTTTGATGTAACTCTGAGCCTTTCCAGAAAGAGATTCCTTAGATGGGGTAAGCTGGAAATTTTCCACACAACAAGCTTCAAACTTTCTGGATCTGAATGTACTATCTGGCCCCGCCTCTGAGTTAGCATCTTTGGTGTTATTGGTAACTCTCTTGGGAAGTCTATCAGCAGGTCCAAAAGGACTGGATACCACGACTGCCGTGGAGCTTGTGGGGCTACCAGAAGAAGAATGCATCCTTCCTGTGACACCTTCTGAAGGACCCAATGAATCAATATTGGGGGAGGAAATGCGTAGGCATACATCCCTGTCCAATCTATGCTCAGAGCATCTGAGGCATATGCAGCATCGACCGGATAAGGGGAGCAAAACACTCCCAACTTTCTGTTTTCCGGAGTAGCGAAAAGGTCTATGTTCGGATGCCCGAACCTCAGAAAAATCAAGTCCACTATCCTCCGTTCCAGGCTCCATTCCGTCAACCGAGCTCCCACTTGGCCTCTCGATAGACGGTCCGCCAAAACATTCTTCTTTCTTGGAATGTGAGCCGCATAAAGGGAAATGTTGTGCTCTGCTGCCCAATGGAACACCTTCCACGCCAACAGACAAAGATGAAGGGATCTCGTACCCCCTTCTTTGTTGATGTAAGCTACCACTGTGGAATTGTCGCACCTTAACAGAACTCTCTTCCCACTGACATGAGGTAGCAGTTGAACAAGAGCTAGCTGGACTGCTTTTAGCTCCAGCCAATTGATGTGGTTCTTTACTTGGAGATCGTCCCAAACTCCTGCCACCTGATGAAAGTTCAAGTGAGCTCCCCAGCCCCTTTCTGAGGCATCTGTCCAAAGAACTAGAGGCTCTGCATGATGAAGCTGTACCCCTTTGAAAAAATTCTCCCTCCTTGTCCACCATACAAGGTGACTTGTTAAGAAACTGTTTATGGGGATCATCTTCTTGATATTATCCGTCCGAGGGACCCACCATGACCGAAGGTAGAACTGGATAGGCCTCATGTGCAACCGGGCCCAGGGGATCAGATCTATACAAGCCGCCATAAGACCTAGAAGTCTGAGAAACCTGTGAGCTTGGCAGAACCTTGCCTCCAAGATACAATTTATTTGTAGTACCAGATTCTGGAATCTCTCTTCTGAAGGATAAATTATTCCTTCTTTCAAATTGAAGAGAGCCCCTAGATAATTTGCCTTTTGAGATGGAATCAGTTGAGATTTTTGGTAGTTTAGGAACAATCCCAAATCTCGGAGAAGGTCCCGCATTAATTTTACTTGTCGATTGAGAATGTGTTGATCCTGATTTCTGATTAACCAGTCGTCCAGGTACATGAAAATAGGTATTTGACGGGACCTGAGAAATCCCCCCAGTGCTGACATCATTTTTGTGAACACTCTGGGGGCTATTGCAAGACCAAAGGGCATAGCTTTGAATTGGTAGTGCCTCCCCTGAAAATGAAACCGCAGAAACTGCCGGTGGCCTGGGAAAATGGGAACATGGAAGTAAGCATCCTTTAGGTCCACCGTTATTATCCAATCGCCTTTCCTCAAGGCCCGACGAATAGTCCCGAAAGTTTCCATCTTGAAATGGGGAACCACCAGATGGGAATTTATCCCTCTCAAATTTAGAATGGGACGGAACCCTCCGTCCTTTTTTGGAACTAAAAAGAAGGTGCTGTAACATCCCTGACCTTCCTGGGTTCTGGGGACTAACTCTATTGCTTGTTTTCCTAACAAGTCTCTTATTTCTTCTGAAATAACGTCTCTCTGGTAAGACGAACTGAATGCGGTCTTTTTTACACCGCTTCGCCTCGGTGCTGAAGCAAACTGAAGTTTTAGCCCTTCCCGGACTATGTTCAAAATCCAGCGGTCGGAAGTAATCTTCTTCCAACCCTGTAAAAATCCTGCTAGTCGTCCCCCGACCGGCTCGGATTGAGGAAATACACAGCTTATTGTCGTTGGGGACGAAACCCCAACGACTTCTGAAACCTGGATTTCTGAAACCCCGACTGCTCCTTTGTCCAGGTCGAAGCACTTTGTCCTCTCCCCTGTTTAAAGTTGGAGCCTTCCTGCTTCAGCCTTTTCTGCCCAAAACCCGAAGAGTTAGCGTAATTCGTTTTCTTAGGGCTCTCCAACTTCCGCTTCGCTCCCAAAAAATTCTTCCGGACGTGCTGTGTCTCCTTAGCATTTCTAAGGTTCTCTGCACTGCTATGCAAAACCTCGAAAAACCTTCCAGAAAACAGTTTGGGACCTACAGTAGGTAGGCGTGAAAGTTTATTTTCTGTGGCTTTATTCTTAAAAGCCATGTCCCTTAAATAAAGACTGCGCCTTGATGACACAGAACCCAAAATAATTCTGGATGTGACATCGGCCATAGATTGAAATAATTGGGATAGGGCCTGCAGGGCTTCTTGTCTATCTGCCACTGAACCCGACGCGTCAGTATAAGAAGTAATTAATGAGCCATATGATATTTGCCTAAGCAAAAGTCGAGCACTCGAATCCAGCTTCTTAAGGCATAAATTAGCAGAATCCGCAGATTTGCTAGAAAATCTATACTGAGCGCCGCGAATAAAGTCTTTCCCACTAGAAGGCGCCATAATACCCTCTTCGATGTTCTCGTCAAGACGGGGGGAAAGGCAGAACTGGGTAAAGTGGTCATTAACCACCATATATTTCTGATCCTCTGAGGATCGAAAACATTTTATTTTCCCCCTAGTCTGATATTCAGAATCGACCTCTTCCAGTGCTCTAATAACGGACCCATCTAATGGCAGACTAATAGCCTCCTTAACTCTCGGAGCCAACAGGTGATCCGCTATATATGATTTGAAATCAGAGTCTTTGTTCCTCTCAACACAAGGAATATCTAGTTTCGAAGCGACCTTCGAAATAAAGGCATTCCACTCCACATTACGAGTTTTAATCTCGCTTTCCAAAATCTGCTCGCTATCAGCTTCAGAGCAATGACTGAAAATCTCAGCCTCCCCCTCCGAATCAGAGAAATCATTATTATACCTGGGTGGGTCAGGACCATCAATGGCGTCGGACTTTCCCGCCAATGGCTCCTTCATACGAGCCTCTCTCACTTGGCTCTCGTGTAAATTAAACATAAGTTTAATTCTATTATCTATCAAGCTGTTTAAATTCTTACATCCTTCTACATCAGGCAGGAACCTGGAAGGGTAAGCGTTTCTAGGGTCGCCTCCCTGTTTTTCCAAAACTGATTCGAATGGGGCTCTTTTTATTTTCTGCTTTTCCAATGGTGACGGAAGCTGGAACTTCGTCAGAAAAGTCTTATTTGAACTTTCGTGATTGTAGTAACAATCCAGTTCATTTTCTCTCAGAGGAGAATGGACGTCAAATTCTCCGGCATTCTGATCCACAGAAACATCTGAAAAAAGCTGTAGCTTTGCTTCTGTAACTTTCTCCATTATTTATATAACACTTTTTTTTTTTTCTAAGAAATTCAAAATCCAAAAGAAAAACGACTTCAGTTTATTAACTGAATAAAAGGAGAAAAAAAGGCCAAAAAAACTGACTCACCAATTTCTTTCCTTAATATTATTTCTCACTTCTCTCGAGTATTTAACATTTTTTTAGCAGTAATCAAGTAGTAAGAAATTTCAAACCTCTCACTACAGATCCGAGTAAAAAAGTGATTATATGTCTTCTTGGTCAGCCACATTCTGAGGACATTAGGGCCCATGATACTAGAAGATTGGCTTCATCGTGGGCCTTGTTTAACGGAGCTTCACTGAGAGACATCCTACAGGCAGCTCATTGGTCTTCAGAGAACACCTTTGCATCCTTTTATTTAAGGGATGTTGCTGGGAGTGAAGGAAACTTTGCAAGATCTTCCATATTAGAGACAGCCGGTTTGGTGAAGAATAAGTGAGTATGTTCCTTTACTTTGTTTTTCCCACCTCCTGGAATTCTGCTACAAATTCTGTTTCTTGCATTAGTTATACAGGTAAGTATAGATATTGATATAAACTGAGGGTTTTTAAAGTAAAACCCCTGTTTATGAGATATCTATACTTACCTGTATATGCCCTCCCTCCTCCCCTCTAAAGTTCCTGGTTGAGAAAGGTGCTAAAGAGGTCCTCGTAAAAAAAGTGATTATATGTCTTCTTGGATGAGAGGTCGTGGAGGTGAAGGGAGTTAATTTTGGAGAATTTAAAAAATAAATAAATAAATTTGCTCGGATGGTTTTAAGTAGCGCGAGAGTAGATTGCATTAGTTATACAGGTAAGTATAGATATTGATATAAACTGAAAAAAAAAGCAAATCA
>CM042159.1:72941242-72948742 GCA_023376005.1 Doryteuthis pealeii | reverse complement strand
TCTTTTTTTTACTAAAAAAAAGAATCCCATATAGAAACTTATAAAAATCTTCTGATATAATTATTCAGACTATCACCTTTATAGAAAAAAAATTAAAAATCGTTTTTTATCTGTTCATTTTTTTTTTCCAGATTTCATAAGATATAATAGTGGGGGAGACCTCGTAAAAATATTTCCCCTAACATATTTTAAGATAAAAAACCTATTTAAAACATATTTTCATAAATAGAAGAATAATTACCGAAAATTTCGTGAAAATTTGACTATTAGTTGATTTTTCATAGAATTTGTTGGCTACTTTAAATTTCAATTGATTTAATGGTGCGAAAATGTAAACATTGTTTTCGTTCATAATTTCCACAATTTCCGTAAGCTGAATTTTTAAAAAATCATCAGAATTTAAAAAAAAATGTTTCTTTTTTGAATGGTCCAAAAAAATTGAAGATAATAACCTTTATTTATAGAAAAAAGAAGTGCTAATTACCAAGACAGGATCAAAGTAAAGATAATAGCTAACGAACACAACAAGGCTTATAAAACGAAATGCATTTATTAGAAAACAAGAATATGTAACATCTTGCGTGACTTATCTGTCCCAGTTAGGGATGTCTTGCTAGCTTTGTTTGTTTGTTTGACGTTACGCGTCAACGGCCCTTCCGTGAGCTGGTTTCAAAGGCCCATCGTTTTTCGACGTCTATTGCTGTGGAAAAGGAACACGTCGTTCTTCGATGGCAGTCGCAGCGAAAGAGGAGGATTGAAGGTATCAACCCTCGAAAATTGGCGGCCAAACTGAGCCTAGCAACGTGTGCTCTGATTGGTCACTTCCAAAGGCCCTCAGCCATTCGCGCGAGGTTTCTCATCAGGTGATGGCTAAAGGACCCTGGTCCCTGTGTTTGGCAATGGTCAAAGGGAGGTAACTGTTTAGGTAATATTATTTTCCATATATTCGAGTTACATTGTTTTAAATATATGGGGCTTAACGCAGCAGATTGGACGTCTCTATGTTGTAAATAGAATATAGTTGTCTACCAAAAGTTTCACTGAAAAGCTAATGGTTCGGTTTCCAATCCATTTAGCAATTTGAAAAATAATAACAGTGTTTGTTTTTATATCCTTTTTTAATTGCTAAGAATTAAATGATTTTTTTAAAACGTTTTCGTACATAATACAATTTTAAATTCAGTTTTTAATTGCTTGATGAGCTAAAACTACAATGTAACATTGTAATTCTTTTATTTCAATTTTTTGTACATGACAACAATTCAAATCCAGTTCTTAATTGCTTGTTGAGTTAAAGTTAAAAGAAATGCATTCGTTTAATGTAACGATAAAAAGAAGCTGAGAATCGAAAATTTAAATTCTTCGTATTGTAATATCTATTTTTGCTTAAACTCAAGATAGTATTTCAAAAACACATTGTTTTAAAACGATTTCATTAGTTATTTAAAAAATTAAGACTTTTTTTACCATTAGCATTAATTACAAAACAACTCGTTTTATCATTTTTTATTTACATTTGATATATATATAATATACTGGTGAATATTTGAAAACATTTTCATGATATTTTTATTTACATTTAAAATATTATTTTTTAACAATGTAAACGTAAACTTGTGTTTTGAAACAATTTTAATTCTTCTACAATTTTTTTGTGCATGACAACAATTTGAATTAAAGTGAGTGTACAATTTAAGAATATGAACAAATATTTGATTTTACGTTAATATTTATTCTGTGGCTGTCCAAAGCAAAATATTTTTAACACGCAGTAAAAAAAAAAAAAAAAATAATTCAATGGATAAAAATATATAAAAATTACATAATTAGAAAGATTATTTTATTTTATTTCTAACCAACTAAATATTTTAAAGATTGGACAAAAAAAAAAAAAAATTTGATTTTACGTTAAAATTTAGTTATAGTCGTACCGGACATTTTGAATGACTGCTCGCCAACAGGCGGCTGATATTCTTTCTTTCTTTCTTTCTTTCTTTCTTTCTTTCTTCTTCTTCTTCTTCTTCTTCTTCTTCTTCTTCTTCTTCTTCTTCTTCTTCTTCTTCATCTGGCAGCTAAAATAGGCAGCAGCCAATTATTTCCAGAACAGAAAGGATGCCGTAAGGGAACAAAAGGACCAAATGACCTGCTCTTTATAGATCAGCACATTCTTAAAGAGGCTAAAGAGAGGCGAAAAAATCTAGCGATGGCATGGATTAATTACAGAAAGGCATACGACATGGTTCCACAAACATGGATCCTTGAATTCTTAAAGATGTACAAAATATTGGATAAAGTAATAAAATGTATCACTAATGCCATGAAAAATTGGAAAGTTGAATCAACAGCAGGGGGACAGACCTTAGCAGAGGTGAAAATACAAAGAGACATTTCCCAGGGTGACTCCCTATCCCCATTACTATTTGTTATAGCAATGATGCCTCTTAACCATACACTTAGAAAATGTACTGGCGGTTACAAATTTACCAAATCAGAGGAAAAAATAAATCACCTTATGTACATGGATGACATCAACATTTTTGCTAAAAATAAAAAAGAGCTAGAAACACTAAAAGAAACAAGTAGAATACACAGTCAGGGCATAGGGATGGAATTCGGCATAGACAAGTATGTAATGATAGATATAAAAAGAGAAAAAATGAAATCACAGAAGGAATAGAATTACCGAATAAAGAAGAAATAAGGACGCTGGGAGAAAAGGAAAATTATAAATAATTGGGAGTACTGGAGGCAGACACCATCAAATAAGGAGAGATGAAAGAAAGAGTAAGGAAAGTATACCTTAGAAGAACGAGAAAGCTCATAGAAACAAAACTCAACAGCAGAAATCTCATCAAGCGTATAAACACCTGGGCTGTCCTTGTAAGATACAAGAGAGGAGCTCCGACAGATGGACCAAAGGCACAAGGCATTACACCTGAGAGACGATACAGATAGACTATAGGTATCAAGAAAAGAAGGAGGAAGACGTCTCGCCAGCATCAAAGACTGTGTAGATTCGACAATGCGAGCACTCGATGAATACACAAAAAAGAGCAGAGACTAATAGCAGCAGCCAGAAAAAAAAACAATTGCCATATATGGACGAGAACAAATATAATGAAAACAAGGAAGCAGAAATGGGAAGAAAAACAACTACATGGGCACTTCAAGCGAAACACAGGAGAGATCGCACATCAGAAGACATGGACATGGCTAAGAAGGGGAAACTGAATTCAATGTTCAGCAAGAGTCTGTTCTGTCTTTTTTTTTCCTTCTTTCTTCAAAACCTAGTGATGACGTGTGTATAAATGTATAATTTTCATGCGTGTAAAAGTTTTAACTGTTCTATCTTTTATGTTTCAAGAGTGTTCCTTGAAATGTTTCCATCTTTGTTGATATATTTTACTATCGTGTCTCTTTTCTGGCATTTTTTTCACCCTATTCATTAATCACTACATTTTCCTGGATTACGAATACTAATATAATTATCACTACCACTATGATGACCTAATAATAATTACAGGGGGCTCTGCTCTTATGGTTATTGTCAACCTTACCCTATATACCTGTGATAGGACCAGTTTCCTTTCCAACACCACTGCCTAAAGCCATCAGACACCTCTATGGTCTGTAACTTTATGGTTCCTAGAAATTTCGGTGGCCCCTGGTGGTATAACCGGGGCTCTTGGAGGTACATGCCTTCACTGTGTCCGTCTTATACTCTTCTGCTTCTCTTCGGGTAAGCAGTATGAATTGTTTACGGATTAGGTTAAGACCTATATATTTTGATTCTAATTTATACCTACTAATCTTCTTTTTGCATTTTATTTTCGTTTTCTCTTCCTTGATCACTGGAGGACTCTCAGTCTCTGATTCAGAATCCATATTTTTCCAGATCACCTTTTTGGAAATTGAGATTCGAAATAGTTTCATAATTTTTCTCTCTTTACTTTCATCTGCTTTTGTACAGTTCACATATCTTAAGCTCATGTTCTTTTGTTGAGAATACTCCTCCATTACCAAAGGTGTTGAACTACTGTCCCCGATTAATTGGTTGGGTAACTCAATCAATTTGATTGGGCCTCGTGTCTCTGAATTGGACTTGATAACCAACCTTCTTTGTTCTGTCGCACTCACTACATGAGGGGTGTAGTCAACGGTATGGTTACGAAATAACTCCATACGGATTGAACTATTCTTGCTGCAAGAATCACTACTGATTATTCTTTTATCTTCATTGGCGGTGTAAGATCCCCGATGCTTTTGCTACTGGATTCTATTAGTTTTTTTGTAGCAAGACAGCATCGGTTTGGAGTCGAGTCAGAGGTTTCTTCTAATGGAATAAGACTGTCCTCTTTATCGAGTAATTTTTCGCAGGCAAGAGACGAATGAGGGTCTGGACCTCGGTCATCATCCGTTAAATACCTGTTACTAAGTGCGCTATCATCATTATGGTCCTCAGGCATGGGCTGCGTCACCTCAAGGGTCGGCAGTCCTTTAGTAACCGTCTTTGATTGTTTTTTCACGATTGACTGGTGAGCGAGAGGGGTTGTCTTAACCGGTAATTCATCATTAAACTCTTTGTCAGTTTTCAACTTTTGTAAACTGTTTGCTAAAGAGGGTTTGGAAATTTTCATAGCACCGGCGGGGTGACTGGGTTTGTTCCCCCTACAAAGACTAATCTTCTTGACTTTGTCCTGGGGGTTATTTAACAAGATCTCTTTTGACAGTATCCGTTTTGTCGGACGCAACAAATGTAATGACCATTTCATGCCTTTGAAATCTTGAATTGTAGACTTAACATTCTTGGACAGGTCTGGTTTTCTCTCGACATCCCCCTCCCCTTTCAGTTCTATGGCTACTGTGACACCAGAATCAGGTGAAATGTTATCCTCCACTTTTTACAAGAACTTGCCCTAGATAACTGAGATTCAGGTTCCATCTCTTGACCGCTATCCGATGATTCACCAGGCGAATTGCCATCTATGGGGGCCCGTGATTTCTCTTCTTGAGCGGCTGGTGGATTGATAATCTGTTTTTATTTACTTTTACCGATTCCTCTTCAATAGGAAATTCATTAAGCACCTTCATAATAATACCATTAAAAATATATCTCTGGAACGCGTTCAGTTTATCTTTTTGGGGATGCAGCATATACATCTCCCTAACAATTCTTCTGTTTAATAAATTGAAATCTTCTGTTCTCGAACAAATCACGAACAAAATCTTCCATAGGCTGCTTTTCTTCTTCATCTATCCTATCCTCCATTTTTTTACGAGAACCTGTCGTAGTTTCAGGTTGCATCTCTTTAGCAATCTCTGGTAATTCACCAGGAGAATTAATTATGCCTTCCTTAGGTGCCCCTGATTCCTTTTTAATAGTGAATTCATAACGCACCTTCCTAATGACATCAAGAAAAATGCCCCTCTGGAAAACATTCAGTCTACTTTTTTGAGAATGCAGCAAATATATGTACATAATATTTCTTATGTTTAACAAATTGACATCTTCTGCTCTCGAGAACAAATTATAGACAAAATCTTCAATATGCTGCATTTCCTCTTTATCTGTTTTATTCATGATTTACTGATACCAATGAGATACATGCCAGTCAAAACAACAACAATCAACTGTAGTTGATTTCTTTGCTTTTCTTGATTGTGTGCTGGATATTTTCCTTCTTTTTTTTTCTTTCTTTTTGTGGAAGTTTTAATTTCTTCGTGGAACTGCCTTTGCTTTGTTTTCTTCGGGTTCTTCTTGGGTGCTGGATCTTTTTTTTCCTTTTTTCAAGTGGGAAACATTTCTGTGGAACTTTTTATTCAGGGTTGTTTCCTGGACCAGAATGTGCTGTAGATGCGCCGTGGAGATCTCAGGTTCATATCTTGTAAACGTCTAGTGTCGTTGTGCCATGGTAATCTTTGTGTTGGAGCAGTTGTGCCATGGTAATCTTTGTGTTGGAGCAGTTGTGCCATGGTAATCTTTGTGTTGGTGCAGTTGTGCCGTGGTAATCTTTGTGTTGGTGCAGTTGTGCCGTGGTAACCAGTCAGGGTTGAATCATGAGTCTTAAGGCACCAAATGTAATACCACCCTTGCTACGAGAACCAAATGTAATACTATCCTGGTCACGGGAACCAAATGTAATACTACCCTGTCCTGCGGGAAGGCATCAAATGTACCTATATGCTTGTTCCGGGCTGTACCTGAAAGTGACCAAATTCATCAATGTTGTTCCACAATCACAACGGACGCGCCCTTAACAATAAAAGACCTTTATTAGTTATACACTGATAAAAATCATGTACAACCACAAAGGGGTGTCGATATCGAAGTTGAAGTGAAGTCGGAATTTTGTGGACTGACTGGCGATATATATTCAGTTCTGATTCAAATTCAGGACTTTGAGTAACAAGATGACAAAGCAAAGATGGCGATAAGGGCTGTGAGACGGAGCTATCAATCTGGTCAAGAACCCGCTGTCCGATCTGGTCAAGAACCAGCTCTCCGATCTGGTCAAGAACCAACTCTCCGATCTGACTGGAACCCTTTTAGGGCCTCTTTTATGGGTTACAAACCCCTGAATCCAGGGCTCTGATTGACCAGCCAATAGAAACGCCGGACCAATGGCCCTACCGTGTAAACATCAAGAGGCGTACAAAAACCCACCCACGCGGTCGCATTTGATTGGACGGCCAATCGAAATCATGGCCTTGGGTTACACATCTTGGATGGGGGGGGGCAACAAGTCTCCGCCCCAGTTTCCTGATTGGTGAGGCACCTGATAATATTTTTGTTATTGTATAAATGGTCTTGTGTCAGACTTATCTGTCAGTTGCTATGATAATTCCCAGAAATTGGTCTGGGATTATATTATTCTTACTGAATCTATATTTCTAACATTTAATCTTTAAACCAATATTTGTTGAGTAAATTCTCTTATCTTATGCAGTCCTCATAAGAACGACAATAGATATGTATATGACAGCAGTTGTATAAAACAGTCATTCGTTTTATATCAACCGACTTTTAGCCTTTAATATTTATTTTGTTCGAGTAATTTTTTCTTATCTTGTGTTGACGTTACCCCTACCACTGATTTGTATTCTGATATAAGTCGCTTGTACGACTCTAGACACAATTGTTATTTTTATATCCAAAAGTTAACCAAAATTGTTTTTTCAAGTATCTAATGAAATATCGCCAGTCAATCCATAACACCACTACAGTGTTATAGAATCGAGACCATCCAAACTACAGCACTGTTGGTATCAGCTGAAATACTCGGAAGAGTCCTGGAAACCTGAAGAGACTTGCTGTCACTCAGCCTCCAGTGAACCTCCAGCTATGACAGGTGTAGAAAACTAATGATAATAATAATAATAATAATAATAATATAATAATATATATATATATATATATATATATATATATATATATATATATATATATAGGGTGTTCGGGATAAATTTGACATATTTATATTTGATTATTTTTCTCCGTAG
>CM042159.1:72933742-72936242 GCA_023376005.1 Doryteuthis pealeii | reverse complement strand
AAAATATTGCAATGGCCTGGATCGATTACAGAAAAGCCTATGACATGGTCCCACATACCTGGATTTTAGAATGCCTGCAAATGTATAAAATTTCCAACAACATTATAAACTTCATTAAAAAAGCCATGGAAAACTGGCGAGTTCAATTAAAAGCTGGAAAACAATCCCTGGCAGAAGTAAAAATCCAAAGAGGTATCTTCCAAGGAGACTCATTATCACCACTACTCTTTATTATTGCAATGATGCCGCTAAACCATATACTGAAGAAATGTACCGGGGGATACAAATTTAGTAATTCACAAGAAAAGATCAACCACCTTATGTACATGGATGACATTAAAATTTTTGCAAAAAATGAAAAAGAATTGGAGAGCCTAGTACAAACTATTAGGATATATAGCCAGGATATAGGGATGGAATTTGGAATCGAAAAATGTGCTATGCTTGTAATAAAAAGGGGTGAAAGAAAACTATTAAATGGAATACAACTACCAAATCAGGAAACTATAAAATCTCTTGATGAAAATGAAAGCTACAAATACTTAGGAATTTTGGAAGCGGACAATATCATGCAAGCAGAAATGAAAGGAAAAGTTAAAAATAATATCTCAGGAGAACTAGAAAACTTCTAGAAACGAAACTTAACAGCAGAAATCTGATCAAAGGAATTAATACCTGGGCTGTCCCCATTATAAGATACTCAGGACCATTCTTAAAATGGACAAAAGAAGAACTCAGACAGATAGACCAAAGGACGAGAAAATTAATGACCATGCACAAGGCTCTCCACCCTAGAGATGATAGAGATAGATTGTATGTGTCAAGAAAGGAAGGGGGAAGAGGTCTTGCCAACATAGAGGAATGCGTAGAAACCACAATCCAACAACTTGAAGATTACACAAGGAAGAGCAAAGACAAATTACTTATGGCGACCAACAATAGTAGAAACGGCAGATGGACAAACAGAAGAACGACAAAGACTAGAAAACAAAAATGGGAAGAAAAACAACTATATGGACGCTTCAAACGACAAATAGATGAGGTTGCACATCAAAAGACTTGGACATGGTTAAGAAAGGGAAACCTCAAAAGAGAAACAGAATCACTTATAATTGCTGCACAAAATAATGCCATAAGGACAAACTACATCAAAGCGAAAATTGATAAGACCCAACAAAATAGTAAATGTAGACTTTGCGGTAATAGAGATGAGACTGTTAACCATATACTCTGCGAATGTAGCAAACTAGCACAACGAGAATACAAAACTAGACACGACTGGGTTGGGAAGGTGATCCACTGGGAATTATGCAAGAAATTAAATTTTGACCACACAACAAAATGGTATATGCATAAACCAGAATCTGTTCTTGAGAACGAAACGCACAAAATTCTCTGGGACTTTGAAATTAAAACGGATCACCTTATCCCAGCAAGAAGACCAGACCTAGTGTTGATTAACAAAAAAGAAAGAACTTGTCAACTGGTGGATTTTGCAGTGCCAGCGGATCACAGGGTGAAGCTAAAGGAAAATGAAAAAATTGACAAATATCTGGACCTTGCCAGAGAACTGAAAAAGTTATGGAATATGAAAGTGAAAGTTATACCAATTGTAGTTGGTGCACTTGGAACAGTCCCAAAAGCATTAGAAAAGGGTTTGGAAAGTTTGGATATCAGAGGAAGGATTGAAACCATTCAGAACACTGCACTGCTGCAATCTGCCAGAATACTCAGAAGAGTCCTGGAGACCTGAGGAGACTTGCTGTCACTCAGAATCCAGTGAAAGACCATCAGCTAACACTGATGTGAAAACTCAAAAGGAGTAAATAATAATAATAATAATAATAATATGTGTGTGTGTGTGTGTGTGTGTGTGTGTGTGTGTGTGTGTGGATAAAATGATGTAAAAACACAAATAAATTAACTGAATTTATTTCTTCAACTTTACATTGCCGATATTACAATATTTCGATTTTTCAGAAAAATCTTCAGAGCATATTGATCGGAAAACAATTGTGACCGTTTTATGATGTGATTGTTTTTACCGGATACTTTAAGAAAGAAAAAAAAAAAAGAGAATATTTTAAATTCGAACTAAAAAAAATTCAAAAAGCGTGAGTCACGTTATTATTAGGTGAAACTGGCGGGGGGGGGGGGGGTTTTTATTATAGAAAATAAATATTTTAAATCCAAAACAAAAATTCTCTCTTTTTTTTTAAATTAAAAAAAAGGGGTGTATCACGTTCATGACCAATCTATAACGGATTTTACCAAGAAGAGAAATATTTGTATTAAGTTTTAGTAATTGATTTTTATGTAAATATGAATGGTGCAAAGGAAGCACATTAGACATTAGTGTCCCACACTTAAATTAAAATAAGGACAGACCGGGAGATAAGGACAGCCTAATTGATAAACGCATGTAATTTGTATTTTTTCTCAATTTCTTTTTTTACAGATCCACTTTAAACACGGATTTTGTGGTTAAACGGCGTTGTCT